>CM070039.1:47839717-47853187 GCA_036250615.1 Ptychadena robeensis
TACCAGGTTGGACCGTTATCGGGAGAACAGACTCAGACACAGACACGGTTGTATGCTATCTTTGATCTGCTCTGAGGAACCATGTCCCCAGATCCTTTATTTATGTTGCAATTTTTACACACTCATCATAAAGTAATCATATTCCTCTGCCAACTTATAATTTTGATTAGCTGACAGTTGCATAAAACAATTTCTCTTTCACCCCCCCCCCCCTTATTGTCCTTGGACTTTGTAATAATACATAACAGTGTTGATTTTCTATTATGGCTAGTTCTCGTGGGATCCTATCAAACCTGACACTGTCAACTCTGAAGATGAGATCCAAAGAGCTGTCATTATTAGTGAAGCAAGCCGTCATCAGATAGATAGAAAAAACATTAGGTGTGGCCAAAACAACAGTTTGGAACATTCTTAAAAAGAAGGAATGCACCAGGCAGCTCACACCAAAAGACCCAGAAGACCATGGAAAACAACTGTGGTGGGTGACTGAAAATTTTTTTCCCTGGTGAAGAAAACACTCTGCACAACAGTTGACCAGATCAAGAACATTTTCCAAGAGGTATGTGTGTCAACAATCAAGAGAAGACTTTACCAAAGTGAATACAGAGGGTTTACCACAAGATGTAAACCTCTGATGAGTCTCGAAAACAGGAAGGCCAAATTAGAATCTCAACAGTTCTGGAACAACATCCTATGGACAGATGAGAACAAGATCAACTTGTACCAGAGTCATGGGGAGAGAAGAGTATAGAGAAGTAAAGGAACTGCTCATGATCCTAAGCATACCACCTCATCAGTGAAACATGATGGTGGTAGTGTCATGGCGTGGGCATGTATAGTTGCCAGTGAAACTGGTTCTCTTGTATTTATTGATAATGTGACTTTATTAATTTATGTGATGAAGTGTTTTTTTGGGCAATATTAACTGATTCTTATATTCAGCCAAATGCTTCAGAACTCATTGGATGACGGTTCACAGTTCAGATGAACAATAGCCCAAAGCATAATGCAAAAGCAACAAAAGAGTTTTTTAAGTGAAAGAAGTGTAATGTTATGCAATGGCCAAGTCAATAACCTGACCTGAGTTCCAGACTTCAGGCTGTAGTTGACTGCAAACGATTTGCAACCAAGTATTGAAAAGGGAAAGTTTAATTTATGAATATTATTCTGTCCCATTACTTTTGTCACTTAACAAGTCAGAGTTACATATGCAAACTGTTGCAATTCCTACACCGTTCACCTGATTTGGTTGTAAACTCCCTCAAATTAAAGCTGCCAGTCTGCAGTTAAAGCACATTGTGTTTGTTTCATTCCAAATCCATTGTGGTGAAACAATTTTCAGAATTGTGTAGATGTCCCAATATTTATAGACCTGCCTGCATGTAGTGTAATGTCCATGTATGTTTAATGTTTATAAGCATGTTCAGGAGGTTTGCAGATTAATAGAAACTGTCATGAAATTCATATTCGGCTGACGTTAAATAATCCAGTGAGGCACCTGATCAAAGGATCATTCCCAAGAGTCAACCCCCTGAAGCTGAGTGACATTTTCTACTAAATGTCCACGCCGTGATGTTTTTTGTGATTTGCAAACTTAGATAGAACAGTCTTTTCTTCTCATCACATAATGTGAATAATTTGTTTTGCTGTATTCCCAACATTTTCATTCAAGTTTCCTGGTGTCTAAAGATTTTAGCCACCAAAGTTTTCCAAAGACAGAATAATCTTGTCCAGTCAGGTATTTAAAAGCAAGATAACTTATTCTAGATTTGCAGATGGGCAAAGCAAGATAGTGGTTTTAATTCCCTTAAAGCATACATTAAACCTACTGGGGTAGTAAGAAGCCACGGAGAAGAATATGAAGTATTTAGGATTATTTGATACAAAACAGTTTGGAATTTAGAAGTAATAAATACACAATAGTACATAATAATACACATATGCTCTATAAGGTCCTCTGCACAGACTCAGCATTC
Source organism: Ptychadena robeensis (assembly GCA_036250615.1). Taxonomy (NCBI): domain Eukaryota; kingdom Metazoa; phylum Chordata; class Amphibia; order Anura; family Ptychadenidae; genus Ptychadena; species Ptychadena robeensis. The sequence goes on from CM070039.1 coordinate 47,841,694, forward strand.
AAGAGCACTTCCACATGCACCATTAAGTTCCCCCAAGCAAAGTGGAGACAAATCTCCTTTTCCATGCTTCAATCTGGCTTTTCATCATTTAAAATATCACAACCAATGTGTAGTATGGCAGAGATGTACTTGTCTTTTCGCCCATTTAATTGTAGTGTGTAAATAGACACATTGCCACTTTGCAGAGACTCCAAAGAGGAAATCAATGGAACTTAGACACTTCATTTACTAATGTAAAACAATGTTCTTCTTTCATTTACTAGTTTAATACTAACCATGCAGATACAATGTATAGTGCTGCTGTAGCTTACATCTTAGCCCCAAACTACATTTAACTGCAAATAAAGAGATTTTCCTACTGAAAATAGCAGCACATTTCTAAAAAAAATGTACAGCCTTGATATGGTCTTCCTAAAAAGGTATACGTTTCCTGCACCATTTCCCTGTTATAGTCTGTCTTTAATATGAGTAAGGATAGATCCACAATAAATATGTCATACAATGTAAATCCAATTTGGGTTTAGCCCTAGAAGTTCATGGACAGTAATTCAGCCATGAACACAATAAGTTTTTTTGCAGTGCACATACAATATATACTCTACATTTAATATATAATCGAAAAGGGTGAACCTTGCATTCTGCCACTTGAAGTAAATTGTGAATTGCACTCCATTAAATTTATCTTTGCTGCTTCTAAATTACGAAACTGTAAAAGAAGAATGGAGTTATTTTTAGTAAAAGTGGTTGTTGGTTGGATATATAGTTGGATCAATTTTTATTAATTCTAGATGTTCCCGTCAGTACATGCTAAGACAATAAACACAGTGGTACTCTAAAAGCTAAAGAGGAGGAAGGAAAAAATTGTTTATGGTTAAGAGTTCAAGAAACATTTTCAAAACATGTCCACATCAAGCAGCTCAATGCGAGTTATTAAAAGATGAAGAATTTTACCCCCAAAAGTAAAAAAAAGTTTTAACCAGATACAGATCCTAAAGAGTAAATGGACAAATTGAATAATTTGTGGCATGCCTTAAACTATTAGAGAATTTTGTATTTCATTGATCATCTCTAATATATGCACATTAAATATTTCATGGCAGTATTTAAACTGAATTCCTCTGAAGAACAAAATCAATGAATGCTTGAAACCTCTTTATCACAACTAAATTGAGAGCCTATAAAGCAGCACAATTAAATATTATGGCTGAATCAGACAAAGCGCATTATGTGGTAGAAACAGTGGCCAGAGACAGGCCAGTGCAGAGGCAAGAGAATGGCCCACCTTTATTACATTAGTAGCCTTAAATAATTTGGTTCTCTGATCGAAAAGTAGAAACTAAATAGTAAAGCATTTTAACCTTTACAATTTTTTTTTATTTATGGATCAATTTGTCAGGTTTTAAAATGCTACTTTTTTGCAACATTCTAAACATTATTTGCATTATAAACAACATTTTAGTGTATTCATAATTATAAATTACAATTACTGCTATAATGAGTTTTTACGTCTTATTAGTAGTGATGGCCGAACTTCGGCCGTGTCCGTCCGCGAACGGGCGGAGCGGACTTTTAAAAAAGTCCGCCGTCCGCCCGTTCGCGGACAGATTCAAATTCCCCGCCTCGAGGACTGACGTCACATCCGGGTTTGCAAGCCGGTTTTTCACTGAAAGACCGGGTTCTCTACCCGGTCTTCAGTGAAAACATTCTTCCTGCGGCGGGATCTCGCTGCTAATGATCCCACCGGAGGAAGAATAGAGGGCTCCTTCTCGCCGGCGAACAGCGGGTCGAACACCCGTACTGTCCGCTGGCGAGAAGGAGGGCGAACATGCTTGTTCGCGGCCGAACTGTCCGCCTTGCGGGCAGTTCGGCCATCACTACTTATTAGTAAGTGATGTCAGTTTGCAAGTGGAAGTACTAATTTTGGTAACTATTTTACTTTATTTATTATAACATTGAAACTTTAAATGTATGCATGCTGTATGCTAAGGATGTGCACACTTTCCAAATTATTATGGAAATGATTTTGTTCTCTGATTTTATTAAATAGTCAATGCAAGTGGCAGCCAGTGGCATACTTTTTAAGTCATCAACCATTAGAGTATAATTCAAATGTTACTCAACAAACCACCTAATGATAACAGATTTTTTTTTCCAAAAATAAAAAAAATGCACTGTTCCAAAATTTTACACTCAACTTTGTTTTAAAATATTTTATAGGATGTATAGAACTGATATCAAAAGCTATTTCAATGAAAAACATCTTAATAGGTCAAGTTACATATTAACGGAAGACCCATCACATCAATAAGACATTCTTGCAATTATTGAACTTTTCAAGGTTTTCTAAGAGTTTCTGCTTCAATTTCTTTGCAGGATGTCAGAATAGCCTCACAGAGCTGCTGTTTAGTTTTGAACTTGCTCTCGCCCTTATAGATTGTTTGCTTGAGGATGCTCCTAAGGTTCTCAATAGGATTGAGGTCAGGGGTGAGTCTCTCTTTTAAACCGATAATTCAGAGGTATTCCTTGCAGCATATTATGGTGCACTGTCATATTTTGTTATGGAAAGCACAGGTATTACTTTTGTACCATGGAAGAAAGTGGTCAGAAAAGCCACATACATTTCAGAGTTCATTTTCACATCTTCAGAGACCTACATAGATCAACCAGCTCTCTCACCATGATTACTGACAAAACATGACCCTGCAACAATCTTGCTGATGTTGCAGCCTTGTTGGGACATGGTGGCGGTCCACCAGTCATCCACAGCTCCATTCATCTGGACCATCCAGGGTTGCATGGCACTCCTCAGTAAACAAGACTGTTTGAAAATTAGTCTTCATGTAGATCCATTTCCTTTGCCATATTGTATGAAAATTGTGGTCTGCTTGATAATGTGGAAGAAACTTCTTGAATAGTTTTTCCTTTAATTGGGCTCACCTGGAAAACTAAATATCAGAGGTGTCCAAGATTGATTTCATAGCCCTAAGACACAATACCATCCATGAGTTAAATATTTTATCTTCATGATGCTTAAATGCAATTTGAACAATAATTTAGAACATAGTATAGAGTACCCTGTCTTCATTACCCACTACTCCCAGACAGACAGAAATGTTTACTCACTAAAAAAAATGGTTTAGTAAATGTGTTAGGTAAAGGAAACAAGAACTGTCCTGCAGTGTCGCTGAAACATAATGTTAACATATTGTGCTTGAAGATACAGAAGGAAAATGATTCATTTCATGATGCATTTATGTCCTAATCAAGTGAAATGGTTACCATCACTACTAAACTATTTATCTGTCTACACATAAAAGTTCTGCTTAATCACATTTTCATAGAGAATGGGAAAAGAAGGAAACATACTTTACACTGGTCATTACCACACAGTAACTGTGAATGCAGAATTAAGCTATGAAAAACTAACTTTTTGTATATGGCAAACAGAAGCCACAGAATGTATAAGAATTTAAAAGTTTTACTTCTGTGAATAAAGGTGGTAAGGGAAAAAAGAAGTGTTATCATAAAAGGTAGCCCAGCACTGTCTTTAATTAGAGCTTACCTGGATTTAAAACTAATATAGTTGGTACTGGTTCTAAATGATTTTCACAATACAGTAAGCTGAAATATTTTAGAAATTCAAGGTTGACTTTTAAAAGACAATCTAAAAGATTAACAAGCCCAACAGCACCATGAAAATAAAGAAATATTGCAAGTGAGCTTCATTAGAGTAAACAATGTGGTGCAAATATTAAAGTTAACAAAATGGGTTACCTCAGCGGTCATAGCAAGAAGCCTCTCTTCTCATACAAGCATTATATATGTCTAGAACACAAACAGGTATAAAAAGTTTATTTTCAGACGTATCCCTACAGCCAATGCTTAAAATTCCCTTTAAAAAGTGCCTATATCGGGGGCGTGGCCTGCACATGGCGGCGAGCGGATGCTGAATTGAGGAGCTCCTCCACGCCACCTACCATCCCGCCGCACCCGTTGCCCATTTTCATCCCCCAGTAGCCCCACAAGCTCCCCTCTACCTCACCCTTCCAGCGGCGGCCCTCCGATCCGGCGATCTTCGGCGTGCCCGCTCAGCGCCGGCTGCTTCACAAATTGAGCCCGTGGCTTGGGCCTAGTCCGCGGTCGCGGACCACCTAGAGCCCCGCAGGAAGTTCCTGGCACTGTCTGGAGACCCCCGCTGCCTCCTGGTCGGCCCATTGAACCGCTCTGTCCGCAGTATTGGGGTGGACAGGCACAACTAACCGCCGGCCATCCGAAATTTAGTTCGCGGCTTTGGCCTAGTCCGCGGACGCGGACCACCTGGAGCCCCCTACACAGTTTCTGGCCCTGCCTGGTGACCCCCGCTGTCATCCGGTTGACCCCTGGCTTGATCTGGCCACTGGCTTGGGTCAGAGGAGCGCATCTAGCCCGCCGGCCATCCGAACTTTAGCCCGCGGCTTGGGCCTAGTCCATGGTTGCGGACCCACAGAACTCTAGCCAGCTATTGCTGACCCTCACTGAGGACCCCCACAGCGCTTCGGTTGGCCATCTGAGCAGTGGTCTGGTGAAGGCAAGCGTACCTAGCCTGCTGGATGCGAAACCTCTAGCCTGCGGCTTGGGCCTACTCTGCAGGCAGTGGACTCCTGGAACCCTCTCAGCCTTTACTCAAGCCTGGCAGATCCCTTGGACCTTCCACTCTACAGCAGAGGCCTTCCTCGACCTGTCCTCATTGCTGTGTCTCCGTGTGCATCATCGGTGAGTCCCCAGCTTCAGCTGTCCCCTTTGAACTGTGTTCCATCCTCCTTTGCACACTAGTTTTGTTTTACGATATTATCTGAACTGGCCCGCCCATCCCAGCCAGGAGCGCCACCACTCCCTACCCAACCATGGGCCGCAACTCCAAGCAACAGCCGTGATCGTCTCGCAGCCTGAGTGCCAGCTCTGCCCACAAGGGCCTTGACGAATACTTCCATCGGGACACCCCTGAGACGCCCTGAGACGCCTCAACCGCGCTCAACCAAGAAATCGGCTACTAAGCGCTCCTCTCGCTCCCCCTCCCCATCCCCCAGCCACGACACCATCGCCAGCTAAGCGGGGGTCCTCTGTTTCTGACGACGAGTCTGACCGGACCGGTTCGCCTGCGTTCCTCAAACAGCTACTGGCCCACCTCCCGGCTAAAGGCGAGATAGAATCTATGCTTCACAAAATGGACAGTGCCCACCGTAAAGACATGGCTGATATCAAAGACGGTCTGAGGGATCTTCACCGGCGCATTGACTCGACTGAGGAAACCACCGCCATACTCTATAAAGCCACTGAGGAATTGCAATAGGCGGTGCGCCACCATGATCTGAGCCTGCAAGCGCTCTGGCTACGGATGGATGATAAGGAGGATCGCGACAGGCGCAACAACATACGCATTCGCAGTCTCCCGGAAGCTACTTCAGGCAATGACTTACTCCCCACGGTTCAGGCTATCCTCAACATGGCCCTCGACAAGCCGGTGGACTCCCCGCTGGAGATGGACAGGGTGCACAGAGTTCCTGGCCGCAGAGACCCTACTGCTACGACCCCTCGCGACGTCCTCTGCAGGGTCCATCTCTTCCGCATCAAGGCAGAAATTCTACGCAAGGTTCGTGATAAACCACAAATTGACTTTGATGGCGCCTCCCTCACCCTTTACCCGGACCTGTCGCCCCAGACCCTGGCTCGTCGCAGAGCGCTCCGCCCCCTCATGCTACACATGCGGGAAGCCGGCATCATGTACCGCTGGGGTTTTCCCTTCCACATCTGGGCCAAACGCAACGGCAAGTCAGCCACTCTCAAAACGCCTGCTGGCCTACAATCCTTCACTTCGACTCTCGGCCTGCCTCTGATCCAGCTGGACCCATGGCCTGACCCTCCCGCCCCTCAGCTTCGTGAGCTCCCCCCTCTACAGCCCTGGACGACGGTGCCATCCTCCTCCCACAGGCGTAGACCCGGTGCCCCTGCCCAGTCGCAACTTCTGGTTACACCTCAATGAGCTCCTACCGTGGATCCTGCCCGTTAGACCGAATACTTTGGACTATGAACTGTTCCTGCTGGTGAGCTGCCTCTCACACCTGTTACTCACCTGACCGACCACTGTTGAGCCGACCCTTTGGACTGTGGACTGTTTCTGATGGCTAGCAGCTTTTCCCCCTTGTTACGTTGCTGACCGGCCTCTGTGGAGTTGCGTCCTCTGGATCCTGGGCCGTTCCTGATGTTGGTGTGCTTGCCACGCTGGCTCTCTACCTGGTTGGGCCGCAGACGTGCTGAGCCCGTTGAACCATAGACTGTTCCTGTCGGTGAGCTGTTATTCTGCACTGGTTATTTATATTTGTTTTGTTTTTGGGTTTTTGCTTTCTTTTTTCCATTTTTCATTTTTCTTGACCTACCGGTGACGAGTTCCTCAGACTGTCGACATCCCTTGACGCAGAACTACTTGTTACAACTGTGGACCTCCAGTCTGACCGCTGACGTCTCAAATCCCTAGACCCTTGGACTGTTCCTGCTGGTGACCTGGTACCACGCTTGCTGTCCCCCTGCCCTCCTACTACCATCCCTCATAGTTGCCAACTGCTGTCTGACCATCCTTGTGACTCAGACCCGGCCGTCTGTTTTATGCACCCCCGCCTTCCGCTGAGGTGCGTTCCAACCCAGTGCTGTGCTGGAGTAACACGCCTCTATAGCTGTCGTCCCATGCCGGCACTGCCATACTGGCGTCCCTCACAACTGCTGTCTGATCACTACCCAGTCCACCTCTCGCTGCTCCTACCTGATACTCCTACCCAGGCGTTCACATGGCGCCTCAATGAGACACTCCTCAAGGATGAGACTGTTAGTCAAGATTTGCTGACCACTATTGCTCAATTTAGAACGGACCATTCATGGGATGAGACATCCCCCCCGATACAGTGGGAAGCGCTTAAATGTGTCCTTAGGGGTCGCCTCGTTGCCCATGGAGTGCGCATCAAGAGTCACGAGATGCGTTCCCTGGTTGCGGACATCTCCGCCATTGAAACTCAGCATAAAGCTCTGAGAGACCCTGCTACCTTCCAGTCTCTCCTTCTTAAGCGCCAGGCTCTTCAACGCTTGCTGGACACTGCTTACTTGAGGCACAGGGAATGTTTAAGATCCACTATATACTACCATGGTGACAAATGCGGTAAGTTCCTGGCGCGCTCCCTGAGCTGGGCCCAGACCTTTATCCCCAAGGTGCAGTCTCCGGGGACCGGCGGTGCATAGCAGTGTGCAGATTGCGGAAGCATTCTGCAAATATTACTCTGACCTCTACAACCTGCCTACTCCCTCGCTCTCCCCTGAAGCCCGAGCTCTTGCCCTCTTCACATATATGGCTGATACTGGTCTCCCCCAGATAGATCCAGCCCTAGCTACCACCTTAACAGCGCCTTTCTCTTCCGAAGAAATCCAGTCGGTTGTCTCCTCTCTCCCGGCGGGGAAGAGTCCTGGCCCTGACGGTTATTCAAACGCGTTTTACAAACAATTCCTTCCTGCGCTCTCCCCGTCCCTTTCTCTCCTGTTCAACTCCCTGTCCTCAGATTGCCGTCTAGCCGCGCAGACCCAACAGTCTTTGCCCTAGCTATAGACCCATCTCCCTCATAAACGGACATGAAAATCTATGCTAAGCTTCTGGCCAACAGGCTTACGCCTCTGATTCCTGCGGTCGTCCATCCTGAGCAAGCCGGCTTTGTCCCAGGCCGTGAGGCGCGCGACAACACTATCAAGACTATGTCCCTAATCTCCCACGCACGTGCCCGCGGCCTCCCTCTTTGCCTGCTTTCTCTAGACGCTAAAAAGGCGTTCGACCGCCTCAGATGGGATTTTTTGTTTGCCGCCCTCGCCCAAATTGGTCTCCCGGCCGCATTCATAGACAAGATCAAAATACTGTATGATGCCCCCTCGGCCCAGATCCGGGTCAATGGCACTCTATCACCCCCTGTTCCTATAAACAATGGCACTCGCTAGGGTTGCCCCCTTTCCCCATAACTTTATATCCTGGCTATGGAACACCTTGCCACAGCAATCCGTGCCAATCCCTCCATCCAGCACCTTGGGCACGCAACATCACAAGATGGCCCTCTATGCTGACGATCTTCTGCTTTTTGTCTCGAACCCCCAAATAGCGTTCCCTTCTCTCTCAACTGAATTTGAACGTTTTAGCTCCCTAAGCAACTTCAAAATTAACTACTCGAAATCTGAGGCCTTGAACTTAACGCTCCCTCCCTCACTTCACTCCTCCCTCAAAAGCCTTTCTCCCCTACCGCTGCAACCCCGAGCCATTAAGTACCTGGGTGTGCTCATACCTGCTGACCCTCTCTCTTATATGCTCTCAATTATTTACCCCTGTTAGACTCTACTAGGTGGCTCTTCAATCCCCAGGGTCCCGTTTTTCACTCCTGGTTCGGAGGCTGGCATTTTGCAAAATGGACACCCTTCCGCAGTTTCTGTACCTCTTCCAGACAGCCCCTGTTTTCCGTCCCCCGCTCCTACTTCAAAATCCCTTGTCCATGATCTCTGCTTACATCTGGGCACGGAAACGCCCTAGACTGCGATACTCGATTCTGGTACAGCCTAGAGAAGCTGGTGGCCTTGGCCTCCCTGACCTGGAGCTTTACTACCAGGCCTCCTTATTGGTGCATATCCTGGACAGGCGGTTCTCAGCAGCGATAAGCTCTGGGTGCAGCCGAGACTCACTTGTGATGTTTTACCATTCTCGGTACCCTGGATTCAGCAGCCCTCCTCCAAACCCCCCTCCGCAGTCTCTACCCTTCTGTCTACCCCCTTTGTTGGCCATCTGGGATCGCCTATTACACAGAACTCAGTTCTCCAGCTTCCTGGGCCACCTGACGCCAATCTTAGGGAACCCAGCCTTCCCCCCAGGCTGCAATGTTCCGGTGTTCTTGAACTGGACGTCCGGGACCCCATCGCCTATCACGGCGGTGGACGGCCTCGGGCTCCGGCCCTTTGACCGACATAGCTCCAGCCGGTGCTGCCCCCCAGGGTAGGTGGCTCGCCTACTTTCAACTTCGGGACTTCTACTCCACCTTGCACAACAGGGTGCGCTTTTACAACCCCCGACCGAGTTTGAACAGCTGTGTCTCCTACCACTAAACCTCTTAAAGCTATTTCCACGCTTACAACTGCTGGTGAAACTCGGCCTTTCGCACCGCCCCTACTTCCTGGCCGCCTGGGAAGCTGACCTGGGTAGGCATTTTTTTTTGGATAGGGAAGTTTTCTTTGATCCTTCGCAATACGCACAGAGTTAACACTGCTTCTGCGGCCCAGGAGAAAAGCTATAAATCCTCACCAGATGGTACAGGTGTCTGTTCGCCTTCATCGAATGTTTCCAGCAACCCTCCCCTGTATGTTGGCGCTGCCAACGGGACCACGGCTCGTTGTTCCATATCTGGTGGACCTGCTCTGCTCTGTTGAGGTGCTGGGAAGCGATGTTTGCCTTTTACCAACGCAGCCATGAGATCCCAAGTCCCCTGCACTCCAGAAATAGCACTCCTCTCCTCTACCCAGACACGCGCTTCCAAAGGGCCTCCTGAGATTCTTCCTGGTGGTGGTAGGGCGGTGCTTTCCGAACACTGGAAGTCGACCCAACCTCCCCTTGTTGAGGAATGGCTTGCTGACCTGTCCTGTATCGCCGGATGGAGGACCTGGTCTCGCAACTCACTCAGCAACACGCTAAGTATTGGATAGATGGTCCCCCTGGCTCCTGTTCCTAGACACCCAGTATTTCGGCAACTGCTTCTGAGTACTCCCCACCCCCCCCCCAGCCCCGGACCCCCTCTGCCTTGTTTACTTAGTGTACCCGTTAGAGACCACACTCTGGGAAGTTGTCCCCTCTGCGCCTCCCCCCTCTGTGCTTTCCCCCTCTCTCCTTCCCACCTTCCTCTCGCTTTTCTATCTCTAAACCCCTCTTTCGCCCCTTGTTTTTTGTCTTTTTGTGTTTGTATTGCAAGATGCCTGATATCCTTCAGTACTCCGTTACCACAGTACCTCACTGTTTCTTACTGTGTGAGCTCTAGTGACGGTTAGTATGAGCGACTAGGCAAATATTTGAGATTCGCGTAATTTCGCGAATACCTCCCATAATATTCGATTCCATATTCGTATCTCGAATATCCGCACTTACGACATGAATTGCGATCTAACAATCGCAATTGCGACCCCAATATGCACAATGCATGCAAGTCATGTAGAGGCGGAATCCGAATCGCGATTATCCGAGAAGCGCAATGCGACCACATATGCGCAATACATTGAAGTCAATGGAGAATGGCGAAATCCGAAATTGCGATTATCCGAGAAAGCGCAATGCGACCAAATATGCGCAATACATTGAAGTCAATAGAGAATGGCGGAATCCGAAATTGCGATTATCCGAGAAGCGCAATGCGACCAATATGGCGCATGCATGCAAGTCAATGGAGCTCGGATATTCGACTGGAGAATATCCGTCATTTTTCGTTAAAAAAATCGCATTGCTATTATATAATCGCGATCCCATCATTGGCAATGGATCGCGATTATAAAACGCAATAAATTGCGAAAATCACGATCGCGTCGGATATCCAATCCGATTCGAGCTAAATATTCGAAAATCGAATATTCGAGCTCAACACTAGTGCGGCTGCTCATCTATTTTGAAGCGACGCCCCTGTGCGCCGACAGTCATGTATTAGCTTGTTTCCGCCACATCCCGCTGTTTTCCGATGTTACTGTGTATTGTTAATTGCTCTTGGCCCTGTACGTGCATTACGTTTATTTTTTGTACTGTTACTCTTGTTAAAACCTTTCAATTAAAACTTATTGCTTAAAAAAAAGTGCCTATATCCCATTCAAATTAAATAATTGAGTCTGGGCTGAATCAGAGAATAAAATGTCTTTAAATATCAGGATTGTGACTCTGAACCAAGCCTTCCCCCATATGTTTAGTTATACCACAAGGACTCAATAGTTAGATAGAACTTGGGGTTTGACTACTGCACAGCAAAGATGGTGGAAGTTAGAGCTGGTCTAAAAACAGGATTTGGGCCTTAGGGGACATTTGAGTGAATGTGTAGTAATCGACCCTTGTGGTTTTCTCATTGTGTCAAAAGTTTAAGACAGGTTCTGCCTGTCAAACCATTTCGGATATGTTCTTCTCAAGAGAGCCAGTAAAATGTATTCAGAATTCAAATGTAAGCCGTTATGTGAAGGATATATTTGACAACATCATTAAAAATATGAGTCCAATCATGAATACACCGTTTCTAGTACAAAGGTCTAGAGAAGAGAATTGTAAATTCATGCTGAAAAATGATCACTACTAGGGAACAAAGCAAAGTATTTTGACAATTTGTTTTAAAATCACAGTCCCTACAAGAAATTTCACATTAATATTCCTTCAGGAGACTACAAGAAAACATTTTTTTGTTTAGAACCATAAAACCAGAAAACGTTCCAG
>CM070039.1:47853212-47868753 GCA_036250615.1 Ptychadena robeensis
TATGGACCAGCCACTGATTAATCACCCCTCCCATCTGCAGGAAGTGACTGCAGAAAGGAGAGGTATGTTTCTTTAAATATGTGCCTAGGAGCGCCGACCCGCGCATGCGCAGAGGCGCCACACGGCGGGCGCCATTGCTCTGCACGCAGGCTGCGTGCAGAGCCCACAGCAGACCCGGGGTACCCCATGGCAGGGGTATCCCCAACACTCCAAGGTCAGTAACAACCTGGGGGAGAAGCTGTGACGCCCGGGGACCCCACTAGCCACACTGGGGACCCCGAGGGTGCCGCATTCCCCCCGCATTATTGGGTGTTCACCATGCTCGACCCCCGCTACAAAGAGAACTTCTTATCTCTCATTCCTGTGGTGGAGAGAAAAAAATTGTGCAATACCAGAAGGTATTTGTGGATAGATCGCTTAAATGTGTTCCGTCTGATAACGGGGCTGGCACAGTCCGTACTTCCTTAGGCAACTGAGGAAGGGAGACAAGGGGAACACACAGCAGTTCCAACAAGGGCAGGGCAACACTATCCAAAGCATGGGACAGTTTCATGACACCCCACCAGCAACCTCACCCTGAAGTGTGGCCCAGTGGCACAAGGAGGGAAACATTTTGGAAGATGGTGAAGGAATACATGGCAGACAATGTCACTGTCTTAAATTATCCCTAAGTGCCATACAGTGCCTTGTAGGTGCTGCCCTGTCGCAAGCATTTTATCTGAGCATAAACTCAGTGCTGCTGGTGGCATTATAACAGATAAGCATATCTGCTTGTCCACTGGCAATGCTTATAGGTTGACTCAGATCAAAATGAACAAGGCCTAGATTGCTCCTGATTTCTCAACTCCATCAGAGGAGAGCTGAGCTGATCAAGACGATTTCGATATATCTCTTTTTAATGGACTAGAAAATGCACAACACAAGGCATGTGGTTGAATCTTCTTTACTCCTCCTCCTCATCCAGAGTGTATATATTTCCTGCACTCTAATTTTTTAAAATAGGATTAGCTCAAGTGCAGGCTCTTAACTCTGCTCACCTGCAGTCACTGTCATAAACAGTTTAGGCCTGGAGAGGGCAAGAGGGGACCACTGATGCTGAACTTGGATGCGACCCGGTCTTTGCTTAGGGCTGGTGGATCTGCCTATGTGGGAGGCTTGTATAGTTGACCTGTATTTAGTATTAGATGGTGAGGGGGCACCTGCAGCCTTTGGGGCCATAGGGTGGGATCCTATTCTTGGACCTTTCATAACTGTTAAGCCCAAACTAGGACCCCCGGTTTTGACTCCAGGATCCTTGGGGAAGCACAGCATCGCTTTTGTATTCTTGTATCTATACATATAAGTGGTCTTACTAGTGGTCCTCCCCGAGGAAACCAATGGTGGCGAAACATATCAGAGGAATAAAATACAAGATTAAACCTTTATTTTAACCTGTATTTTACAGATCATGTGGTATTTAAATCATGTAATATGTATATACAAGGATACTCTTTTTTATGTAATTGTGATTTTATATTTGATGGCACAGTTTATTAGCCCCCAGGGGCTACAGCCTCTGCATGCACCATCAGCATCACCAGCCCACTTCCCTGTCCCTTATTGCTCACCTTTATATTAATACCGGACGGTCGAAAAAAAATATTGGCAGTAAATTTGCCCCAGTTAAATGAAATTGAATGTTAAGCCCAGAATATTTTTTTCTGATGTCCGACTATGTCACAAAAAAGGGCCACAACATGCACAGTAGCTTAGGCCCAGGTGATTGTAATATGAACTGCAGCCACTTTTTTTACAACACTGTAGGTGACAAAAAATACCAGAATATTGGCAGTATTGTTTAGCCACCTGTGAGGCAGATTGTTTATGGTTTAGTTGTTGGTTAGGAAGCAATTCCTGTATATCCTGTTGGTAATAATACCAACCTACTGTACTGTCTATAAGCTAGACTCCCTATTTAATGGGACTTGCCCTGACCCTGGATTGTTTTACTGCATCTCTTGCCTTATCCTTTTGTACCACGCTTTTTTTTTAACTGATTCTCATGTATGACCTTTGCCTTGTTTTTGACTACCTCAATAAAGACTGTTGAATGGACTTCTGGTGTTGGTTGTGATTGTGTGCCCAGGCACATTACAATATGTCCCTAAAAAGCCTAGAATCTTATATAGTGCCCAGATGAATGTATGTCAACTACAAGTCACTGCTGTAGAACACTATATGTCCCAAAAAAGCTCAGAACCTTATATAGTGCCCAGATGGATGTATATCAACCAAAAAAAGATGAATGTTGACTGCCAAACACACACTAGTAGGTCTTTTGGATCTTTGCTGCATGTAAGAGCTAGAAATCTGCGTACACAAAAAATTCCCTGCCTATCCATTCCTCTCCCTGTCTCTATCTGTGCCGAACAGGAGCGGTATCAGGTGCTATATAGCACCCGATGATGTGTTCCGGCTAGCCAATCACTGTAATGCCAGCACCTGACATGGCTACTGGCATAACAGTAAGGGCAGTATTGACTTGCCCTTTGATTGGCTGTCTCCAACCCGTGAAATGGCAGAGACTCGAGCCGAACACATGTGCGGCTAAGCATGCTTGCTCATCACTAACGCTTAGGTTTTTTTTATAGGTATAATAATATGAACCATCGTGGGACCTTAGGTATAAAAGCTGCTATACCATGTGCCCTCCCCCACCCAGGCCCACATGCCATGCTTTATGTTGACCTCATTGTTTGTGGGTATATGCTTCTATTACTCTCAATGCTGCATTAACGTGGGCAGGCAAGCTCTTTTGGTAATTTTTGCATAATTATTACATTTAATAGACGGAGCTTTTGCACAAAAAAGCAAAACATTATGTATGTAAACACCTTTTAAACAATGCAAAGGCATGTTGCAGCATCGGTAATGGTTTGCAAAAATTAATTATATAATTGGAATGGAAAACCTAACAGCAGAACTTAGAGATACATCAAAGGATCATACTTGAGTATGGCCTTGCATGTGTCCCATAGATGTCAGGGGTTCCTGCAATGGATCCCATGGGGTGGTTGGTTTAAAGCGAGGGAGGGGGGACAATTTTAACTTTTCTATTATCAGTGTTCTCTGTTTTCCTAATTATTCACTACAAGTTCAAAAATGAATACATTAAAGCTTTCTAGTTGCAGAATTGTTTAGCTCAGAATTATCAATGCTCCTGTAACCATACCACATCGATAGCACATTAATGTTCTGCTTTAGGTAACGGATAAAAACTTGGCAGCAATAATGTCTGAGATTAAAGCAAACATTCCATCAAGAGTGAGATAGAGTTGATAGTTAGTATGTGGTTTTAGGGTTTGGGTTTGCCCGGAGCAACAGAATGGACAGTTAAGTTATCCATATATGTTATTTTTTTCTAAACTGTTTTTTTTTTATATTTTTTTATATTTTATTAGAATTTTTGAGAAATGCAAAATACAAACACATTTTCCCATACAAAGAAAATCAAGACATACAGTGTTTATCCAATGATAACCCAGTTTTAAAGCCTTGTAATGTATTACTGTATCACTAATTTTTAGACATACGTACTAACCAACAGTGAAAAACGAAACTAACATTCTACATACACACATTTTAGCCTTTGGGCTTTAGGCCAATAATTTATTTGCAGTAAATAAGAGTGTTCTTTTTTAGAACATTTTGATTATGGGGGCATGCCTCTCGGCATGTATTCTTTTGACCTCGGATGACATTATGGCCATATCAAGATAAGATCGTGGTCTTTATAAAGACTAAACAATAAACATTTAACATTAGACAATAAACACTGTACAGTCAGGAGTCCATCGTCTTAATGTAACCTTGTTGGTTTTTGAGAGAGTGGGACCGTTCGAGTGGATCATCTTCTACGGTCGGTTTTTGAGGTGCCCCCCATGTTTAGTTAAGTCCCACGGTAAACCTTTATGCCTTGTCCTAAGCTGCAGTATTTCCAGTGAAGTCAGCTCGTGTGGTATGTAAGCTTGCCAGCGTCTAAAAAACTTAATAGCCGTTTGGTCAGGACTTGTCTCTGCTTCCAGTTGTTCCATATTATACAGATCTCGAAGAGATCGCTGGAAGAAGGCCATGTTGGGTGATAATGAATGCAACTACATTTTCATGATACATCTACGAGCCGTGAGGAGGCACAATTGTGCCCATTGTGATATAGATTTCTTCAATAGTGGTTGCGCTCCCCTTTCACAATAAGCAAATAGTATCAGCAGTGGTTCCAAGCAAAGTTTTTCACCTGTTATTTGTTTAATATAAACCAGCACTAGTGACCAAAATTTTTGGATCGGCTGGCATAACCAGAGACAGTGTACCATTGGGGCTTTAAATAGCCCACACTAGGGGCAATTTCCTTCTTCCCTGATATGCGGTTGACCTTGCCGTGTGATCGGATATAACCCTAGATATGCCTTATGCATGATTTTAAATTGTATTTCATGCCAGACCTCACTGTTGATTTTACGCTTGACTTTGTGATATCCTAATATCAGATATTCATCTAGGTTAGGAATGTCAAAATCTCGGGTCCAAGAAGACCTTGCTCTCTCTCCCCTTCTGGTTTTTATTTCGAGCAACAGATATTGATAAATATTAGATATGTTAGCGGTCCCGTGCAGTACCAGATTATCAAAACTATGTGCTCCCATAACTTGTTGGGGTACTACTGCTAATATACTAACCATGCAGATACAATGTATAGTGTGCGTAGCTACATCTTAGCCCCAAAATACATTTACTGCAAAATAAAGCGATGTTCCGACGGAAAATTAGCGCACAGCACATTTCTAAAAAAAACTGTACAGCCTTGATATGGCTTCCTAAAAAGGTGAGGTATACGGTTGCCTTGCACCATTTCCCTGTTATAGTCGTCTTTATATGAGTAAGGATAGACCACAATAATTATGTCATACAATGTAAATCAATTTGGGGTGAGCCCTAGAAGTTATGGACGTCGAATTCAGCCTGAACACAAGTAAGTTTTTTTGCAGTGACATTAAATTATATACTCTAATTTTAATATATAATCGAAAAGGGTGGAACCTGCATCTGCCAATTGAAGTAAATGTGAATTGCACTCCATTAAATTTATCTTGTGCTTCTAAATTACGAAACTGTAAAAGAAAGAATGGAGTTATTTTTAGTAAACGTGGGTGTTGGTGGATAATAGTTGGATAATGTTTATTCATTCTATATGTTCCGTCAGTACATGCTAAGACAATAAACACAGTGGTACTCTAAAAGTTAAAGAGGAGGAAGGAAAAAAAATGTTATGAGTTAAGAGTTCAAAGAAACTTTTCAAAACAGTCACCTCAAGCAGCCCATGCGAGTTATTAAAAGAGGAGAATTTTACCCCAAAAGGTAAAAAAAAGTTTAAACCAGCTACAGATCTAAGAGTAAATGGACAAATTGAAAAAATTTGTGGCTGGCCGTAAACTATTAGAGAAGTTTGGATTTCCATTGATCATCTCTAATTATATGCACATTAAATATTTCATGGCAAGTATTGTATTTAAATGAATTCCTTATGAGAACAAAATCAAGAATGGGCTGAAAACCTCTTTATCACCTAAATTGAGAGCCTATAAAGCCGCACAATTAAATATAGGCGATCAGGACAAAGCGCATTATGTGGAGAAGAAACCGTGGCAAAAGAGACAGGGCCAGTGCAGAGGCAAGAGGAATGGCCCACCTTTATTACATAGTGCCTTAAATATTTGGTTTCTGATCGAAAAGTAGAAAACTAAATAGTAAAAGCCTTTTAAACTTTACAATTTTTTTTTATTATGGATCAATTTGTAGGTTTTTAAAATGCTACTTTTTGAACATTTCTAAACCTTATTTGCATTCGATAAAAACATTTTAGTTGATTCCATAATTATAAATTACAATATTGCTTATAAAAAATTAATGAGTTTTTACGTCTTATTAGTAGTGTGCCGAACGTCGGCCGTTGTACGTCCCGAAGGGCGGAGACGGGACTTTAAAAAATCCGAAGTCCGCCCGTTCGCGGAACAGATTCAAATCCCGATCGAGGGACTGACGTCAAATCCGGGTTTGCAAAGCCGGTTTTTCCTGAAAGACCGGGTTCTCTACCCGGTCTTCAGTGAAAACCTTAGCCTGCGGGCGGGATCTCGCTGCTAATGATCACCGGAGGAAGAAGAGAGGGCTCCTTCTAGAGTAGAACAGCGGGCGAAACAACCCGATACGTCCGCTGGCGAGAAGGAGGGCGAACATGCTTGTTCGCGGGCCGAACTGTCCGCCTTGCGTGGCAGTTCGGCCATCACTACTTTTAGTAGTGATGTCAGTGGCAAGTGGAAGTACTAATTTTGGTAACTATTGACTTGATTATTATGAACATTGAAATTAAATGTATGCATGCTGTATGCTAAGGATGTGTGCACCATTTCAAATTATTATGGAAATGGCTTTTGTTTCTCTGATTTTATTAATTAAATATGTCAATGCAAGTGCAGCAGGGGCATACTTTTTAAGTCATCAACATTAGAGTATAATTCAAATGTTACTCAACAACCACGAATGATAACAGATTTTTTTTTCCAAAAAAATAAAAAAAATGCATGTTCCAAAATTTAACTCAACTTTGTTTTAAAATATTTTATAGGATGTTAGAAATGGAATCAAAAGCTATTTAAATGATGAAAAACCATCTTAATAGGTCAAGTTACATATTAACGGAAGACCCATCACATCAAATAAGACATTCTGCATGTGCAATTAGTGAACTTTTCAAGGTTTTATAAGAGTTTCGGCTTCAATTTCTTTGCAGGAGTGGATGTCAGAACGCCTCACAGAGCTGCTGTTAGTTTTGAACTGCTCTCGGCCTTATAGAATGTTTGCTGAGGAGGCTCTAAGGTTCTCAATAGGATGAGGAGTCAGGGGTGAGTCTCTCTTTAAACCGAAATCAGAGGTTTCCTTGCAGCAAAGTTATGGTGTTGCCATGTCATATTTGTTAGGAAAGCAAGGGATACTTTTGTACCATGGAAGAAACGGGTCAGGAAAAGCCACATACATTAGAGGAGTCATTTTCACATCTTCAGAGGGACCTAAAATAGATCAACCAGCTCTCTCACAATGATTCTGCCAACACATGACCCTTTGCAACAATCTTGTTGATGTTGAGCCTTGTGGGACATGGTGGCGGTACACCAGTCAATCCACGCTCCATTCATCGGACCATCCAGGGTTTGCTGGCACCCTCCTCAGTAAACACGGACTGTTTGCAAATTAGTCTAATGTAATCCCATTTCCTTTTGCCATATTGTATGGAAAATGTGTTGGTCTGATTGAATAATGGGGAAGAAACTTCCTTGAATTGTTGTTCTTTATTGGGCTTACCTGGAAGGAAAAACTAAATTCAGAGGTGTCCAAGGATTGATTTCATAAGCCCTAAGACACAATACCATAAATGAGGTTTAAATATTTATTTCACGATGCTAAATGCAATTTGAACAATTTAATTTAGAACATAGTATTAGAGTACCCTGTCTTCATTACCCACTATCCCAGACAGGACAGAATGTGTTTTACTCACTAAAAAAAATGGTTTTATTTGTAAATGTGTTAGGTAAGGAAACAAGAAACTGTCCGCAGTGTCGCTGATGAAACATAATGTTAACATTTGTGCTTGAAGATACAGAAGGAAAAAAGATTCATGTCATATCATTTTATGTCCTACTCAAGTGGAAAAGGGTACCATCACTACTAAACTATTATCGGTCTAAAGAAAAGTTCTCGCTTATCACATTTCATAGAGAATGGGACAAAAGAAGGAAACATACTTTCACTGGTCATTAAACCCAGTAAACTGTGAATGCAGGGGAAATTCTCTCCTAAAGTCAGGAAACATCTAAAATGAATTTCAAAAAACATAAAATTGAACAAAAGTAAATAAAAACAAATAATATTGAAAAACATTAAGCTAGGAAATAAACTGGTGTATTATGGCAAACAGAAGCCACAGAATTGGATAAGAATTAAAAGTGTTACTTCTCGTGAATTAACGGTGGGGGGTAAGGGAAAAAAGAAGGGTTATCATTAAAGGTAGCCCACAATGTCTTTAATTAGAGCTTTAACTGGATTTAAAACTAATATAGTTGGGTACTGGTTTCTTCTCAAATGGATTTTTTCTCACATACAGTAAGAGTGAAATATTGTTAGAAATTCAAGGTTGACTTTTTTAAAAGACAATCTAAAAGATTAACAAGCCCAACATCACAATGAAAATAAAGAAATATTGCAGTGAGCTTCATGAGTAAACACTGTGGTGCAAATATTAAAGTAACAAAAATGGGTACCTCAGCGGTCATAGCAAGAACCTCTATTTTAACTACAAGCATTATATATGTCAGACACAAACAGGTATAAAAAGTTTATTTCAGCGTAATCCATACAGCCAAATGCTAAAATGCCCTTTATAAAAAGTGCCTATACGGGGGGGCGTCGGCCTGAACATGTGGCGGCGAGGCTGAGCTGGATTGAGGAGCTCCTCCAAGCCAACCTACCATCCCGCGCAAACCGTGCCCATTTTCATCCCCCGTAGCCCCCACAACTCCCCTCTACCTCACCCTTCCAGCGGCGGCCCGTCCGATCCGGCCATCTCGCGTGCCCCGCCGCGGACGGATGCTTCACAAATTGAGCCCGTGGCTTGGGCCTTAGGTCCGCGGTCGGGACCACCTAGAGCCCGAAGGAAGTTCCTGGCACTGTCTGAGACCCCCGCTGCCCTCCTGTCGGCAATTGAAACCCTCTGTCCGCAAGTTATTGGGGTGGACAGGAACAAACTAACCGCCGGCCATCCGAAATTTATCCGGATTTGGCCTAGTCCGCGGCGCGGACCACCCTGGAGCCCACTATACACAGTTTCTGGCCCGCCTGGTGACCCCCGCTGGTCATCCGGTTGACCCCCTGGACTGATTGGCCAATGGCTTGGGTCAGGGAGCGCATCCTTAGCCCGCCGCCATCGAAAACTTTAGCCCGCGGCTTGCGGGCCTAGTCCATGGTTGCGGACACACGAAACTCTAGCAGCATGCTGACCTCACTGAGGCACCCCCACAGCATTTGGGTGGCATCTGAGCAGATGGTCTGGTGAAGGCAAGCTACCTAGCCTGATGGATGTGAAAATCTAGCCTGCGGCTAATTAGCCCGCGGTTGGCCTCGTCGCGGTCGGACCCACTAGAATCTGGAGCGAAACTGAGCCTGCGGCGAAACTTTAGCCCGCGGCTTGGGCCTAGTTCCGCGGTTGCGGACCAACAGAACTCTAGCCAAGCATATTGCGACCCTCACTGAGGACCCACAGCGCGTAGGTTGGCCATATGAGCAGTGGTCTGGTGGAAGGCAAGCGTACCTAGACCTGCTGGATGCGAAAAACTCTAGACGGCGGTTGCCTACTATGCAGGCAGTGGACTCCCTGGAACCCTCTCAGCCTTTACTAAGCCTGGCGATCCCTTGGACCTTACCACTATACAGAGAGGCCTTACCTTCGACCTGTCCCATTGCTGTGTCTCCGTGTGCATCATCGTGTGAGTCCCCAGCTTCAGCTGTCCCCTTTGAACTGTGTGCCAGCCTCCTTTGCACACTAGTTTTGTTTTTACGATATTATCTGAACTGGCCCGCCACCCAGCCAGGAGCGGCCACCAACCCTACCCAACCATGGGCACGCAAAATTCCAAGCAACAGCGTGATCGTCTCGCAGACTGAGTGCCCGCTCTGCCCAAAGGGCCTTGGACGAATACTGCCATCGGGACACCATGAGCGCCCTGAGACGCCTCAAACCGCCAACCAAGAAATCGGGTACTAAGCGCTCCTCTCGCTCCCCCTCCCCATCACAGCCACGACACCATCGACAGCGAAGCGGGGGTCTCTGTTTATGACGACTAGTATGACCGGAACGGTTCGCCTGCGTTTCCTCAAACCGCTACTGGCCACTCCCGGCTAAAGGGAGATAGAATCTAGGCTTCAACAAAAGGACAGTGCCCACCGTAAAGACATGGCTGATATCAAAGACGGTCTGAGGGATCTTCACCGTGCGGCATGACTCGGATGAGGAAACCAGCCATTACTCTATAAAGCCATGAGGAATTGCAATAGGCGGTGCGACATTATCTGAGCCTGCAAGTCGCCTGGCTACGGGATGGATGATAATGATAAGGAGGATCGCGACAGGCGCAACAACATACGCATTGCAGTCTCCCGGTAAGTACTTAAGGCAATGACTTCACTCCCCACGGTTCAGGATCCTCAACAGGGCCCTAGACAAGCCGGTGGATCCCCGCTGGAGAGGACAGGGTGCACAGAGTTCCTGGCAGCAGAGAACAACTGCTATACGACCCCTCGCGACGTCTCGCGGGCCAGCTCTTCGCATCAAGGCAGAAAATTCTACGCAAGGTTCGTGGATAAACCACAAATGACTTTTGATGGCGCTCCCTCACACTTTACCCGGCACCTTGTCGCAGACCCTGGCTGTCGCAGAGCGCATCCGCCCCTCATGTGACTACAACATGAGGGAAGCCGGGGCATCATGTAACGCTGGGGGTTTTCCTTCAACTCTGGGCAACGCAACCGGCAAGTCAGCACTCTCAAAAACGAGCTGGCCTAAATCCTTCACTTCGACTCTCGGCCTGCCTATGATCCAGCTGGGGACCCATGGCTTTACCCTCCCGCCCCTCAGCTTCGTGAGATCCCCCCTCTACAGCCCTGGACGACGGTGCCATCCTCCTCCACAGGGTTAGGACCCGGGTGCCCCTGCCCAGTCCATTCTGGTTAACCTCAATGAGCTCTACCGTGATCCGCCCGTTAGACCGAATACTTTGGACTATGAATGTTCCTGCTGGTGAGGCTGCCTTCAAAATGGTACTCACCTGACCGCGCACTGTTGAGCCGACCCTTTGGATGTGGACTGTTCTGATGGCTAGCAGGCTTTCCCCCTTGTTACGGTGCTGACCGCATTGTGGAGTTGCGTCTATGGATCCTCGGGCCGTTCTGATGTTGGGGATTGTGCTGACCACGCGTGGCTCTCTACCTGGTGGGCCAGCAGGACGTGCTGGGCCCGTTGAACCTGAACCCATAGACTGTTCCTGTCGGTGAGATGTTATTCTCGCACTTGGTTATTTATATTTGTTGTTTTGGGTTTGCTTTTTTTTCCATTTTTATTGGTCTTGACTACGGGTGACGAGTTCCTCAGACTGTCGACATCCCTTGACGCAGAGAACTATTGTTAAACTGTGGCCTCCAGTCTGACCGCTGACGTTATCAAATCCTACACCCTTGGACTGTTCCTGCGGTGACCGGTACCACGACTTGCTGTACCCCTGCCCTCCTACACCATCCCTCCTAGTTGCCAACTGCTTATGTCTGACGCATCCTTGTGACTCAGACCCGGGCCGTCTGTTTTATGCACCCCCGCCTTCCGCTGAGGTGACGTTCCAACCCAGTGCGGTTGGCTGGAAGTAAACACGCCCTCTATAGTGTCGTACCAGCCGGCACTGACATACTGGCGTCCCTCACAACTGCTGTCTGATCACTACCCAGTCCACCTCTCGCTGCTCCTACCTGATACTCACCCAGGCGTTCACATGGAGCCTCAATGAGACACTCCTCAAGGATGGAGACGTAGTCAAGATTTGTGACCACTATTGCTCAATTTAGAACGGACCATTCATGGGATGAGGGAAATTCCCCCCCGATGACCGTGGGGAGCGTTTTAAAGGTGTCCTAGGTGTCGCCTCGTTGACCATGGAGTGCGCATCAAGAGTCACTAGAGGCGTTCCATGGTTGCGGACATCTCCGCCATTGAATCAGCATAAAGTCTGAGAGAACCCCCCTGCTACCTTCCAGGTCTCTCCTTCTAAGCGCCAGGCTCGTCAACGCTTGAATGCGGACATTCGGCTACTTGAGGGCACAGGGAATGTTTAAGATCCACTATGTATACTACCATGGTGACATGCGGTAGTTCCTGGCGCGCTCCCTGGCTGGGCCCAGACCTTTATACCCAAGGTGCAGTATGCGGGGACCGGGCGGTGCATAGCAGTGTGAGATTGCGGAAAAAGCATTCTGCAAAAATTACTCGACCCGCTACAAACCTGCCTCTCCTCGCTCTCCCCTGAAGCCCGACCTCTTGCCCTCTTCACATATATGGCTGATGCTGTCTCCCCAGATAGATCCGCCTAGCTACCACCTTAACAGCGCCTTTCTCTTCCGAAGAAATCCAGTCGGTTGTCTCCTCTCTCCCGCGCGGAAGAGACTGGCCATGACGTTTTTCAAACGAGTTGTACAAACAATTCCTTCCGGCGCTCTCCCGCCCTTTCTCTCTGTTCAACTCCCTGTCCTCAGAGTGCCGGCTAGCCAGCGCGCAGGACCCAACAGTCTTTTGCCCTAGCTATAGACACATCTCCTCATAAACGGACATGAAATCTATGCTAAGCTCTGGCCAACAGGCTGAAGCCCTGATTCCTGCGGTCGTCAATCCTGAGCAAGCCGGCTGTGTCCAGGACCGTGAGGCGCGCGACAACATATCAAGACTATGCGTCCCTATCTCACACGCACGTTGCCGCGGCCTCACTCTTTGCTGCTTTCTCTGACGCTAAAAAAGGCGTCGACCGCCTCAGATGGGATTTTTGTTTGCGCCTCGCCAAATTGGTTCCCGGCCAGCATTCATTATACAGATCAAAATAAGTATATGCCACCTCGGCCCAGATCGGGTCAATGGCACTCTATACCCCCTGCTTCTATAAACAATGCACTCGCTAGGGGTTGCCCCTTCCCCATAACTTTAATCCTGGCTAGGGAACAATTGCCAAGCAATCCGTGCCCAATCTCATCCAGGGAATCACCCCTTGGCACGCACATCACAAGATGGCCCTCTATGCTGACCGATTCTTTGCTTTTTGTCTCGAACCCCCCAAATAGCGTTCCCTTCTCTTCTCAACTGAATTTGAACTTTTAGTCCCTAAGAACTTCAAAATTAAATACTCGAACTGAGGCCTTGAACTTAACGCTGCCTCCCTCACTTCATCCTCCCTCAAAAGCTTTTCCCTACCGCGGCAACCCCGAGCCATTAAGTACCTGGGTGTGCTTTTTTTTTTTTCGACGGCGACCTCTCCTCTTTATATGCTCTCATTATTAACCCTGTTAGACTCTATACTAGGGTGGCTCTTTCAATCCCACGGGTCCCGTTTTTTCACTACTGGTTCGGGAGGCTGGCAGTTTGACAAAGGACCCTTCCGCCCAAGTTTCTGTACATCCAGAAGCCCTGTTTCCGTCCCCCGTCCACTTCAAATCACTGTCCATGATTCTTGCTTAACATCTGGGCACGGAAACGCCCTAGACTGCGATACTAGATTCTGGTACAGCCGAGAGAAGATGGTGGCCTGGCCTCCCTGACCTGGGATTTACTACCAGGCCCTTCCTTTTGGTGCATATCCTGGCAGGCGGTTATAAGCAGCTGATAAGCTCGGGGTGCAGCTCGAGCCGCACTTGTGGATGTTTTACCATTCTCGGACCCGGATTCAGCCCTCCTACAAACCCCCTCCGCATGTCTTACCCTTCTGTACTACCCCTTTGTTGGGCCAATCTGGGATATCGCATTACAACAGAGAATCAGTTCTCAGCTTCATGGGCCACCTGACGCCAATCTTAGGGAACCAGCTTCCCCCAGGCGCAATGTTCCGGTGGTCTTGAACTGGGAGTACGGGACCCCATCGCCTATACGCAGGGGTGACGGCCTCGGGGTCCGGGCCCTTGAACGAATAGCTTCCAGAAGGTGCTGCCACCCAGGGTAGGTGGCTCGCTATTTTCAACTTCGGGACTTTACTCAACCTGCACAAGCCGGGTGCGCTTTGTACAACCACCGACCGAGTTTGAACAAGGCTGTGTTCCTACCACATAAACATCTTAAAGCTATTTCCAAGGCCTACAAAACTGCTGGTGAAACTCGGACTTCCACGCCCCTAATTCCTGGCCGATGGGAAGCTGACCTGGTTAGGCAGTTTTGGATAGGAAGTTTCTTTGATCATTCGCAATACGCCAGAGTAACACTTGCTTTGCGGACCAGGAGAAAAGCTATAAAATCCCACCAGAGTGGTACAGGTGTTCCTGTTCGCCTTCATCGATGTTTCCAGCAACTCCCCGTATGTTGGCGCTGCCAACAGGGACCACGGCTCGTGGTTCCATAATGTTGGACCTGCTTGCCTTGTTGAGGTGCGTGGAGCGCAGTGTGTTTGCACTTTTACAACGCAGGGCCATGAGATCCCGAAGTCCCCTCGTCACTCTCAGAAATAGGCACTCCTGGCTGGCCCTACTACCGCCAGGACACTGCGCGTTCCAAGAAGGTGGCCAAGGGCCTCCTGAGATTCTTTCCCTGGTTGTGGTGGTGGTAGGGAGCTGTGGCTTCGGCGAGACACTGGACATCGTCGAGCCCAACGCTACCCCTGTGTGTTAGGTAGGAATGCGTTGCGAATTACTGGGTCCTGTATCTGCCGGAGGTGAGGATACCTTGTCTCGCCAAACTCACTCAGCCACAACGCTAAGTATTGGTGGGGGGATAGATGGGTACCTCCCTATGGGCTCCTGTTCCTAGACACGCCCAGTATGTTCGGGCAACTCTGCTCTTACTGAGTTACTCCTGCTCTTCATCTCTCGCTCCACCGGAGCCTCGTCGCCTCTGCCCTCTTCGTGTGTACTCAGTGGTACCGCCTTAGGACCACCACTACTGGGAAGTTTGTCCCCCTCTGCGCCTCCCCCCCTCTTTGCTTTCCCCCTCTCCGTCCCTTGCCGCCACAGCTTCCTACTCGCTTTTCTATCTCTAGACCGCCTCTTTCGCCCTCGTGTTGTTTGTTGTCTTTTCGTGTTGGTATTTCATATTGCTGTCCTTGATATGCCTTCAGTCTACGTGTGCCTGTTACCGACAGTACCTCACTGTTTCTTACTGTGTGAGCTCTTAGTGTGACGGTTAGTGATGAGCGCGACTAGGTCGATATATTTGTCAAGTTCCCGCGTGTAATGTTCGCGAATATCCGCCATAGATATGTCGATTCCATATTCCCCGTAATCTCGATATCCGATACTTACGAACTTGAATTGCGATCTAACTGAATCGCAATTTGCGACAACCAATATGCACAATGCATGCAAAGTCAATGTATGAATGGCGGAATCCGAAATCGCGGATTATCCGAGAACGCAAAGACGCAGATGCGACCAGACAGTATGCGCACTACAATTGAAGTCAATGGAAGAATGGCGAAATCGGCGAAATTGCTGCCGATCCAAGTATCCGAGAAAGCGCAATGCGGACCAAATATTCGCCAATCCATTGAGTCACTAGAGAATGTGCCGTGACAGTCCGAATGTGCTATTATCCGAGGAAAGCGTCGAATGCCGACCAAAATATGCCGCAATTGCATGGCAAGTCAATGGAGCTGCTGATATTCGGACTGTGGGAATAATCCGTTCATTTTCGTGTTTTAAAAAAATCGCCGATTGCGATTAATAT
>CM070039.1:47875304-47888153 GCA_036250615.1 Ptychadena robeensis
GCACTACTTAGTAACATCACGATTTCTATTTTGTTGATTGATCAAATTCTGATATCCTCCCGTAGATTCGTTTTCTCCCTGAGGAAGCCCAGTTTAGGGCGAAACATGTCGGAGGGAATCTGTCACATTCTAAGCGCTTATGTATGATATACATCAATTGGTCATTCATTCTTTCTTGGTTTTAAGTGTATGTATATTTGAGGTCATCCCAATGTATGTCGTGGCTCTGACCTTTTATATGTACTACTGAATTATATGCTGTTTGAAAAGAATTTATAAATAAATTATGGTTTTAAACATATGATTCAGTGCCTGAAAAGCCCCAGTTTTCTTTCTGAATTCTGGTCGGGAAGGGGGGACTTGGACCCCTGTACCGGTTTTTCAGTGTTTATTCTATATTCAATTAGGGGTGCGGCACTTCAATTCAATGATATGTGTACTTCAGTCCTTCTCCCCATTATTCATATGTAAATATATGTTTGTGTTCATAAACTGAACATTTTCGGTAAATATTCAAATGAGAAAAAAATAGAATGAATAACTCATCTGTCTTAGTTAATGAAAAGGTTGCACCAAGTAAACATTTCACATCACAATGCAACAGCAAATTGAATTGCCCAGCAACAGAACATTATGTTGTATCATTGCATTACATCAACTGAGGTATAAAGGGTAGTGTGAACACCAGCAAATTATAAAGAACATTTAGAATATTTCATCCCCCAGTAAGAACTTCACTGACTGCAAAAGCACCTTATATCACCCAGCAACATCTTACTATACTGCAACTTTTATACCTTTTATGTTAACTAATTACACCTTTTCATTGGTGCCAACAGAAAAGGGTGGCACCAATAGTATCTGTGGCAAGGTCTCTTAAAAGAAAAAAAAGTCTACTGTTCTTTAGCCCCCTTTATCAGTTGGAAGTAACCTAGGTATCGGAAGAAAAGGTTTATTGATTGGTTTTATAGGCTACATACTACCAGTTTCCACTCCACACTCCTTTCAGCTGTGAAACTATGCTCAAAAATCAGATGCCCATGCCCCAAAAAAGTAGTTACAGTTACAGGGGGGTATGTACAGTTACGAAAAGTTCGATGGATTCTGGTGTCAGCCATCTCTTCTAGTCCATCATCTGCATAGTAATGCTCAATACTAAATATATTTTAAAGGATCTCTTGAGTTTCTGTGCCTAAAAAAACTGATTTAGTTTTTAGGGGTGTTTCCCCTGCTAAGGCATTTTAGAGTTTATACATAGTAATGCCTATAGACCATTGGAACACAAATGTGCTTGTGTGGCTGCATTGACTGCAAAGGCAAGTATGCCCACTTCTTTGTATGTCTTTATATAACCTAGCACTAATACATTATTATAATTCAAACCACAATGTCATATCTTGTGATGAGCAGCATAGGAAGTATTTACATTTGTGACATTTCGCAAATTATTCACCACATTTTCGCCCATAAAATGCAAGATCTCCTTTCAATATTATCACTCTGAAATCAGCACTTCCACATGCGAATATTGGAAACGAAATGTGTTGTCACGGAGACATCTAGTAAAGGAATGTGAAATAGCAGCTGAAGGTGTAATCACCACATGAGACAACACTAACAGAAGTAATACAGGGCAAAAATCCACACTTGTGCATGCAAATATTGCAAACACAATGCATGGACTTTACCCAGAATCTCAAATATTCAAGATTATGAAGACATATCACTTCATTCAGCATCTTCGCGAATTCTTGAAGTGCCAATATTTGTAATAAAAGTTTGCAAATCGAATATTTGCACTCAACACTAGTCAGTAGTATCATGCCATCATGCTATCTTATATCAAGCAGTAACATTATGTTTAACAGCATAGAATCAGAATATCAAACCTAACAGCCTTTAATATCTGAACAAAACATAAGCATACTATATCACCCAATATAAACTAAATGGGCCAATGTCACTGTAACTTTTCTAAAATATGCATTACAAAAAAGTTGTTCTTCAACATCAATCTGTTAAGAGACTTGAGTATGTTTGGACTAAACTGAAATATGCCAGAGAAGAACAAAATAAGAAATACATAAATCTAAATAAGGCATAAGATCTTACAGTGCACTCAACCTGTACAAGCATAGCTAAGCAGATTCTAATAGGCAAATCAAAAACAATGGCTGGGATATATTAGAGCAGACACAGCACATTATGTTACTGTGCTACTGACTTGCAGCTTGACTAGGAAAAACAGCCATCACATCCAGCAATCTTTCTCTGGAGTAGTGTTTATGTTGTCACACATTTATGAAGTCTCTACCTGATGCCGCAAGTAATGAATCATTGTTCATTAGACTGAAAGCTAGAACCTTTCCTATGAGGTGAGTCACTGATTCTGTGCATGACTAATAGCTCACGCTAACCTCTTCAGGGCCCAAAGGGGCTTGCAAAGCAATTTGTGCATCCTGTATCAATTGTGAGAACAAATGTTGTAAAGGCAGAGGAAATAAGATTGACATTTATGTATTTCATAAAGCAAGTTGCCTGCTTTGTAAGAGTTAAGTTGTTTCTCGTCTGCCTTCGGTGTTCTTTTTTTATTTCTGTTTTTATCAAGAAAAACTTTTCTATGCCGTGATGCATAGCCGATAAAGACACATCAGCTACATTTAATAAAACTTAGGCAAAATAATCTTGAGCTAACTGCAAAACCAAGTGATATTTCATACCTACAGGAGATGCTTCCCAAAGAGAAAATAAAAAAACTAGAAAGCTGCAATATAAATAGTTCTCCTACACTAGAGGGTATCCAGTAATCTTAGATCCAGACAATGAGAGGAGCAGAGGTGGCAGAGTTACAATAAGCAATTTATCTATGTACAAGAGGCTGGAGAGAAGTCTAAATGAATTAGCTATTGCTTCTCCCTCCCTAATCGTTGTAACAGGTAGAGTGCTATAGCTGAGAGATGGAGATCAGTCTTTTGTCCAGCATTCACAAGAAGCTTTGTACTTCAAATATTCTTATTTAAGACGTTATAATGAACGGACAAAGGACCGCTCACATTTCTGACAATGGGAAAAGTAATCTGTTAGGGTGGAAAATGTAGATAAGGATCATCATTTTGTTTTAACAGCATGTGTATACATAGTTTCTTGGGAAATTACATTGATTTCCCATAATAAATGAGAAGTCTTTTTTTAGACCACTCTGTGTAGTCACAATTGGAACGCTCCATCAAAGTTGTTTTCCATCCTAGACAGATTACAATGGGACATATAGCTACAGTCAAAAGTACTGGTATCTGTTAAAATATTTCTATTTATATGTTCTATTTACATTTGTATTTAAATGGGAAAATCTAGAGATTTCTTCAAAATATTGCTATTTATTCAAAATGCTTTGAGGCCAATTGTGAAGGCAAAATAAGTTAGTTCTGATTTATAGGGGTGCCATTGACCAAATATTGTTTAAACAGACTCGGTACGGAAATTATTCAGACCCCCTTAAATTGTTATATTGCAGCCATTTGCTAAAGTCTTTTAAGTTCTTTTTTTCCTCATGAATGTACGCACAGCACCACATACTGACAGAAAAACACAAAATTGTAAAGATTTTGATTTATTAAAAAAGAAAAACTGAAATATCACATGGTCCTAAATATTCAGACCCTTTGCTCAGTATTTAGTAGAAGCATCCTTTTCATCTTAAAACAGCCATGAGTCTTTTTAGGAAAGAAGCAACAAGATTTTTCACACCTAGATTTGGGGGTCCTCTGCCATTCCTTCTTGCAGATACTCTCCAGTTCTGTCAGGTTGGATGGTTAAAGTTGGTGGACAGATATTTTAGGTTCCTCCAGAGATGCACAATTATGTTTAAATCAGGGCTATGGCTGAGCCATTCAAAAACAGTTGTGGAGCTGTTGTGAAGCCACTCCTTCGTTATTTTATCTCTTTTTTTAGGGCCATTGTCTTGTTGGAAGGTAAACCTTTGGTCCAGTCTGAGGTCCTAAGCACTCTGCAAAAGGTTTTTGTCTAGGATATCCTGTACTTGACTGCATTCATCTTTCCCTCGATTGCAACAAGTTGTCCTGTCCCTGCAGCTGAAAAACACACCCACAGCATGATGCTGCCACCACCATGTTTCACTGTATTGGACAGGTGATGAGTTAAATATATAAGTGTTGCAGCAAAGGGTCTGAATACTTAGGGGGTTTCCACATCCGTCGGGACCCCCTCCGCTAAGCGTATTGCTTGGCAGGAGGTCAAGACGGAGCACATTCACTTACCTGCTTGGCAGATGCTGTGTTCCCACAGCGCTGGGCCGTTCCACCGATGCAGGGCTGAACGTAGTGAAGTACATTAAACCTCTGCATCTGCATCTGCTCCGTCGGGATCCCTGCCAAGCAATGCGCTTAGCGGAGGATGTCCCGACGGATGTGGACCCCCCCAGGACCATGTGATATTTCAGTTTTTCTTTTTTAATAAATCTGCAAAAATGTCTACAAATCTGTGTTTTTCTGCCAATATGGGGTGCTGTGTGTACATTAATGAGAAAACAAAAGAACTAAAGGTTTAAGCAAATGGCTGTATTTAACAAAGAGAGAAAAATACTGAATATTTTTGCACCTTTTCACCTTTAGGGAGGGAGGGGAATGCCTGTGTTTTATATTCCGAATGAGCGACCACCTGCGTGCCACGCCTTGGCTCCCTACCAGCATCCTCGCTCTCCCGTCATTATTATGCTCTATTATTATGTGGATTAGTAATTAGTTTAAAGATCAAATATTTTTTTCTGGTTTCCCTGCTTTAACAACTAGGTGTGTCTTATGGTCAGGTGTGTCTTATAGTCCGAAAAATATGTTTGATATGTACCTTTTAGGGATGAATGGCAGATTTCTGTTACACTAAAGAAATTATCTGGAAGTGCTTTATAATCATCCATGTGGTTTTACAAACACATGGCAAGGACATTCTATTTTTTTTTTTTATTAGTCTATCATGCTATCGCATGTTACCATATGTTATTACAGAGGCCAATATTACAGGCAGATAGTCTTATTTGCCAGTTATTACTTGCCCATCCTGATTCCTATATAAGACACTGCAAAGGCTCTTTATCCCTGGAAAAGTTATAAATATTGCTCGGAAATGCATTGCAGTGACTTCTGGTTTGCTATGTGCTTTTTATTTGCATTTTCTATTAAATACAATACACATGTGTCCCCTATATTCTGTGCATAGTTGCTGTAGATAAGAGTTTAGACCAAGGGTGGGCAAACTTTTTGACTCTTCCATGCCAACTCCATGCATCGCCAGCATCTCTAATGATGGCAGTCATGTGTACTGGGCGACGTGTGAGGGGGACATTGTTATCTTTTTAAATTTCCTGCACTTAAAAGAATGTTCATTCATTGCAGGCTATCTTTTGTCACCATGAGGATGGGCCCACAGTGTCATCACATGATCACACTGCTGCAGAACAATGCTTGGACATGTCTAGCCACTATGTGCACTCATTGCAGAGAACAAGCAGAGGGGAGGATCTTTTCAACAAGGTGACAAAGGGCCAGAAAAGAAAACTAAACAGGATGTATCTGGCCTCTGGGCCTTAGTTTACCCATCCCTAGTTTAGACCCATATAGAAAGTCTACAGTAGCCATGTTAGTTATGTTTTCTTTAATATAACCTATTGTATTTAGAAGAGGGATATACTAGAGGAGATTTATTTTTAATTTTGCGGTGTTCTTTTTTCTGTGCTCACAGCTTTCAGTTTAGTTGAGTTCTCTACCTTGCAGTGTTATTTTTGAGCTATAGACTTTTTGTCCAGAGTATTCTAACATACTTTTGACAAACATTTTGGCAAAGCAGAATTCTGCTCATTCATGGTGACCTGCTATGCCGTGACCTGACTGGAGTATGGAGCATTTCCCATTTGACAGCACTGGACCTGCTCATGCTCAGTCAGACTTCAAGAAACTATGGGGAGAAGAGTTAAATACTTCTTAGCAGACAATACCACGATTTCCAATGGAAAATAACAGGGTATTGTGTGGGAAAGGCAAAAGGTAATTAATGGTTGCAGTAATTGCCCTTATGTCTAGGTAATCTTCTGTAAAAGTATCTGGGATGCACGTAAAGAAAAGCACAGCACACATATCACAATTTCTTTTCCACAGTTTTTTACTAGATTCATTATATTATATTTTTAGAATTCATGTTCTCTTACTTTCTACAAACACTGTCAGCAGGTCTCAGACAAGATTCTGTGAACTCTACTGTCTTTTATGTCATTTATATCCTTTCAAAACACACTGAAGCCTTCCAAATTACCCACTCAAAACTTTCTTCTAACGATGTTTCTGTTACACCCACTATAACATAATCCTTGTCAGTCATCATCATTTCCAGTTTGTTGATTTCTTTAGGAAGATTTTATGCACATACATAGCACATTTTATTGCCACATTATTTTTGTAGCAGTTTTAGTTTTATGAGCCTGCTTACTGCTTCTGCTAACCCCACCTTCTCTATATTCCAATTAACCAGTGTTAGCAGCACATTACTTACATGTTTGCGACATTCTCCTTCTTTATTTACCTTCTCATGTCAGATTCGGTTTTAAAATTCATTAAAAGCTCCTAGTATGGCTTGTCCCTTCACTTGAGCTTTAGGATATCTTAGAGTCATTAGCAATCTAGAATATATGCCCATTTCTTCCAAAACTTTAATTCCTGTCTGCCAAAATTATTTGTCAATTATGTAACATGCTAAATAAGAATTTACAGTTTATATGTGTATTGCAAAATGTCTTGGCAGCTAAATTGAGCATATAGATTAGGGGTGCCCATGATGTTGATCAGGAAGACATGGGGGAGTAGATCGTGGAGCATCATTTTTGGCCACTGCTGCTAAACAACCAGTCTTTCTTTGGTACCCTACATATTGCATATTGGAGGAATCATAGTTAGAGCAGCCATAACCATCTGTTGCCCCACCTCAATTTTTTCTTTACAGAACTGTAAAGACAAGGGGACTTTAACCGTCGCCAGAGTGTTATAACATGTCCCCAGGTAGGTAATGTCCATAAATTAGTCCAGTAGTTCATCAAAGTTTTTCATTTAAAGTCCAGTCTGAATTCAGATTATTTCCTGGGTGTCATAATTAATTGGGCTGGGTATGTCGAATGGATACATCCAACAAGTCTGTCCAATATTTTAAACATATCATACCCCAACACATACAGGCAGATGCCTATCTAAAGTGTAATAGGATTGTATATCCGTGCTTGCCCACCGCGGAGTCAAACGTGGGGAACGGGGGTCACGTTAGTGTAGAGAGTAGTATAAGGTGCATAAGCCCCTGGGCCTTCAGACTCCGGCATTTGATGAACTAATGGACTTATTTATGGACATTATCTACCTGGGAACACTATCTACCTGTTAGAACACTATGGAGACTGTTAAAGTCCCCTTGTCTTTACAGTCCTGTAAAGAAAACATGGGGGGGGGGGGGGCAACAGATGGTTCTGGCTGCTCTGTACTGTAATTTTTCTTATGTAGTTAGGGATGTTGGTCGCTTAGGGGATATGTGGTAATATTGTGTAACCATATTGCATATTGTCCACTCTTATTACCACAACGCAATTTCAGACTCTTAAGAAAGTCACATTTAGACTAATTGAAATAGTTCTGTATAGATCTGCATGCTTCTAATACAGGAACAGTTTTGTCTGTAGATACATGTATTTTAAGAAGCTCTGTTTATAAAATATAAATATATATTGTAGCACAAATTCAAGAAGCTAAAGATTTTGTATGTTGCAATAATATGTGGTGATCTTGGCACAAGGATCCTGTCCTCGGAAAGTTGCTCAGAACTGTCATTAGGTGGGGTTGTGGAAACTACTAGTGGTTGTTTGTGGTACACAGTGGACATAGAAAACTAGTTATCAACCATGTTATACATATATATCTGCTTGAATCCAGTGTTTTGAATGTCTGCTAGATATTCAATTTCTGATGCATCATCACATTAAAATGATGTACCAGCCTACAGCATGCTTTTAGCACTGTAAAACAATGAATACAGAGCCAACAAGGCAACTAACTAAACACTAAGATGAGGTGTTTAGCCATGGCAGTCTGCAGATTTTCATTATGTGTACATATATTGCATTTTAATACAACCCAGTGAAACAACAATGGCACCTGTGGTCATAGATCTCAAAAAATGGCTCTCTTTTGGACCCAGTTTCTCTATAGCGTTTTTTTACCTTTTTCCTCCCTGTCTATTTATGGTTTGATATACAAACATGATATATTACGCTACCAGGAGTCATGTGTTCAACTAAACCGTACACCAATCAGCAATTGTTGCATTTCGTATTCTAAACTGATATACCCCATCAATATTGAAAAGGCTTTTAGATTTAACCAATAATCTTCTTTTTTCATGGTAGGTGTAACTGGTGACATGGGAGGAGTGCTCCTTTGCCTACATACTTTGTGTTACAATGTGAATTCAAGTTGTATCTTAAAAGTTGTGCTTTGATATATTGTAAATGATTAGCCAGCAAATTTATGTTTGCTAATAGAATACAGGGATGGTACCACATGTCTTTATAAACTGTTTATACTCTTTCTTGAGAGCCCAATTCGTCCCAAACAAAACAGAAATCCCCAGTTGTGATTAACATGATTTATGTAGTTGCAAGAAGTAGTGATAGATATAGCACTGTATATATAAAGCCTTTTCAGCATGAAGAAGGAAGTAAATGGGTTAATGATATACAAGACCAGAAGTTATTTTCCATCGCTCCCCTCTGCATGTGTTCTGTGCACCCCTAGACACAGTCCTCCCTCTATATACTTTCATTCCAGCTGCCTCCCTGAAATGATGATTTAGCTTCATGCTGACGTCCCTGCGAACAATAGTCGCAGATGGGAGGCGGGAACCGGACACACCAACCAAAATGCCTATTATGTCAGGAAGCCGTTCTTGCTCTTCCCTTTTTCTTCAGCTCTTTATGGCTATTAATATTTTCTGCTCCATACTGATTATTCTGAAGGTGCCTTTGTTAACCATACTGTAGCCGCAAGCTCGAGTTAATTTTTTTGCCCTGTTAATTTTGTTGTGAAAATACAGAGGTCAATAATAACATTGCGAAGCAGCTCAGGAAATGCATTAATTATCACTGCAATCGCAGTCATTCTGAAAGCTTTCCACGAGCGTAACATAGCATAATCATCTACAGTTATACTGTATTACAATTATGTAGGGAGAGGTCAGCATCATTCATTTATAGGCATGTTTTCACATATGTTTTCTTCAGATGCTGTTTGTGATGTGCTGTGTAGAATGTTTATATGAGAAAGCCATGTCTGCTAGTAATTAAAGAGAATCTGACAGCACAAAGGTAGAATTTATACTGAGACGAATCTAACCAAACTCTTCAATCTATGGCTTCCAGCAAATGTAAGTAACAGTTATGTTGGCAGTGAAATGAAAACTTAACCCATTAATTAACTCTGCATTCAACTTTAGAGGTTATATATCTATTTTAAAAAGAGACATGTAAAGGGTACCTAAAGCCAAAAAAAGATATGCAATATGGCATGAATTTTGACATTACAAAACACACCAAAACTAGTTTTAGATGATGCCCAAAAAAGTTGGTACCGGGAATGCTGTGTTTAACTTCCTTAGGCTACCCTATATAGCCAGCTTCAATCCTCAAAAACAAAGAGAGGGAGTCTGTCACCACTACTTAAACAACCTAATATCTGTCCCCTTGAGAAAACAATTTGGTGGCATGCAGCCTAGTGTGGTGCATGATCAGATGGGTGATATGCAGTAACAGCTCAGTTTTTATTGGTGTATTTAATGGCTGACTTATCTTTTTGTATGTATAATAAAAGTCTTTTTAATCAAATATTAAAGTTCTAATTGTAGTTAATCCAACAATCTCCTCCATTTTCTGTGCTACTTGATTTATCAAAGGTCATTGGACATCACTTTTATCCTAAAGCACGCTGTTTATCTGAGTACTAAACAGACAAGACCACTAAACATGTATTCATGTATAGCACTCCACTGTCTCTAATGTCTAGCACCTCTAGTCAGGGGTCTGGGGTAAAGGGGAAGAAGAAAAGTCAGCAATAAAGTATTGTATTTTTTGGACTATAAGACACACCAGGCGATAGGATGCACCCGACAATAAGACGCACCTGAAGTTTTGAAGAGAAAATTAGGGAAAAAAACTGGAGCATGTAGTATTCACTCTATATTGCTCAAGCCAATAGTCCAGAGTGTGTAGGGATAAAACTGTAGCATGTGTCATACACTAGCAGTACACATTCAATGAACACACTGACCAACTTACGGATAGACATATTTTACAGTCTGGCACTGAACAACTTACCCATGAGTGGCTATTTACATATGGGAGGAGATATGAATCTTTGTCACAAGGTGTATTTATTGCAATGCAGAATGTTAATGTAAATACACAACTATCTAATTGTAAAAAGTGTTGTTCCATGAGTGGGTTAGTGTGATACGATCTCTTTTTGGCAGTGGCTTGGCTTTTTTTTTTACATATTTGGACTATAAGACGCAGGGACACTTTCACACTGATTTTAATAGCAAGAATTGCGTCTTATAGTCTGAAAAATACAGTATGCCTCTACATATGCCTATACTCTACATATTGTCAGACCTCTTCTTTTAATTAGTGGTTACATGGTGGGTATTCAGAGGGTGCATAAAGGAATCACAAAACCCATTGCAGCTCTCTACTATCAATTTATTTTTCTTTATACTTGCATTTGATAAACTGATGATACAAATGACAGCTTTACATATAATGCATGGCAAATTCACTTTCTGTTGTCTTGGTAATAATTATTCTGTATGTAATTGGATTGCTGACAAAAGGGATAGCGTAAGTAAAAAAGGTCATCATCATTTGCACGGTAAGGTAAATCATATGCACTTTGAGGCCAAACACATTAAACTGAAGGTCTTATATTCATATTTTAATCTTTTCTGATAAGAGAAACCATTGTTGATTGATAAATAGGGATGTCGCGAACCCTCCCCTGGGGTGTCCGCGAACAGGGCGGGTCGAACTTCAAAGAAGTCCGCCGTCCGCCCTGTTCGCGGACACATTCAAATTCCCCGCCTCTAGGCGGGGAATTTGAATCGGAAAAACCGGATATGACGTCAGTGACGTCACATCCGGTCCGTGGACCGCAACCTGGAACGCATAGTTCCTGGTTACGGCCGCAGGATGTGACGTCACTGACGTCACTTCCTGTTCTGAGCCGGTCTTTTCACTACAAGACCGGCTTCATGCCGGTCTTGTAGTGAAAAGATTCTTCCTCCGGCAGGATCACACAGGTTGTGATCCTGCCGGAGGAAGAATTTACATCTTCTTCTGGCCGGCGAACAGTACGGGTCGAACACCCGTACTGTCCGCCGGCGAGGCGAACGGCGAACATGCCGTGTTCGCGGCCGAACTGTTCTCCGGCGAACAGTTCGGCCCATCTCTATTGATAAATGGCCTTGTAAGCTTTAGAGAACCATCTTTCATATATTATAGACCTTGATTTACATTCTCTGCTTCTAACTATAATATCATAATATATTTCAAACTTTAACAACACTGAATATGCACTTTTGTCAAAAAACATATAAACATCTCAGGTAGTTAAAGAGACAGTAGGAACAATACCTGTAGGCCATTCACATACAGATTTGCTGATGAAATTACTATCATTGATGAGAACCATAGGCAATATTCAAATTCACAACATTTCAAAAAAATTTCTCTAAATATTCTAAGTAAATTCGAGATCTCCTGGTAGATCATCTAGTGGTAGTGGACATCTAGTGGTAGAATGTGAAATATCATCTGCATAGAAGTAATTTATGCAGAAATCAACACTTGTATATGCGAATATTGCGAACACAATGAATGCACCATCCCCAGAATCTTGAATATTCGAGATGACGAAAATGTAACACTATATTGCCGATATTCACAATAAAAATTTGTGATTTGAATATTTGCGCTCAACACTAATAACCATAGTAAGATTTTTGCAGAATTAACACAGTATGTTCTTTTAAGGTTTTACTAAAGTATGACATTTACTGGTAATGCTAAAAGTACAGTAGCGGCTATTTTTCCACCTTGGTGATGAATTGTTGTTTGAATGTTTTGAGTGAATTGTAATATAATGCAATAAAGTATTTGCCAATAATTGTTTTTCATGGTGCTATCACTCTGCTAATAAACAAATTATAAAAAATGACAATTGAACATATGGACTCTAGAAGACAATTTACAGATACAATAAGAATATCTAACATTAGGAAAATTAGACATAAAATGATAAAAAAAAAAATCTACCATAGTTACCATTGCGTCAGACCAACATAAAAAGATATCCTTAAAATTGTTCTGTACTTAAAAACAGTTTAGATTCGTTAAATCTGTCGACAGCTGAAAGGCGGGGCAGAGCCCAAATCTGGCACTGTCCTACCTTTTTGCTGACCGACAAAAACTTTCCACAGCAGATTCAATCTGCCTGGGAAGAATATTCTTTTAATAATGCCCAACACAAAGACAACCCCACGCTCTTCTGGGAGACAGGAAAGGCCTTCTTAAGGGGTAAGATAATGTCTTATGCAACGTACAGGAAAAAGCTAACGAGAAAAAATTACCAAGACGCTAGTGCAAACTTACGTAAAGTGCATG
Organism: Ptychadena robeensis; assembly: GCA_036250615.1. Classification (NCBI taxonomy): domain Eukaryota; kingdom Metazoa; phylum Chordata; class Amphibia; order Anura; family Ptychadenidae; genus Ptychadena; species Ptychadena robeensis. Next base: position 47,888,059 of record CM070039.1, read on the forward strand.
CGACCCTAAAAATGATCCCCTCACCTCAGAATAGGGACCGATGGTATGCCTGCAAGAGGGAATTTGACCTGTGGGCAACACGCCTTGAACAAATA
>CM070039.1:47888509-47900468 GCA_036250615.1 Ptychadena robeensis
GATTAACGCTCCTATTACAGCAGTGGAGGTAGTAAACACCATCAAATGTATGGCGAATAATAAGTCGCCAGGCCCTGACGGTCTCCCTGTGGAAATATATAAGATGCTATTACCGCAGGTCGAGCAGACACTGTCATCAATATATACCTGGGTTTGGGAGGGGGGTCCTTATTTCCCCAAGGGACGAGAAGCACACATACGTGTAATCCCCAAGAAAGACAAAGACCTACTAGAACCTGGATCATACCGACCCATATCATTAATCAACGTGGACGCAAAGATCCTTTCCAAGATACTTGCTGACCGCTTGGCCAAAGTACTCCCATCTCTGATAGGACCCAATCAGACCGGGTTTGTACAGGGCCGATCCTCGTTTTCAAACATTTGGAAAATACTTTTGGCAATGGAATATGCTAAGGCCTCACCTAAAGAGGACGTGGTTATATTGTCACTTGATGCCGAAAAGGCATTTGACAATGTTAATACACGCTGGCTATTTCGGGTTATGTCGGAAATGGGTTTTAGAGGTCCTGTGATACACTTCCTTCAACAACTTTATTTGAATCCAGTGGCTAGGGTGAGCACCATGGGAATCCTATCCCCTCCTATTAAACTGCAAAAAGGTACACGCCAGGGGTGCCCACTCTCGCCACTGCTTTTCAATATAGCCTTGGAACCCCTGGCCAGATATTTAGAGACAGCGGCATTATTGAGGGGATTTGGCACCAAGTCCCTAAAAATAGCGATGTTCGCAGACGATGTCCTGTTCTTTACGGCCGATCCTGGACGAGATATACCCAATATAACATCCGTTCTACGACGGTTTGAAATTATATCTGGCCTAAAAATAAATTTTGGGAAAAGCGAGATATTGCCCTTGACTCGAACTAGGAGAGGGGACTGGGTTAGCTGTACTGCTTTTAAACTTACGGACACACATATTAAATACTTAGGTATTAACATTGGTACTACCCCCGCCACGATTTATTCACTGAATTTCCCCCCATTGATAGGTGATATGTGTAGGCAATTGGACATGTGGCATTCCTTACCACTATCGCTTTTTGGTAGGATACACCTGTTAAAAATGTCTAGTTTCCCGAGACTCATGTCAGGAGAGTACACTCCAACGAGCATATACTCGTTTTATTTGGAGAAAGGGAAAAGCAAGGATCGCCTATAGGAAACTCACGCTACATAAGAGTGAGGGTGGGATGGGTATGCCAAATATAAGATTATACAACCTCGCCTGCATGCTTAGACATGCGGTGGATTGGATTCGGGAGACTTCAGTCTACTCAAATTTGTCTTTAGAGAAAGCAATGGCATCTCCCTGGTCTTTAAAAGCGTTACTCCATTGCCCCCCTTCAAAACTACCGGGTCTCTTAAAACATAACATTCTCTATAGGGACACGACATTAGCATGGCGAGAGATTCGTAAACGTTTAGGTCTCCCGGCCAAAATATCGAAATTTTTACCCATTATGGGCAACCCATTGATGCCACACTGCAATGAAGTACCAGCATACAGGCTGTGGAAGGTTAGAGGGCTCACAGAGGTAGGCCAACTCTTCCATAAGTCCAAACTCCACCCGTTGCATTTTCAAGAACTTCAAACTCAATTCAATCTACCAGCTTCACACGTTTTTTATTGGGGGCAAATGACGAGCTTTTGGAGATCATTAGCAGTAGTACCCCAACAAGTTATGGGAGCACATAGTTTTGATAATCTGGTACTGCATGGGACCGCTAATATATCTAATATCTATCAATATCTGTTACTCGAAATAAAAACCAGAAGGGGAGAGAGAGCAAGGTCTTCTTGGACCCGAGATTTTGACATTCCTAACCTAGATGAATATCTGATATTAGGATATCACAAAGTCAAGCGTATAATCAACAGTGAGGTCTGGCGTGAAATGCAATTTAAAATTATGCATAAGGCATATCTAGGGTTCTATCCGATCACACGACAAGGTCAACCGCATATCAGGGAAGAAGGAAATTTCCCCAAGTGTGGGCTATTTAAAGCCCCAATGGTACACTGTCTCTGGTTATGCCAGCCGATCCAAAAATTTTGGTCATTAGTGCTGGTTTATATTCAACAAATAACAGGTGAAAAACTTTGCTTGGAACCACTGCTGATACTATTTGCTTATTGTGAAAGGGGAGCGCAACCACTATTGAAGAAATCTATATCACAATTGGCACAATTGTGCCTCCTCACGGCTCGTAGATGTATCATGAAAATGTGGTTGCATTCATTATCACCCAACATGGCCTTCTTCCAGCGATCTCTTCGAGATCTGTATAATATGGAACAACTAGAAGCAGAGACAAGTCCTGACCAAACGCCTATTACGTTTTTTAGACGCTGGCAAGCTTACATACCATACAAGCTGACTTCACTGGAAATACTGCAGCTTAGGACAAGGCATAAAGGTTTACCGTGGGACTTAACTAAACATGGGGGGCACCTCAATAACCGACCGTAGAAGATGATCCACTCGAACGATCCCACTCTCTCAAAAACCAACAAGGCTACATTAAGACGATGGACTCCTGACTGTACATTGTTTATTGTCTAATGTTAAATGTTTATTGTTTAGTCTTTATAAAGACCACGATCTTATCTTGATATGGCCATAATGTCATTCGAGGTCAAAAGAATACATGCCGAGAGGCATGCCCCCATAATCAAAATGTTCTAAAAAAAAAGAACACTCTTATTTACTGCAAATAAATTATTGGCCTAAAGCCCAAAGGCTAATATGTGTGTATGTAGAATGTTAGTTTCGTTTTTCACTGTTGGTTAGTACGTATGTCTAAAAATTAGTCGTACAGTAATACATTACAAGGCTTTAAAACTGGGTTATCATTGGATAAACACTGTATGTCTTGATTTTCTTTGTATGGGAAAATGTGTTTGTATTTTGCATTTCTCAAAAAACCTAATAAAATATAAAAAAAAAAAGAAAAAAAAAACATATTCAAAGTCTAAAAAAGCTTTTTTGTTTTCATTTAAAGGTCCTATGTGTTGGGTACATAATTTGTGCAGTGGTTGCAGACACACCAGAGCATGCCAGACAGGCAGCCAAAAGGGTGAAGATCATCTATGAAGATATAGAACCTGTGATACTTACTATAGAGGTATAGAGTTTTTTTACAGCATTAAGTAGACATTACACTCATGGTGTTAGAGTCACTGTTTGAATAATACAAATAAAGTACAGGAATACTAATATATTGGTCTTCACTAGAAAAACATAGTTATTTCTTGTATCCATTTCAGAAGCATGTAGATATAATAGAAAGTTTTGAGTTTTAAGCATTTCCTTTAAATAATAATTACAGAAATTATAATTAATCTATATGGACTGTGAAAAAAATTAGAATACGTTTAACCCATTAGGTAACCAGTTGATTTTTTTTTGTTCTTTTGAGTATATACAAAAATCCAAATAATTAAAAAACAATACTGACTTTTTATAGGTCACGTATATTTAGAAATCTGATATGAAGTATAGCAGTGATATTTAATGTGCAGTAGAAGCAGATCACTCCTGGATAGAGAACTCTTAAGCTAGCCATACACGTGTCGGATTCCATGGCCAATTGATCACTCACCCAATTGATTCCAGCGATCTTAGCGGGAATGGGAGCTGCAATCAATCAGCCAATTAAGAGGATCCGATCGCTGCATACCACCTTGTCCGAGTGATCGCGTCCAATTGATCGGGGGCTCAGAATTGGATCCGACAGAGAACCAACATGTTGGTTCTCTGTCGGATCCAATTCTGAGCCCCCGATCAATTGGATGCGATCACTCGGACAAGGTGGTATGCAGCGATCAGATCCTCTTAATTGGCTGATTGATTGCAGCTCCCATTCCCGCTAAGATCGCCGGAATCAATTGGGTGAGTGATCAATTGGCCATGGAATCCGACACGTGTATGGCTAGCTTTAGCTTCTATGGGATACGGAAATGTAATCCCATTGCTGAAGAAACATTCTATCCTTATACAGGTGCTACATTTTCTTCAGCTGACATATTTGTTCATGGAAGTTTTGAGGGGGCGGTACTGTACCTCTCCACTTGTGCAGATAATGTGCGGGGTGGAAAGTTAAGAGGTAGAGTAACGCCCCCTCCTTCTTAAGTTAGCCTTATTTAATAAGGGAAAAACTTACAGAAAGTGATGTCTTGGATTTGGAACGTGGAAGTGGTACTTCCTGGTTCCAAATGGCGGAAGTGATACTTTCTGTAAGTTTTTCCTTATTAGATAAGGAAAAACTTGACAGGTATGATCATGTTCATGAAGGCATTTGTCCACTCACTTTGGTAACTTCTTTACAAGAGCAATGTAATCCAATGGTCAGTATTGTATTTTACTTAATTTCCTATTATACCTATACCAAAGAAGTGGAGCCACAGATTTATGGACAGTTTACATACTTACAGCTAAAACTAAGAATTATTTATCTCAAATATATAAATATTTTTATTTATTTTTATAGTGCAATGGCTGTCACATTTAATTGTATTTTTTTTACAGGATGCCATTAAACATAATTCATTTTTTGAACCAGAGAAAAAGCTTGATCATGGAGACGTTGATAACGCATTTCATATGGCGGACAACATACTTGAAGGTAAGAAAAATAAGTGTTTATATTTATAGAAACTGTTAGGACATAAAGCTTAATTCATTCTATAATGGGTTATGTGTACAGTATACCTTATGTGGGAGAAAAAGCCAAATATAAACCTAGAAAAAAATTAATGACTCGAGTAAAGGCTTTGGTTAGGAAATGCAGCAGCACTTTTGTTTCGGGGTGTCATTATTAGAGATGGTTTCATGATTTCCTGATTTCTATTACTTATAATTCAGTATAAGCTCTCAAATTTTTGCCAGGACATTTTAGGTGCTTAAAAAAATGGCATGTAAAATAAAATTTATTAACTCTTCTATTATTACATACCTGCAATAGGTGAGATATATATTGGAGGACAGGAACACTTCTACATGGAGACTCAAAGCATTCGTGTTATCCCCAAAACAGAGAACCAGGAAATTGAGATATATGCAGCAACACAGGATCCAACATACATGCAGGTCTGTCATTAATTAATTTGTTAATATATTATCCAGCATATATTCATAGTATTCATTTCTATAATTTCTACTGAAATTCTACATGCAATGTAACAGTAGGGTTTGCAGCTTACTTAGAATTTTAGTATATCTGTTTAATGATATGTCTAAATTACTTTTTGTCTTTTCAACGTATAAAATGGGGAATTATACGGTTACATTCTAGAATGCACAGAATTCCACCTCATTTCAGCACGCAAACCTTCATTCATCGAAGAAGGAATACTTCAGCAAAAAGTGTAATTTGATAATTAGAGGGTTTCCTTTTGTGGTTGCCTGGAGTTTCTTTGAAAAATAATACAAGATTTTTGCATCCGTACAAAAATAAAAGCAATATGTCTATAGGTATGGTAATATAAATGTATTTTATTGTCCCCTATTTATGACTACACTTTACATACAGCTGCAAAAAAAGTATGTGAACCCTTTGGGATTACGTGGAGTTTTGCATGAATTGCTCATGAAATTCACGATGCAGAGTGTAAAAAAAAGAAAAAGTGAACCTTTGGACTTTTCCTATAGTTTCCTATAGTTGCAGATCAGACCTGCACGATCTGGAGTAATTATGGACCACTCTGCTTCACAAACTACACTCAGTGTAGCAATATTCTTGGGATGTCTAGTGTGAATCACTCTCTTAATGTCATGCACTGTATTTTAATTGGGTTGAGGTCAGGCCTCTTTAGAAGGTGTATTTTGCTCTGTTGAAGCCATTCTTTTGCTAAATGACTTGTATTCTTTGGGTCATTGTCCTGTTGCACAATTTATCCTCTGCAGAGCTTCAGTTGGTGGACAGATGGTGTTACGTTTTCCTGCAAAATGTCTTCTGAATTCTGAATTAATTTTTCCATCAATGACAACAATCCATCCAGGCCCTGAGGCAGAAAAAGCAGCCTCTGCCATTTTTTACAGTGGGGATGAGGTTTTGATGTTGGTGTGCTGTTCCTTTTTTTCTCCACACATAGTGTTGTGTGTTTTTTCAAACTCAATTTTGTTTCGTCTGTTCACAGAATATTTCGCCAGTAGTGATGTAGAGCATCCAGGTGCTCTTTTGCAAATTTTTACACATGCTGCAATATTTTTTTGACAGCAATGGCTTCCTCCCATGTACTCCATTCTTATTTAATGTTTTGCTTATTTCAGATGTGTCAACAAAACTTTTGGATGTGGCAGAGATTTCTGTAAGTCTTTAGCTGACACTCTAGAACTCTTCTTTACCTCATTAAGCATTATGCGCTGTGCTCTTGCAGTCATCTTTACAGGACGACCAAGCCTAGGGAGAGTAGTGACAGTGCTAAACTTTCTCCATTTGTAGACAGTCTGTCTTACAGTGGACACATGAACATCAAGGCTTTTGGAGATAATTTTGTAACCCTTTCAAGCCTCATGCAAGTCAACAATTCTAGATCATAGGTCTTCTGAAAGCTCTTTTCTGCAAGACATGGTTCACATCAGATAGTGCTTCTTGAAACCAGTAAACCCAAAACTGGTGTGTGTGGTTTTTTTAAGCAACACATCCAATATCATCACACTGATTGGACTCAATGTTTGCTAATTCCTGGCTCCAATTAGCTCTTAGAGAAGTCATAAGGCTAGGGGTTCACATACGTTTTCCACCCTGCACTGTGAAGGTTTACATGTTATGTTCAATGAAACCATATGTTTGTGTAGTAATATTTATAAACAGATTGTGTCTTTTCTATTGGTGTAACTTAGATGAAGATCAGAGCATATTTTATTACCAATTCATGCAAAACTCCACGTAATCCCACATACTTTTTCTTGCAACTGTATCAATAGATATCCCAAAATGGTCTATATGGTTAAAATAAAATTTTTGCAAAATAAAAAGGTTTAGTATGTATGAATGTATCTTTCTTATATAGACCCTCGTGTCCAAAGCTTTAGGCATACCCTCTAACCGCGTAAGCTGCCATGTAAAAAGGATTGGTGGAGCATTTGGTGGAAAAATTGTAAAGACAGCCTACATAGCAGCTATAACAGCTGTGGCGGCTAGGAAGTAAGTGCTCCTCTTCTCCATTATTGTCAGTTATACCAATATATGTGTTAATTCTGATAACTAATTCTGGATTGCTCTTCAGAGGGGAAATTAACTGGTTGTTTTTTTTAATATCCACATATCCACTCTATGGGTGAAAGGAACCATTTAGTGTGTGGTACAGTACATTTAGGAATCAACTACTAACCTATTTCTCTAACAGTCCTGTACCAGTCCTGTCCTGTCAATGTGTTAAAACCCTGGGAATGTTCTATCTTTAGCACTAGAAGTTTCCATGTCACTGCCACAGCAGTACATCAGTCATGGGGTACAGCTAGAAGAAGTGTGATGGCAAATTTGGTGATAGGAAGCTTTTCCATGTTCCATGAAACACATGTGAACACTTTTGTGTTCTTTAATGAAACAAAATTAAATGGTTACTTTGAGACGTGCCAAGAGCAGCACAACCTTGAAAATATGGGATCGTCACTAAAGAGAAAACTTTATTTCAAAGATGATGCCCCTAAATATAATATTGGTTTGCCCTTTATATGCCCATCCTTTTAGTCACACCCATTTATTTTTATCCACCTGTCAGACCCCTTGAGGTCACAGATACACATGGCCTCCTTTTAGCTTCAGGAAAATCATGTAACTGGTCTTGCAGCAGCCACAGGCCTGGGCCCACACTCCCTGTGAGCCCCCCTGTATCCACTGCTCAAGTAGCCCACTGTCTGTCTCCTATCTGGTCAGGAGCCCTGACACACTGGTCTCTACTCCTTTTGTGGATACACAGCCAGCTCCACACTCACCTGCAAGCAGGTGTTAACCCTTGAGTGTACCTGGGCAGAATGGGAAGGCCCACCCAGTTCATTTCCATTCCAGAGTCCAGGACCCTGTTACAAAAACTAAATAACGCTCAGCAAACAACAGTTACAGTTCCCAAACTCCTTTAGGATACACCACCTAATGGGATCACAGAATGTATGTAGTAGAAATATGCCTCTCTGCTAGGACCTATTCCGGTGGTCCAGTACACTACCTACAGGGAATTTTCTGCTCTGGTTAAAAATAATCTATTTTGCATATTGTGAACTATTTGTAATAGAATGCCAATAAATATGCATTGTGTTCTTATTGTTTAGAAACAAACATCCTGTGCGCTGCATTCTAGAGCGTGATGAAGACATGCTAATAACTGCAGGGCGACACCCCTACCTTGGAAAATATAAAGTAAGTTTTATGAGAAATGACCATTCATTAAATAATTGTTGTGTTATACTCGATTTCATTACAGTAATTTATAGCAGAGACTTTCAAACACAAGTTCGTAGCACTAGCACTAGTGCTTAAAGCCTTATAGTTCACTCTACTTAAGAAAACCCTGCTAGTGTGATCCTCACTATTTCTTTATATATTTGGACCAAGGTGGAACTTGCCCTTTACATTGAAATCTAAAATATTACTTTGCAAGAGAGTAGGCCGCTCCTACTCTCTGGAACTCCCTCCCTAGCCCCATTAGACTTGCTCCTACCTTCAGCTCTTTTAAAAAAGCCCTAAAAACTCACCTCTTCAGTCTCCTACCCATCTTCTCACCCCTAACATCTCCACGATGGCAGTCTGGGCAGGGTCCTCCACTCCTCCTGTGTCATAACCTGTACCTGTAAGTTATCTTGTGTCTCAACTCTATTTTATTGTATAGCCCTGCGTAACATGTTGGCGCTATGTAAATAAACAATGATAATAATAATAAGAAAAAAAACTAATGAATATTTATTTTACAGGTAGGATATATGCATGATGGCAAAATTGTAGCAGCTGATATCAACTTATACAGCAATGGTGGATGTTCAGGGACAGAATCTTTATTTGTAAGATTATTATAAGACATTATTGTTAGAACTATTTACTAACAGTATACAAAATTACTGGTGACTGTCACCACTCACACTGGTAAACTCCCTATGTACCAGAGTAATTTTAACAGTTCTTAACCCGTGTCATGTTATGGATCCCGGCGTACGGGCTTGAGAGAGTAGGAGTCCAGCACGGGGGACCCCCCTTGGGGGTTTCATGAGTCAAGGGTTGTTCTGCTGTTGTAGACCTATTTATTTCCATCTTTATTATTACAGAAGATGGAGTAATTCATATTGTATGTTGAAAATTGTTTTTATGCAGTCCCCAGAAAAATGTATTGTCTTTTTTGAATGGACCATTTTAACACCTTGATTGTTTATAGTACTGCCATTCATTTTTTTGTTGATTGGTTAGGGACCATTGTCCTGTTGCATAACACAATTTAGGTTGACGTTCATAGTCAACTCAAATGCAGTATGGTGCTTAGGTCTTGTGGATGCCCAAATTATTATCCCTGTACTGATATGCTCATCAGTGGGTATGAGGTGTTTGTGCTAATATGCAGTGCGTAATTTCCACGATTGTAGTTCTGTGTGGCCAGACTTGTGTGTTTATCTTCTAAACAAGCCATACCTGTTATTTTTTTTTTCAAATAGCACCGACATAAGTGTTAAAATTAGGCATACTAAATGAGGCCTGTAGAATAGACATGTAGAGAGTAGAGATGTACCTTTTAGTTTTTTTCTCTGTTTCTTTGAGCAATGTGCGGGTATTGTCTGCACATGTGGAGTATTTGCTGGAACATCCCTTCCTTGGAAGATTGGCAACTGAATTAATATTTGAATGATTTTCACTTATGAGTTACCTTTATCAGTGTAACATTTAGGCAGGGGTGGGCAAACCTTTTGGAACGTGGGCCAAAATGGGTTCTAAAATTTGACAGAGGGGCCAGACCAAGAGCAGAAGTGTCAAAAATGTGACCACTGCATTAAGAATACATTTCATGCATTTTCAGCACATTCTAACATTGGTCAAACTTAAGAACCCATCATGGCAATGTGTGAAAGTACTCTTTCACATTAGTGTTGCGTTGCTGTTACTGTATGTGCAAAAGGCTGCCACTAGAACAGGAGGAAAGGGCAAATCTGTCTGAAGGAAAAAATCCTGAAAGGGTTCTACATGTTTCTGTTCTTAAATCCACAAATGCCCTACATGATACATTGTCTAATTGTTATAGATCATGGAAGTTTCAGTGCTGCAGACAGATGCTGCTTACAGTATACCTAATCTGAGATGCCTGGGAAAAGTATGCAAAACTAACCTGCCATCCAATATATCATTTCGAGGATTTGGCTTTCCACAGTGTGCTCTTGTCACAGAAGTATGGATCGATGAAATTGCTGCCAAGTGCAATTTACCAGCTCATCAGGTAGGCAATGGCCGTACATGTCATCTCTATCGTTTTAGTTCACTTAAAGTGTGCATATGAACAGAATTAAATCTGAACTATGAACTATGACTAGCTTTGGGCTGCTAATAACTACTGTATATATTTATTGGACCAATAACCCCATGCAATAGTAGATTGTTCAGTGGCTGGATTACAAATAAAAAATAAACTCTGGGTGAGCTGGGCTCTCAAGAACGCTGCATTTACCTGTAAAGCTGCTGCAATTTTCTCTGCAGCCGCATCATTGCGGGGGGGGGGGATAATTCTGTTGCCTCTACCGCACCGGTAAAAACGCTGCAGTGTGGCCAGAAGGTTAGGGAGGTTAAAAGTTAAAACAAAGTTTGGTAGTATCAAATTCTTTTAAGACATGGGCCATAATGTTTTTTTAATTTTGACAGAAGGGCCGGAGCAAGAACCTGTAAGGGCCACCCGGCATAGGTGTCCTTAGTTCTCGTAGCCCACACAGGAAATTTAGAAAAGAAAATACATAAGACTATGTTAATAAATAGAGGCTTTTAGTAATAGTAAAGATAAACATTCTATTGCAGGAGAACTACGGCCATTAGAAAACCTGAACAATCCTCTAGGCATTATCTCCATATCTTTTTGCTAGCTAGAGCATCTTTACATCGACTTAAAGACTAAAGCGGGGAACACACATGTAGATATGCGCCAGATCAATGGCTGCTTTGAGCGCTGTGCGCGCTCATGGCCATCTATCTGGCCCATATCTAATGCGGCTATCCCTTTTTTTGAGCGGGACCAATCAATTCCGCTTAAAACAGGGATATTAGACATGACCATAAACTATGGTACGTAAACGGTCGGTGGCCATTGCTCCTCCAATATTGGGCAGCAGCATGATGATCTCATTGCACTGCTGCAGGGATCCTCGAATGGCTCCAATGTTTTCTGCTTAAGGGCCTTAGTTTGCCCATGGTTGTTCTAAGAACTAACTAGCAAGTCCTTTGATTGGGAACTCCATTAAGGCATAAATATAATGATTTATTTCTTTATCAATATATATTTTTTTTATAATATTCTTTCCTATTTTTAACTTTCCTTCTTCATTTTAGGTTAGAGAACTAAACATGTACAGGAAAGTAATTTCAACCCCTTACAAGCAGGTGTTTGATACTACCAATCTGACCAGATGCTGGAAGAGTTGTATGGAAAGTTCAGCATATCACTCCAGGAGGGAAGCTATAAGACAAATGAACAAAGTGAGCCCATGGATAAAACGAGGCATAGCACTGATACCCTTGAAATTTCCTGTTGCGTTCTGTGCTGCCTTTCAGAATCAAGTAAGCATTATTCTTTTCTGTACACACTGGAAAAACATACATAATATTACTTCCAAATAATCTATACAACTCAAATAAATTCCTCTGGCATCAACAAAGAGTGAAATATGGCCACAGTCACAGGAAAGGGTAGTGGTCACTTTATATTTTTTAGTTTGAAAGTAGATTTTTACTTTGGTTTTGGTTTATTGGCTTT
>CM070039.1:47904426-47919205 GCA_036250615.1 Ptychadena robeensis
AGGATCGGCCCTGTACAAACCCGGTCTGATTGGGTCCTATCAGAGATGGGAGTACTTTGGCCAAGCGGTCAGCAAGTATCTTGGAAAGGATCTTTGCGTCCACGTTGATTAATGATATGGGTCGGTATGATCCAGGTTCTAGTAGGTCTTTGTCTTTCTTGGGGATTACACGTATGTGTGCTTCTCGTCCCTTGGGGAAATAAGGACCCCCCTCCCAAACCCAGGTATATATTGATGACAGTGTCTGCTCGACCTGGCGGTAGTGCATTCTTAATATTCCACAGGGACCGTCAGTGGCCTGGCGATATGTTCATTCGCCATCCAATTTGCATGGTGGTGTATTCCACTACCTCCATGCGTGTGAGTGCCACAATTAGGAGCGTGTATGGATCGATTCATTCCAGGGGAGTTTACAGGGTGTTGAGCCTTGGGGGTATAAAGATATTTGGAGTTAACGAAACAAATCTTCCAAGTTTGCGGTCATCAAGTGGGGGGGGGTCAGTCAGAGTAGAGAGTCTGGTAGAAATTGTGGAATACCGAGGCAATTTCTGCTGGGGCAGACACCAGACTACCTGATGTGGTCCGCATGGAGGGTATGTGGGGTGCTCCCTGATTTGGTCTTATCATGTTGGCTAATAACCTACCTACCTTGTTGCCAAACTTATGCATACGGAGTCTGAAATGGGCATCTTTTATTTGTTCAAGGCGTGTTGCCCACAGGTCAAATTCCCTCTTGCAGGCATACCATCGGTCAGCAAAAAGGTAGGACAGCGCCAGATTTGGGCTCTGCCCCGCCTTTCAGCTGTCGACAGATTTAACGAAATTGGTGAGTGGTCCGATATGACCAGGTCGTGAATCGTGGCATCTTCTATTATATTAAATAGGGATGTAGAAACAAAAAAATAATCTAACCTCGCCAAAGAGTTGTGGGCCATAGAAACAAAGGAATATTCCCTGTCCACTGGGTGTTGCAACCTCCAAATGTCTACCAGGTTAAGTGCTTCCATGCATGCATGTAGTAGCGATGGAGTATTTCGCGACAGGGGTCGGGTTTTAGTATTCTGAGAGCAGCGGTCTTCAAATTGAGACATGACCGTATTCAAGTCACCTCCTAGCACTATATTCCTTATTCCCGCGGATGCCACCCACCCAGTCAATTGTTGGAAAAAAACAGCAGTAGGGGAATTCGGGGCATAGATATTAAATATAGAATACTGGGTATTTGCAATGCATATATCCAGCCGTATTCCCCTTCTGTCTGGCAGTGTATCTTTTGCGAGTATTTGGTATTGCAGGGAGGAGCGAAGGAGTATTAATACTCCTGCTTGAATATGGTTTTTATCCACCAGTGTATTTTGTAGAAGTGTCTGCATTACATTATTAAAACATTTTTTTTGCATGTTGATTAAGTGAAGATCTAAACTTCAACTTTAAAGAATATTTAGCATGGCTAGAGTGTGGCTGGTCTTAATTCAATGTTTTAACAATTCTGTACTGGTACTTTATTACTGTATTAAGTGTTGTTCTCTATCTATAAAATGTATCTAGAATATATCTATAAAATGTGCATTAGGACTAACTTTTTGCATCCTGTTTCTGATTTCTAAACAGATATAAAGTAAACTAGTTAGTCTAAGGTGTATTCTTCTAGAAAACAAATTTATTTCATTTATGGCTCACTGCCTTTTGATGACTGCCAACTTTTGATGATATGAGCGGTATATGGTATGCATTGATAGTGATGTAACAGTGCAGAAGGACCAATGCTCGGTTGTATACTGTACCTTATCACCTGCCATTAACTTATCAGGCCATTGGTGATAAGAAAATTCATTGGATCCAGGAACATCTTTTGCAGTGACAACATCATGAACTCCTGGCATGCTCAGTGCCTCTGTTGCATCCAAGGATCTGAAATTACCATAGAAAATAAAGCAGTAGTAACTAATGTATCATTGGCAGTGTAGTATATATCAGAAAATATAGTACATTGGCTGAATAATACCATATGTATAAAACATAGTTCCCTGAACCATGGACATGTTTGTTTTTACCTTATTTTTGTATCTGAAGAAAAATTATAGAATATCTTCTGTGAGCAATTTTTTTTAGTTGTTAACAAATTGCTGATCTTAAACTAAAATTATTTGGTACTTCACATTTACACAATTTACAAGCTCACGCCTTCATATTAAGGTACTTGTATTAAATATATAGATATGTAGATGGGGAGGTCCTAGAGAAAGCGTCGTCCTGGGCCAGCACTATCTCTGTTGCCCAAACCCCTCCCCTGGGTCTCTTCTATTCCTACTCCTTGGAGTGGTGCCAGTTTTGCTGGGGGAGGGTGGATAACTATTCCTCGCAGAGAGCTTACTGCCGCAGCCAAACAATGCACCCTTCACCCAATCCACCCGCGAGTGGGATGTCGGTGGTACATGGAGGAGAGGAGTGGTATAACATATGGACTGATGCCTGGACAACCACCTATACTGCCCATATGTAAAACCGCCACTGTATGTAGATTACCCACAAGAGGAAGCTCTTGGCTAGTGTAATTACTATGGTAAATGTTGAATATGGAGAATTTAATATACTAACATGATTTTTGCATGAGCTCTAGAGCTTGTCACCAAAGCCATAAAAAGCTCTCCATCGATGTGTGGCATATCATCACAGTATACTGCTTCACCAGATACTTGCATCATGGCCGTGCTGTGCATGATTGGGCGGCCAACTGGATCCTGAGAAGGCTGATGTACTGTATTGTCCTAGACAGAACATGAAAATAAATGTGTAAGCGTTTTTTATGTAAGGCCTATAGCAACAACATTAACAAAAACATTTAATAAAAAGAGTGATTGCCGGTTTACTGACTTGGTATTTTTGTGTAGTCTTTATTTTATCCTGGTTATTGCCATTTTTTACACTGTTATTCAGCAAAAGTCCCATATGATGATGACCATTTACAGAGAGCTGTAGAGAAAATGCACATATAATTAAGTTAGGATATAAAACATGTAATTATATTTAATATTGCAACCTAATAATATATAATTTCTCAGAAAAATTCTATTTATAAATATAAGACTAAGATTTAGTTTCTGGGGCCTCTTTATCAGTCCTACACAGATTCGAGCAGTCTTAATATATTTTTTAAAAGATTTTTTTTGAATCAGTGTGAATCCATTATTACATTTTAGTTTCAAATGTAAGATTCATGTCAACTCACAATTTTAGATTCAACCTCACACTTGTTACCCATGCCATTAAAGGAAAATAAGAGAGTAAATCTTCCTAACATGACTTTTTGAAGCAATCCCTTACATTTTGAACATTTTATTTATTTTAAAACCCCCACAAACACGTCCTTTGATTTTATATATTTTATTTTAAGCATCCTCAAAAATAATAATTTTATGCTAAATGCTTATTGGTGGGTATTAGATATAAAATAGTACCATAGGAAAAAAGACATACACTGCCTGGAAAAAAAAAGTCACCACCAAAAAAGGTCACATACTCTAATATTTCGTTGTTATTGGCATTGTTTCAATAAGCTTCTGCAATGTCACAATATTTATTTCCATCCAGTGTTACAACTCTTTCACAATTTGAGCCCAATGAATCCTGGCATTGTCATCTTGGAATATGCCCATGACATCAGGGAAGAAAAAATCCATTGATGGAATAACCTGGTCATTCAGTATAGTCAGGTAGTCGGCTGACCTAATTCTTGGTTCACATACTGTTGCTGAACCTAGATCTGACCAACTGCAGCAGCCCCAGATCATAGCACTGCCCCACAGGCTTTTACAGTAGGCACTAGGCATGATGGGTGCATCACATTGTATGCTTTCTTCTTACCCTTATGCGCCCATAACTCTGGAACAGGGTAAATCTGGACTCATCAGACCAAATAACCTTCTTCCATTGCTATTTGCTTAGTTAAATCCAGGTGGTGACTTTTTTTGGCCAGGCTGTGTATACCACCATACAATATTCTTTAAGCCAAAGTACATACAAAAACGTACCTCTGATTTCAGAGCATATAGCACCTCCAGGTAAAACTTGAAGACAAAACTGACTGTCAGCGTTCTTCTATACTCCACCTTACCACCAGGAGCTGCAGGATCAAGAGAGATCTCATCCAGAACCAGTCTGCAAGCTTCTCCCAATGTCTCATCATTCCACTGCCTGGTTAACATCAAAGGACCAAGAGTCAACTTCACCAATCAGCAAGCATTGCTATATAAATTTATTTATACTCTGCCCATGTGGTGTCCATTGTACATTTTTCATATATGGGTATTAAAAGTTTGGAGTTGAAGTGATACCCTTTATTGGCTAACTGATGTCATTAGAGAAACAAGCTTTCAGGATGTCTCAGGTGCTTTTTTCAGGCGTAATACAAATCTGGCTTTTGAGACTCAAATTTATACACAAAGTTACAACTGTAACTGTAATATTCACCTCCCTTAACAATTAAAATGTCAATTGACTAGAGACACCATGAAATACCACTAATATAGCTGTTTTTGAAGAAACCTAGATAGCATAGTGTGCATAGTAAATGATCAAAGCTGAAGCAAATTGACTAAAGCTGGCCAAACACCTTTAGATTTCACTGTCAGATATCCTTTAGGTCTATCAACAACTATGTAGTGCCGGGTCCTCTGCGATTGAACACAGGTAGACTTGATTGTTTAGAAAGTCCCTCATATTACATGGTTGTGGTAAAACAAAAGGAGATCCAAAGGAAATCTGACATACTATTTGTCCCATGATGTAGAGTTCTTTCAGTTTTTGGAAAAAAAAACAAAAAACAAACAGGTTTTATTGCCAGTGGTTAGGAATTAAATTGAAGTCATAGTGGCACATAAAATTCCTGTGCCTGCCAGTCCAGTTTTGAAGTTATGTATAAATTTACATTCCAATTCCAGCCTCTCTTTCTGTGATGCTAAATTTCCCATCAGGACCAGAATCCTGATATCTCTTATGCTGTGGCCTGTGCTGCAGAAATGAGCTCCTACAGGAACATCTGTAAGTGTATCACAATCTACTTTTGCTAATTATGGATATTTAAAGATATCTTTGTCCCAAATATTGTTTGCTGGATACTAGAAAGCAAAAGTAATACTATTCTATTACTATAATACTTTGACTGGAGCTCTATTTTTTTCACCTTTAAAGTACCTAGGGGCCTGGCTACCACTCTTTACATATAGTTCCCTCCAAAAGATTTTTTCATATGTAACGCATTTGGGATGTTGTGAAATTTTTACCGGGTAATGGGACCCCCCTTCTACTTCTGATAACTAACATTATACTAGTCTAAAATGTAAGAATGATTTTTAAGGTAAGTTAAAATGTAATGAAGTGAAATTGGATAACACATTTGTAAAAATGTAATAAACTACTGATTATGGTCTATTTTAGACATCAGATACTAAAATGCAGTTTGTCGGCAAACAGTTTAATTCTGTCTAAACTGGCCCCTACTATGCAATGGGTAGCTCATGCCACGTAGGTATCAATCCCCATTCTTTTGTGACTGTTGCACAGTGCTGTGTGACCTATCGACCTCCTAAAATTGTGTTTTATATATACATTTAATTTTAAATGAAAAATGGGATGTATATAACCATGTAAACAACCGAAACTCCAGTTCAGAGTAAAAATAACAGAGACATGTTTAAAAACATTAATGTGAAAGTTATAGTTAAATCATATGTTGGATATTGTCCAAAACAAACCTACATAAGAACAGCATTTTCAAACTAAGTTACAATACAATAGGTGTATAATGAAACTTCAATAAGTTTGTCAAGAAGATTAAAATGTCAGGTGTCAGTATGGTAGAAAAGAGATGACTGGTTGAAGTGTTTGTGAAACCCTACAATTAGTGGGGTCTAAAATTTTGTAGTGCCTGCATCCTCTTGCAAAGCTCCAATGGGCGATCTTCATCGGTGCCACTGTGCAGCATTTTAGTCTTTACAAGCAGTGTGTTCTATTCTAGGTTATTTTTTTTAGTATTACAAACCTTCCAATAAGTGCATCTCTAGTATTCTTTGCTCGTACTGTGTTTTCACTGATGCCTCCAAAATAAAGATTTAGGTCTTCAATGACTTTTGAATTCTCTCGAAAAGCAACTTGCATTCCTGCCACTACAATTGCCACAGAGTTCACCTTTCGTTGTGCTTGCCTGAACGCTGATACAATCTCCCACTGAAGACAAAAGATTAGAGAAAAAAAATGTTAATACAGAAGACCTACAAAATGTATCCTTGAAACTGTCATATACAGCACATGCAGCTCAGAAATCTAATCTTACAATAAAAGCAGATTAAAACATCTGTATAAACACATACCGTAACTCACAAAAATTAGTACACCCCTGACATTGTGGTAAAAAGTTTATAATATCTTTTCATAATATTTAACTTTTATTGCCAGAGGTTTACACATTAATGTGACTTTTGTGAGATACTGTATCTGCTGTTTTGTGAGAAATATTCCCCAATACACTTGCTGTTCAAATGCAAATAGTTCTGTTAGGTTCTGTTTCTGGAAGAAAGCATCCATAAAAACAACCCCAAACACTTACCTTTCGTGAATATGGAATATGCACAGAAATAAGGATTTCTTGAGGAAGGAGACAAGATGACGATTTCTTGCGCTCCAAGAAGTCATCATTGCAATGGATTTTTCGAGGTTTTCCTCCTATAATGCATTAATCAGAGAAATCATAGAGTTCTTCTGCCAAGAGCTGCCTGCTAGAGCACGCCTAGATCAAAAACATTACCATTGTTGGCAAAAGTAGACTAAGGCTAATTATTGATGTCGGCACTCCCTGCGCTAAGTGCATTCCTTGCGGGGATGTCGACGGACCCAATCCACATTACCTGCCTGCAGTACCGGCTGTTCCCATGGCGTTCTGCTGATCCGCTGTGAGGAGATTGACATTCTGCACTATGTTGAGCTTCCAGCCGGTGGATCGGCAAAACATTGTGGGAACTGCTGGCAAGTAATGTAGATCGTCTCCGTCAGCATCCCCACCAAGCAATGCGCATGGGGTGCCGGCGGACCCGATAGCACCATGAAGACATAGACTTAAATGAAAAGCATGCACATTGTGAACAATCAATCTGAAAATAAAGTACTCTCTATTTGCTGCGAAGCTATAACTGCCTGGCATTCTTTGCCAGTCATACCCTGTCAAGAGATAAGAATCTTGATGGGAAATTATAATATGTTGAAAAATATACATACGTACTTTGTAAATAATTAGCATAAATATATTAAAGTTGCAATCAGGAAAGTATAAATGGACTAAAATGAATGCAGCACTGAAGTCTAAAAATATGAATGTTAAATTGTAGAAGCATTGTAGGTCATCAGCCTATTTCTGGTTCATCAGTTCAGGCAAGGGTTACATAGAGTGAATTTACAACGGAGTCTGTGTGGAAACAGGCTATTACTGAAGGACCAAGGATAATTAATACAACTCTTTAAATAGGCCCATTGACATTTGTAGCCCCACTGCAAGTGTTTTGTTTTTATAAATTTGCATGCAGGTTTTAAATTTACAATCAGCGTCACCACCCAGATTTGTACGGTTGTTAATTCTGACCTTATATTCACACATCACTTCAGATCATTAGCATTCAGCAAGGCAGAAGAACGTATTTTTATCTTAATCAGATGTCCTGCCCTGTATACCAGCAACCGACTATTTTGTGTCCTTACTGCTAAAGCTTTATACAGATGGCAAACTAAAGCTATACATGGCTCAATTTTTTCATTCCATCAACTAAAAATGTCTTTTTGAAAACATAATGTGATTGATTAACAAGCGATAGATTATTTTCCTTAGTTCTGTATGCATACTCCATAGTACCATTTGAGGCAAATTGGTAAAAATACCAAGAGAGCCCATCAGATACTTGAACGGTCAGCTGAAAATTATCATCATATCCGATAACTGATCAAACGATTTTTGAACAATTTGGCTCAATTTTGGTAGATTTATTCAGCTAAAAAAGAATAGATTTTTAAAACAATTGTTTTTTTAAGTATCCTATTTTTCTATAAGATGCACTGGACCATAAGACACAGTTTTGGAGAGGAAATTAGGGAAAAAAACGGAAACACAGCAATTTAGATATCAACTGAATATACAGAATGTTCCACCAAAGTAGGCAGGACTTGATGATGCCGTATTCACTATATATTCCAAAAGGTTATTGCCAAGAGGGAGGTCATGGCTGCAGGGCTTGAACTTTAGCATGTGTCTATACACTAGCAGTACTCATTCTCTGAACACACTGACCCACCTTTAAAGAGACACATTTTACAGTCTGGCACTGAACAATTTACCCATAAGCAGCTATTTACATATGGGAGGAGATAAGTCTTTTTTACAAAATGTATTTATTGCAATGTAGAATGTTAATGTAAATACACAACTCATGCTATCTAAAATGTCTCTCTCCATAAGTTTCAGTCAGTGTGTTCAGAGAATGGGTACAGCTAGTGCTAATGCTGATAAGATCTCTTCTTTGCAGTGTTTTTTTGGCTTGGCTGGAGGGAAAGGAACACATTTCTGCCTCTTAGGATGCATAGCAGTTGCTCTAAGGATGGTTGGAACTAAGAAAAACAAAAAAAATTTGTTTTACATATTCGGACCATAAGATGCAGGGACTTTCCCATTGATGTGTGCAGGGACTTTCCCATTGTAATGGTAAAAAAAACTGCGTCTTATAGTCTGAAAAATATGGTAGATTAAAACTACGTATGCCACCCTTATCACCTGATTGTGGCAGATTTGCATTGCATTAAATAAGATAAAGATATTAGCTTGTACCTTGTTAGGAGCTATGACCATTAATTAGATATACATTATTAGTTCTCACCAATATATCTTTAGATTTTTATGAATAAAATACAAAAATTATGTTGCAGATTATTTCAGTAAAATGTATTTAAAAATACCTTTTGCTAGTACATGAAGTATAGAATTACCAGCTGCTAGTACAGGATTCAGATCTGAATTTGGGTTACGTTGAATGATATGTCCACCTATGGACTAGAGTTAGAAAATGTTAAATTTCTGACTCAGTAAATGAGACAGATATAGTTTTGTGAAATAGTACATATACCGTATAAGGTTCTTATACATGTAGTATATTAAACATATAATAAAGACAAGGACAACAACCAAGGAAAATTCATCCAAACTTATAGTGGATTATTCCCTTATCTATAGTGTCTGGAAAGGTCAATAGGGTCTAAAGACATTTAAAATGATCTTATTTGATCACAATAAGTCAGTTATGTAAAATATTTTCAGTGCAATTGATTTCCCTTCATAGCCCTAGTAATGACTTATAACATATAACTTACGTTCTTACAGTTTACTAATTCAAGCATGCCCCCACTAATAATAATAATAATATGTAATATGTAATATGGATATCAGTTATGGTTCAGAAGTCCTTTTAAAGTAACACAATCACACTGTGGCTTCACTTGGGTCAGGGTCATTAAGGGAAAATAATTGGGACATAAACATTTTTGTCAGATCCAGCTGTGTAACAAATTAATGTTTGGTACCTTAAGATTGTATTGCAACGATAAAATATTTATTCACTTACTTTTAAAAAATATAAGATAAGAGCAGATATGGTCTTACTAGTGCTCTCACAACTGTATTGCACCTTAGATGTGAATGGCACACAATGGAAATACATTGATGAAAGAGCCTGTCTACTTACGCTACAAAGTATTGTGCCACTTACATTGTAGAATAAAGATGAGCAGCGGTGAGCGTATATGGAGAAGAGTGAATCTCAGGCAAAGGGTGTGTTCACTTTCCCAATATAAGATGTACTAACAGTGGATGTCTATAGTTTAAAAGTACAGTAATTGAGTATTTTCTATGTCATTTACCAAATTATCTAGATAAGCTGATAGTTATACATACAGCTACATTTCTGATCTGTTGACCAGCCAGAGTTTTCAGCTGCTGCAGGAGAGCACGGAAAGTCTTGGTCTTCTCCTCTGGAAGCTGAGACACTGCATCATTCAATATACCTTTCAGAGTTGATAATGTACAAGCAGCACCTACAAAAATCCCTGTAAAAAAGGGTAAAAAAGGGTTAAAATCTATGATAAAAATATATAACAACATTTAGTCATGTCAGCAGGGTTAGATTTAGGATGTCTTGTTATGCTTTTGATTAGAATCAAATTGAGTTCTAGCCATGGAAAAAAAATGTGTGTGAGACTGCAAAAAAATCTCTACAATCAAAAGGTTTGTCTTAAACTCTGCTTCAAGTACAGAAAGAATGACATCTGAGATACACCATAAAATGGAGGGGAACCATTACAGGAAAGGGTGATTGACGGGGTATGCTATGGAGGAAAGGGGATTGTGAAAGGTTAGATTGGGACAGAGACAGTGAAATAGGTTAGGGGTAGATGAAGATGAAGCATGTGTTTTACAATATGCCCATGATGAGAGCATGTTTAGAGACTGCCATTACAATATATATAATGGAAATGCTCCTACTTCATAAATAGAATGTTCACCAAAAAGTTTTTCATGCTGAAAATTAACCTATACCAGTGGTTCCCAGACTTTCCTTGCAGGGCCCCCTTTTTTATTTAGGAACAGTTTCAAGCCCCCCTCCCATTCAAACACAGGTTCCGAATGAGGGCCCACG
Organism: Ptychadena robeensis; assembly: GCA_036250615.1. Taxonomy (NCBI): domain Eukaryota; kingdom Metazoa; phylum Chordata; class Amphibia; order Anura; family Ptychadenidae; genus Ptychadena; species Ptychadena robeensis. Next base: position 47,915,151 of record CM070039.1, read on the forward strand.
CCCCCCTGGGATACTCTGTGCCCCCCCAGGGGGGCCTGCCCCACAGTTTAGGAACCACTGACCTATACAACAAAACACATACCCTCCTCTGTATATCTCACAGTGTGTAGGTCAGGAATCTTTTCAATAGAAATTATTACTGGATGAAAAACTCCTTTCAACTTAATCTCCGGTCCTAGAGGAAAAAAGTTACAACATAACTTAATATTTAAATTCCCAATGATCACTTTCATGTGCAGAATGATAAATAGAAACAATACAGAGTTACACACAGTACAACTAAACCTTAGCCCCCCTGCCCATTACCATTTTCCTTTTTATGGTAAAGGAAATATGTACAGTTTACAACGTAATCTGTTTGTATCTCCCATCAACATCATCACAAACACAGAAAAGTTATTTAAATCAAAACCATCTTAACATGTCAAGTTACATTACAACATAGGACCTCTTATCTGATAGCAGCTTCACATTTCTAGCATCCATTGAACTTGTGAGTTTCTGCTTGAATTTCTTTGCTGGATGTCAGAATTGCCCCACAGAGCTGCTGTTTGGATGTAAACTGTCTCCTACCCTTATATATATATTTTGCTTGAGGATGCTCTAAAGGTTCTCAATAGGTTTGAGGTCAGGGCAGGGTGAGAATGGGTTTCTCTCCTTTTATGTCGATAGTAGCTAATGATGCAGAGGTATTCCTTGCTGCATAAGATGGTGCATCGTCATGTATGAAAGATTATTTTGTTACAGAAAGCATGGACCATGGAAGAAAGTGCTCAGTTAAGACTCCATATACTTTTCACACATGCAGGGACCCTTAAAGGACCAACCAGCTCAAAACATTATATGACTCCATCACGTTGCTGACGTCATAGCATTGTTGGGGCATGGTTTATGCATAACGGCAATCCTCTGGTGGATCCTACACCGTGATGTTCACGGGACTCCAGAGGCACCAGCAGCTTCAAATAACTGTTTGCTTCTTTGTAATGGCATTTTGGCAGCTGCTCTCTTAATCCAATATATTTTTCTGCCCGAATCCTCATTTTGCCCTTATTCACACAAACGGGTATGTACTCAGAGTCAGACACACTTCTTTTAACCCTATGATAATTACGCTTAAATAAAATATTTAATCTTTATTATACTTACATTTAATTTGCATTATAATATGGAATTTGATGTTTTTTTTTTACAGCTTAGTAAATCAAAGTTAATTCTTAATAGGCATGAGTTGATTTAAATTGCTGTAGGTTCTAATGCATAAGACTATAACTTAGGTTAGACATTACCATTATTACCGTATATACTCGAGTATAAGCCAAGGTACCTTATTTTAGAAAAAAATCTGAAAAACAGAATGACTTGAGTATAAGCCTAGGGGAAACATGATATCATCACCAAAATTGCTGGAGATGTAGAGAAGGGATGTGGGAACATTGTAAAGAAAAAGTATTGCTCTAGCATATCACGTTTTTGCACAAAAAAGCTCAAATTTGGCTTGACTTTGAACCTTATTTATGCAAAAACTACATATACTAGCGCAATATATTTTTTTTCCAATTTTCCCACAGCCCTTCTCTACAAATGTTGTGAATGTTCGGCCTTTTCACTCACAATAAGTTAAGTTCATACCAAAATCAATATGATCTACTTAGAACTTAATTTATGCAAAAATGTTTTGTGTTAGAGCAATACTTTCTTTTTTGTAGCATAACCTGGACTCTTCCTACACATTCAGCAAGTTTGGTGATGATACCATGTTCAGGGCCTTTGCAATTAACTCACAATTATCCTGGTTTAGAAACTCACATTCATACACATTAGTACAGCAACTATATAATAAAATCACTATGAAGGCAAATCTACATACCAATACTAGTATTTCCTACTACAAGAGGTGCCTGTGGATATTTAAGTTTCAGATCTAGAAGTCCCTCTAGATGAAATGCTGTAATCCATTTAACTTTTTCCCCTTGAAAAAAAAGATTCTTTGGAGTTTGCAGTTCAGACATCCGCTAAAGACAAAACAAAAAAGAATTTTAGAATACACGTTCAATACAAAACTTGTGGTCTTCAACTACAGTATTAAAAAATAATTGAATTACAATACCCTACAACTATGCACTTTTAGTTCTGAAAAACGAAAGTACTTACAATTAGCTCTGGAGGAAAAATTAAATCTTGAGTTGGGTCCAATGGTAAACATTCTTCATTATCCAAATGTAGTTTTACTATCTAAGAAAAGAATGCAAATAATTGGTAAACAACTTTAACACCTTACCTACATAAAAAACCCAGCTAAACAGATTATGCTGTCATTTGGCCTTGCCCTTACAGAAATGTCTGTGAATTGGAAGTTTTTAAATACCATATTTTATAAAACGCATCAGACCATAAGACATACCACATAGTTTTGGAGAGAAAATTTGAAAAAGTTATAGACACAGCCATTCACGTATATAGTGAATATACTGTATGTTTCAGTGAAGTATGCAGGGCTGGACCATGCATTTACCCCTTATTCCTCCAGCCAAGCCAAAAAGCCAATTGCGGAAGGCAGAGCTTAGTTCTAGCAGAGCGTGCATGGCTGAAATATTAGTCAGGACTGACACTTGAGTCTGTGTCACATATATATATATATATATATATATATATACACGGTAATTTTAAAGGGGCAAAAGTGTGTAAATGCACAGTATAGGAGTCAAACACCAATATCTTTGCACATCTACCCAGAAAAGTTATTGATGCTTTCTGTTCACTCTTGAAAGCCTCTCTGGGATGCTTTGTTCATATACAATCTTGTTAACTTACATACTTGCAGGTCAAATATAAAATTTTTAAAATCTAACTATAAATCACATACATTTTTCAAACCAATAAAAATATCTGGTCTTATCCAGAAGAGCAGCAGATGTGTACTGTGTTTTTGGGCTTTCGGTCAATTGGAAAAACAATTGTATAGATTGCTGAAATGGGAAATTGGCGGTATATCTGCTTGGGTGTACCAAATCTCATTTCAACCTGAGCACATATTTTTAAATTCTTGATGCTTTTTAATGTTTGTTAATATCTATTTCTTGTTCAAAGGCATAAATATACAACTAGGTCTTGCAAGAAGATGTCTCATAGAGTTCTTATAGTGATCATAAATTCTTATACTTTGTACAGATTGAATAGCAAATAAATTCATTTCGAATTTTTATGACATCCCATCATTAGTGGTGGCTGAACTTTGGCCAGGTCCATTCGCGAACAGGCAAATTTTAAAAAAGTCAGACTTCTTCCTGTTTACGGGGAGATTAAAATTCCCCGCCGATTCACGGGGAATTTAATTCGGAAAAACTGGAATTGACGTCAGGTATCTGGAAGGCATAGTTTCTGGTTCAGATTACCGGACGTGACATCACTGTTGTCACTTCAAGTTTTTAAAGCCAATTTTTCAGTAAAGACCGGGTTCTCTACCTGGTCTCTAGTGAACAGATTCTTCCTCTGGTCAGACCTTTCTGCGTCTGATCCAGCCAGCGGAAGAATAACAAACTTCTTCCTGCCGGCGAACAAGGCAGGTCGATCACCCATACTGTTTGTCTGGAGAAGAAAAGCAAACATGGCCATCACTACCCATGATATTTCAGGTTTAAATATGTAGCTAGCTAACCCTTTGCATAACAGCGTCAACATTTTTGGAAAGGTTTTCCATAAGGCTCATAGGTGTGTTTATGAGAATCTGTGACAACTCTCCCAAGAGCATTAGCAAAGCCAGGCACTGATGTGGGCCCCATAGGCTTTCACATTCTCTACTTTGATTCATCGCAAATATATTCTGTTGGGATGAGCTAAGAACTCTGTGAGGGTCAAGTAAGGTTCATACCATACTCGCTCATGTCTTTATGGACCTTATTTGGGGAACTGGTAAGCATGGTTATGTATCAACACCCAAATTGTTTCCACACAGTTGGCAACATGAAATGATCTAAATGTCTTATTATCCTTCAGAGAATGTATGCCCAGAACCGAGCTGCAAGTATAGGTGGGAGGGCAACTTGACCAGGGGG
>CM070039.1:47919305-47938420 GCA_036250615.1 Ptychadena robeensis
AATGGGGTGTGTTTAAGTCCAAGAGACAAAATGGCTCAGTACTCCCTGGGTCATATATGTCAGAATTTTGAAATTAACAAACAAAATATTATCTTATTTTCAGTATTTGGTGTTTATATATACTCACATCATCCCTATGGTCATTCTCCACTTCACCATTGTGCAAGTTCTGTTCACGTTTGCAGCAGTTCAACTCCTAAACAACATAGTATTATCAAAGCCTCTCCAAAGAATAACTTGACATACATACAATAACAATAATGGCTGAGATATAATTTAGTATTTTATGAGAAACCAGCAAAATATATAATAAGTTCTTTCTGTACTAAAACATATTATAGTATGTATGTTGGTAGCCTTTAAAACTGATCAACTACATTTATCGTATATACTTGTGTATAAGCTGACTTTTTCAGCCTAAAAAATCAGCTGAAAAAGCTCCCCTCTGCTTATACTTGAGTCAGGGTCCACATACCTGTCCCGGGTCGCAGAATCATAAATCTCTTAATTTTTTTTGAGGTTGTGGCACTTAGATTGATCCTGTTTGATTAATTCCGAGAGGCAATGGTGTTTTCTCTATATTTCTCTCTTTTAGAAAACTCCATTATCTGACGTTGCTTTTTCCACCCTTGGCTTATACTCGAGTCAATGCGTTTTTTCAGTTTTTGTAGATAAATTAAGGTACCCCGGCTTATACTCGGGTAGGCTTTTACTCAAGTATATACTGTATATTTTGGTAGCCCCAAAAGACAGTTTTGTGTTTGCTATGAAATGTACAATAATAATGAAAAAAGGAATGTTTGGCCCATATAACTGTGACAACTGTTATAGTACTTTTAATATAACATTATTATTTACCATATTAGCCTCACTACCTATAGTACTTGGATATCATAATGATTTTTTTTCCAACAGAATAGGATGAAGATGAATTAATAAAAGAGATCAACTTCATCTCTCTCACTAAAACATGTCACAGCTCACCTTACAAAAAGTTTTGCAGCCATCAATTATTGGTCTATATCCCGTACATCGACAAAGGTTCCCTTTATGAGAAGCAAGGTACCATGTTAAACATTTTATTAAATCAACAATCGATATATATATATGTAAATTGATCAAAGTGAAAGTCCATCCAACAAAAATACATGTTGTGGCTAGTAGCTATAGGGAATTCTTACCTCCTAAGGCATCGTAAATGTGTTCCAAAGTTGGCTCTGGGTGGTTCCTCAGTAGTGAGTACATGGACATGACCATTCCAGGGCTACAAAACCCACACTGGGAGCCATGGGCCTTAGCTATTCTTTCCTTTATTAATATATTATAATATTACAAGGAATTCTTACAAAATGGATGTAACATTGAATACATATATAAATACACATATATACAACACAGTCTAAAGAAAAACTAAATACACACTGCGGTAATTTCTACAACCAATTTTACTATTTTAATATATCGTATTTTTTGCCATAAAAGACTACCCAAAATTAGGGGGCAAAAAGTGCCTGCGTCTTATACGCCGAATACGCAACCCCCACGACCACTCGGTCGCCGGTGGTAGCACCTTGGCTGCCCGCCAGCTCTCCCGGCACAGAGATAAGCTGGGGGAGCTAGAGGATCTATCAGATGTGAGATGCCGGCTAATGCCAACTCTCCCATCTGAACTGTGTTTTGTCTGTGCCAGCTCTGAACTGGCATAGGAAATGAAGAGAAAAGTATAGATGAACTTGCATCTACACCTTTTCTCTTCTGTCCGTGGGAACAGCAATCACTCCCCATGGACACAGTGAGAGGAGAGGAGACAGCCTGGCCCCCCCTCCTCCAGTAGATCAGTGTAGAGATGACGTGTGTTCAGCTGAGAGTGTACTGCTGCTAGTGACACCTGCTGGCTGAATTGAATATTGCATTCACTGAAAATATTGCATTAACCCAATTAATGTGAAAACTTATTAAATCTTTTTTTTTCTAGTTTTCCTGCCCTAAAAACTGGCTGCGTCTTATATGCCAGTGCATCTTATATGGCGAAAGATACGGTACCTGAAAAAACAAACGTTGGATCATAATTTTAATGGTGTCTAAAATCAATCAAATCTAATTGCTACTTGGGGTGGCATGTTGCCATATCCATTTTCAGTAAAAATTTTCCCTTTCAAACAAATAACCTCAACTTCTTAACATTTAAACTTTCCTATAGTGCACAATTCATTGTTGGCAGAATAACTATAAGCTTCCCTGGAACTACAATAACACAACAAACCATAAAGCTAGCCATACACGTGTCGGATTCCATGGCCAATTGATCACTCACCCGATCGATTCCGGCGATTCTGCCGGGAATCGCAGGTGTGATCAATCGGCCAATTAAGAGTATCCATCGCTGCATACCACCTTGTCCAACGGATTCCGGGACGATTCCGTGTCCGATTGTCCACCTCACAAATGGCAACTCCCCCTGATCTGGGCAGAATCAATCTGATGGAACCAACATGTTGGTTCTCTGTCGGATCCGATTCTGGGCCCCTGAACGATCGGACCTGATCGATTGGACAAGGTGGGCTGCATGCGATTCCGGCACGATCGTTTGGCGTGCACGCGCCCGGAATCGATCGTGCCGGAATCCGGTGGGAATCCGACACGTGTATGGGGGCCTTAACATTTTCACAATGCCGTTCACATTTGTACCAAACATGTCTATTCTTACTGTGGCTAAACAACTTAAATTTTTAAACCAGGGGGAAAAATATAAACCATTTATGTATTATGGTATTTATGATATTATTTTTCATTTTTATACAACATTTTTCAAAAGGGCCTTATTAACTAAAGGCATGTTAATGTTGCAAGGTAAATGATCAAAGGGATGAAAGGAATTCCCAATTAGTTTAGTGAATGAGATAATAATTCCCTTTGCAAGGATTACCTAATCATGAACAACATGATTACACATGTCTGGATACCGGTAGATATAGTCAGTCAGTATTTCACAAATGATAATGATAATTAATTCAGTAAATACCCCCATTAACCCATAAAGGTTGGGCATTGCCTATATGTTCCAGTGTATTGTGTAGTCATGGCATATAGATCATTATAAAAATAATGTTTATTTCCTGGCATGTCTTTAATGCAGGTTACATTGGGATTCACACTGTTGTTTAGTTTGCAAAGGCCTTACCTGAACTGGATGTAGTCTAGTGGTTGTGCTTCCAATTCCTTCCACTGTGGTAACAGCTGCACCATATAGACAACATATAGGAAGTAGACAGGCATTGGCTGAGTAATGTCTAGAAAATGTTAAGGTCTCAAAATGCTCCAGTCATAATGCGATCTTAGTAAAATATATTATTTTAGAAACTTTAACAATTGATTTATAAAGAACACTTAGCAAAAAACAGTAGCATTTAAATCATAAACCATCCTAAACTTGCCAAAAACTGTTCTAAGGGCTACTAAAAAACATTCCTACTAAAGTATTAAGGCCCCCATACACGTGTCGGATTCCCACCGGATTCCGGCACGATCGATTCCGGGCGCGTGCACGCCAAACGATCGTGCCGGAATCGCATGCAGCCCACCTTGTCCAATCGATCAGGTCCGATCGTTCAGGGGCCCAGAATCGGATCCGACAGAGAACCAACATGTTGGTTTCATCAGATTGATTCTGCCCAGATCAGGGGGAGTTGCCATATGTGAGGTGGACAATCGGACACGGAATCGTCCCGGAATCCGTTGGACAAGGTGGTATGCTGCCATGGATACTCTTAATTGGCCGATTGATCACACCTGCGATTCCCGGCAGAATCGCCGGAATCGATCGGGGGAGTGATCAATTGGCCATGGAATCCGACACGTGTATGGCTAGCTTTAAATTAATCCATTACATACAGTATGTTTAAATGTAAATATTTACATATGTTGTATATTCTTGGGGGGCTTTACCTAAACCATAATATTGTATGTGTATCCTTTTTATGCACAATTCTTAAGTGCTTTCACTTTCAACACAGTTGAAACCTTTAAAAATGTATTCTTTTCTGGGTAATCTAACATTGTATCTAACAATGTCCTGGCCTGGGAGAGGAAATTGAGCCGCCCCCTGGACTCGGGAGACCTGCAAAAAACGTACACGTTGACTCACAAATCCAGCGTTGCTAGCTCTACACATGAACGCAACTTTAAAATCCTCTGCAGGTGGTATAGGACCCCTTCCATCAGTCACAGATTTTTTCCCTCAGTTCCCGCTGCTTGCTGGTGTTGTGGCTCAGCTGTGGGTACAATGCTGCATATCTGGTGGTCTTGCGCCACCATTCTCCACTTTTGGCATTAGTTATTCTAGGACCACTCTCTCTCCATTACCTGAAATTGCCTTGCTGACCCTGGTGCCGGGCTCCCTGAAAAGCGCCAAAAGGGGAATGTTGCTTTTCTTCCTGATGGCGGCTAGGGCCACTACCCATAGACACTGGAGGTCCCCGACTACCCCAACCATTTCGGAGTGGTTAGCTGAACTCAATATTGTTGCCTCTGCCTAGGAAGCCTCATCCAGGTTTGTAGATACCTGGGGCACCTGGATCATTTTTAAGGATTCAGTGGCGGGCCAGGCGCTCCTTGCCAATTCCTAAATCTGTCACAACCCCTCTGTCTGTCTACAGCCCTGTCACTGTTTCACCGTTCCCCTATTTATCCCCTCACCCCTTTTTTTTTCTTAATGTCTTCCCTTCCTGACACCCCCTTCTGTTCCCTTTCCTCTACCCTTTCTCTCTCTTTTCCTTCTCTTCCTCTTTGTTTCTATCTGTTTTAATGGGTTTGGCACAAGTGCAGTTTCTTGATTTAATTTTGAAAGAGATGGGGCTGTCCCACGATCGTGGAGAACCACCATAATGGCTTTCTCTTGGCCTTCTGCACTTGCTCTATTATTAGTTTTCATTACTCCCGTGCTCGGGGGTCGCCACCTGCCTACTGAGTGGCATGCTCGCTCCCTTCCCATGATAGCCTATGATAGCCCCGGCCAGGATCCTGTAGGCTTTATGTTACTATAACTGTACTTCATGCCTTCCTTTGTCTGTATTTTGTTTATATTCTTTTGTTGGTACAGTTTTGATGCCTGTAATACGTTAAAAAATGTTCAATAAACATTTAATATTTAAAAGAAATTATAAAAGGACAAAATGCTGAAATGTTTTAACTTTAGCAAGTCCAATTACTTTAGCCTGCCATACACGCCGATGTGTGTAGCAGACTAGTCCCGATATCTTTCCGGGAGGCTAACGTGATGACGTCATCACGTTAGCCTCCCGTTGCATTATGGGGCCCCTTCAATCGGCTGGGCACCCTTTGTGTGCCGGCCATAAGCTGCAATGAAGACGCCGCTTCATTGCAGCTTATGGCATCGGCTTTCATCGGCTCCCATCGGCCAGAGAAGATCGGACATGTCCGTTCTCTGGCCGGCCGAGAAGTGGGGCGACAGGGATCTGTCGCCCCATGTGGGCACATGCCGATTAGCGGCCGATTTTTAACCTGACCGACAGGGATCTGTCGCCCCATGTGGGCACATGCCGATTAGCGGCCGCACGCCTGTCGGTCAGATTAAAAATCGGCTGCTTATCGGCATGTGTATGGCTAGCATTTGACCCATTAGATATATTATGCTGAATGAGCTGATTGAATGAGATCCTTCGCAAACAATTGGCCATTCATTTTGAACAGACATTGCAGTGGCAGCTCCTGAATAGTGTTGATCGCAAATATTTGAATTTATTGTGAATATTGGCACTTGGAGAATTTGCAAAGATCTCGAATAAAGCTATATCTTTATGATCAGGAATATTCTAGTTTTTTACATCAATACCCAGAACTACTGAGCATTGTGTGTACAAGTGCCGGTTTGTGCAATGAAGGTAATAAATTATTAGTTTTCATGTGATAGTGTTGAGCGTGAAAATATTGTCACTTTTCAAAATCTTTTTTGCACTAAAGATAATAATGCATGGAGAGCATGAATTCTGCTCATTACTTCTCCTGAATATCTGCCAAACAGCTGAGGTACAGTCCATTGGAAAATACAAATTTAATAAGTCAAGTTTGGCATTTACTAAAAATAATTTCAGCTAGTTATAGTAAACCACAAAAGAACTTGGATTTATTACTAAACACTTTTTCTGTAGCTTTCTATCTTGAATCCATCATAAAAATAATTAGATATAAATTAGAATAAATGATCAAATGAAATGATACACCCTGGTTCATTAGCAAGGATACATGATCTTCTTGGAAACTGGATGGATATGTGATATCATGACAGTGCAGGATCCACAGCCGCCTCCTCCGCAGCCATATTTAGTACCTGTCAAACGTACTGGGAAATTATTGTTATGGAATTTTTTATGTTTTTTGGAAAAAAGTGCTTTCATGCCATGGTCTTAACAACAAGCATAATGGGGATAGATTTATAAAACAAATTACCTAAAAATGTATTAGAAATATGAAACATAGTGACATTGTGTCCACATAAAAAAAAATATCAGTACTATACACTGATCAGTGCATATTAAACCACTGGGAGGTGGTTCTTGGCCCGAAAAACTCACACTGGACCAGATGGGGCCGTCTGGTAGAGAACAGAGCCCCAGCAGGGCATACTCACCGTTCTGCGCTGTACCGGTGGCTCCAATCTTCTGAACTGGCTTTTGCACTGAAGCCGATCGACCCCCCCCCCCCTCAATAATGTGATGACGTCACATCAGGGCGGCAGCGGGAGATTCAAAAGTAAATCGCACAAAAACAGTTCTATGGAGAAAACAGTTGTTCAGTGTGATTCCCCAGATGTGCCCCTTTAAAGTTAACTCTCTCTACCCTGGTGTGATGTCACCAGGTCCAAAGGGAATTGTACTGGATACAGTGATAACTGTATCCAATACAATTCAAAATAAAAAAAACACAACTCCAATTCAATTCAATGTTTTATTATAAACAAAATACAAATATAAATAAATACTGTTTTGAAATCTTTCATACTAAAGAAGTATTTTAGAGATTTTTTAGAGATGTTTCAAACATTATTATATTCAGTCTGCTAGATCCTTGTACGGACATATTTAGGGAAGTTACAGGCCTACAACATAAAAAAATACCATTTAAGTCTGTTGGTACAGAAATTTGGACCTCACAAGAGCGCTAGGGAGGTTAATCATAAGTTTGAGATAAATGAATATATACTGTATATAAATGAATAATGAACAGTACACTTTAATTTTAGGGGCATTGGGCTCCATTTACAAAACATTTCCTGTGTCTGGAGCTCTATTTGCTTTTTTTTTTGCCATGTGACTGTCAATTAAATATCTTATTGAACTAAAGATCCCTTAATTAAATAAGTTTCCTTATCCTAGTCAGCTGTTTTGTAATACAGTTCATATGTTACATCATTAACCTAGTCATGTGCTTCATCTCCCATTTTCAAAAGAAATTCTTGAAAATAGATAACCACTATGTTGGATTCAGTAAGATAGCTTTCAAGGAGAAAGACTGGGAATTTATTTGTACTGAAAAGATTTTGTTTGTTAAGAATTACTTTGCCATACAAAGTGAGGTTGCAGGTAGCCAGCTCCATGATGTTTATGGCAACTGCAGTCTATTTTTCTTATATCAAAGCCTTGAGTACTAAATGTGCACATAATGCACTTTAACCTTTAATACTTGGCAGATCATCTAGCATGCATATGGGTGATAAACATCTAGCATGCATATAGGTGCAATGTGGTAGTATATTGACTATTGTGGTCCTTAAAGATTTGTGCTTGCTTTATAAAAGAATAGGCTTCCTGATTCTCTGCACTGTAAAGCTAGCCACACATGGTACAATTTATCACTCAATCGAGGTTCGATTCGATTTTGTACTTCGATTTAAAAAATCGAACATCGATTGTCATTTAATCGAAGTTCTCCACATGGGGAGCACGATAATTGAACAATTTCGACTGAAATTAAATTGAAGTAATCTAAAATTGTCGATTGGATTAATGTTTTTTTTTAACAGGAACTTTTTTTTCCCCAGGAAGTAGTCATATGTTAATAGCGCACATCGAGATGATTGAATCGAAACAAACAAAACACTTTCAGAAATGTAGTTCAATCATTGTTTAATCAACAAAAATTTTCCAACTTGTCCGATCACTTTTCAATCGACGATTTGACTAAAATCGTACAATGAACGTCGATTGCACTATGTGGGCAGTACATCGATTAACGTTCTAAAAATCGTCGATTGAACGCTAAAATTGTACCATGTGTGGCTAGCTTTAAGCTATATTTGTTGACTGAAAAGATAGCTAACATTTATTAAGTGCGCTAATGAGGCTTTAGGCAAACAGTTACTAACTCAAAGATCTGAAACATTTTTCTTCATAAACAACAGGCCCATTACTCTCAAATATTGTTCACAAATCTGTGTTCCATCTCCTTGAGCACATCTCCTTTGTTTCATCCTCCTGTGTTTCATCTCCAGTGAGCACATCTCCTTTGTCCAAGAAAATCCATTCCACCTCAAAGGTGGGACATATCAAGATAGTGCTTAGACAGCATGAATATTGCACAGGGCTGTCTTAGAGCTTGTGTCCACTGCTGATTTCCTACGCTGATTCTCTGCATACGTCCAGCACAGTGAATCAAGGTGCGCGCCGGCACATTTGCAAAGCAGATTGCCCACAGCTTCGGGGGTGCTCCCGCCATATTGGCAGGACTGCACCCTATTCCTGCAGCAGGGGAAAGACGCGGAAAATCAGCCCATGAGAATGGAAAGTGTCCTCTCTGTGGCTTTTTTCACGCACACCAGCCCTTAGACTGCCCACAATAAAAAGCCATTCTGAAATGTGCAGTTTGATCACAAAAACAAGATGTCACAGATGTTGCACTGTTTGAGGGAGCATGCATGCTGACTGCAGAAATGTCTACCAGAGCTGTTGCTCGTTTAATAAATGTTTATTTCACTACCATAAGCATTTCAGAAAATTTGGCAGCACATCCAACCACTCTCACAACAGCAGACCACATATAACCACACCAGCCCAGAACCTTCACATCCAGCATGTTCACCTCCATGATCGTCTAAGACTAGCCACTCGGATGACTGCAGCAACAATCGGTTTACATAAGCAAAGAATTTGTGCAAAAACTGTCAGACACTGTCTCAGGGAAGCTCATCTGAATGCTCGTCATCCTCATTGAGGTCTGGACCTGACTGCAATTTGTCATCGTAACGAATCATCGAATTGAGTGGGCAAATGTTCACATTCAATGGTGTCTAAAACGTCAGAGAAGCGTTCTGTTTACAGATTAGTCAAGGTTTTCACTGTTCAGCGCAGACAGCATATTGATGGCATTTTGAATGCACAGACATACCGTGACAAGATCCTGAGGCCCATTGTTGTGTCATTCCTCCACGACCATCACCTCATGTTGCAGCATGATAATGCACAGCTTCACATTACAAGGATCTGTACACAATTCCTGGAAGCGAACAACATCCCAGTTCTTGCATGGCCAGCATACTCCACCAGACTGTCAGACATTCCTGCAGTAAGCATGCCAATTGCATGCTCCCTCAAATGTTGCAACGTCTGTGGCACTATGCAGTCAAACTTCACATTTCAGAGTGGCTTTTTATTGTGGGCAGTCTAAGGCACACCTGTGCAATATTCATGTTATTTAATCAGCACCTTGATATGCCACACCTGTGAGGTGGGATGGAATATCTCAGCAAAGTAAAAGTGCTCACTAACACAGATTTAGACAGATTTGTGAACAGTATTTGAGAATAATGATCAGTGTATATCTTGAAAATGCATGTACCTCCAGTTTGTTCTATTTCTATTGGCTTGCTTTTAAGGACCAATGCCCTCTGGAGATCATTGTGTCCTGTGTGACCTATGCACATATGAATAACAGCTTAGTACAGTGGTTTTTGAACTTTTGTAGGATTTATAGCATGGCGTTTCTATTTTTTTTTTAGATTGGTCTTTTGAATTAATGACAGTTACCATATAGGCAAACATTTTTGACAAACAAATATGCATGTAGAAAATAGCAAATCTTAGTCATTAAATGTACATTCAATAGGATGATTGCATCTGCTTCATTAGAACCAGTTCTTCTGAACCAGTGGCAACCACTGCAAGTATCCAAGAATTCTAATTTAGTGATCCCTTCATGGTCTCCCTGAAACTGCTTTGTGGTCCCCTAGAGAACCAAGCACCCCAGTTTTTATACACATCTAGTATAATAATTTGAAGGTTGAATTTAGATTTAGTTTGCTATTAATTAGATGTCTTGTATTATAGTTCGTATGGTTTTCTTTTTAATTATGACTGCTTAGATATAAGAACAAGCCTATTCTATAGTCAACAAAAACAACATTTAAACAAATCCAATTGAATATAATTACCTGCTAGTAGTTCTACCAAGGCCTGAATGAATGAGACCTATTATAGACATGCAAGGATACATTTTCTTCTCAGATATGGCAGCAGCATTTCCTCTGGGTCTGCCTGTTGTTCAGTAATCTGTGATGGAGACATCACAAGAGAAAACAGATCAGAATTGTTGATTTGTGTAAAAAGGTCTTGGTGACGGTGAACATATTTTTGACACGCAACAAAAAGGCTTTTCTTGCCATGATTAATTCCTTATTGCCAAAATATGCTTTTTTTGCACATTAGATGTATACCAATGGCTTTACATGCATTTTGTTCATTGTGCCCCCTGTCTTCCCTATTATTGGAGAGCTTTCACTGCTTATTACCCCTAAAGATGGTTGCAGGTGCAGTTATGAGTGGTGACTTCATAAGAAGTTGTTGCATATAAAGTCCTTCCAGCATCAAAGGTCTGACAGAAAATGTGGTGGTGTGAGATTACAGTGCCTATGTATGCTACAGAGAAATGTGGATGACATATTAAGAAATGGTAAGCACATTCAAAACACACTCCCCTGCTTCAATGACTGGTCTATGTTTAAATGTTAAAGCCCCCCCAACTAACTTGCACTTCTGACCCCACCCCCCCCTCCAGTCAACAGGGGGCCCCAGGCAACAATTATACCCCCAAAATGCTAGAAAGGCCCCTGGTTCCAGAAGACTAAATTTAATGCTCAGTCAGAGTAGTTTCCATTTGGTTATAAAGGACCTAGTTCCCCTGATTTGTTTCACCTTAACAATGCATCTCCCTTTCATACTGTCAAACAGATTTTCCCTTATGCTCAGAACCACTGACACTGCACCCAAACAGCCCAAGCACTGCACCCCCTTGCAACCACCCCCTAATATATTGTGTGGGGAATGGTGATCTCATACAAACAGACAGTGTGGTGCCATCATCCCAACTATATATTGAGAGAAAAGATTCGACACAATCACTCCAAGTTTCTGCGTCAAGGAACATTCCCGTTCAGGCAGTTGCTGGAAGAACGGGTTAAAGGGATTTTAAAGGCATCCTTTAGGGTACAAATCGAAAGTAAAACAGAAATCAAAAATGTCCAAATATTTAATAAAGTCCATGATCAGAATAGTTCTGCATCCATCCAAGTGGTGGTACAAAATAGGTGAGTTGCTTCTCAATGCGTTTCGCTACATTAAGCTTCTTCAGGAGAATATGCAATCATCAATCTACTATATGGTGCGCGGAGATCCAGACAAGGGGCGTAGTTGCGAGCACAGGGGGGAAAAAGGGGGGGGGGGGGTAATGAGGGAAAGAAAATAAAACAGGTAAGATCAATTGGGTAATCCCATATGGATCAAGATTATTTTGGCTGAGGTGCCTAATATATTGTTTGAATTATAAGCTAAGATTTCTATGATATGCTATAGAATGAATGGAAAAACTTTCCAGGAAAATAATCTACAGTTTCTGATTTCTCTTTGCTAGTTGAATGGCTGCCAATTTGCCCCAATGGCTTTAGTACATTGAGCCACTGTCTGAGAACAAGTATACAAAAAGAGATGTTATTTTCACTCTGATTTTTACACATGCGATGGCAGTCTCTCCTCTTTTTACTCAAGTCAGATATAATTTATGTTGGAGATGTTACTCGCATGTCTGCAACGCTCCACATTGATGAAATTGCATTGTTAAATAAAACATGAAAAATAATATATACTTTCATTAAACGGTTTTTATATCATTTACAATGTTCAATGACTGCAAGCTTCCCAGACTCTAAGGGCACTTTCACACTATATGAGTTTTTAAAAGGCATATAAATATAGATATGTTTTTTCTGCTTATATACAAAAAATCTTGTGTTTTTCACATTACATCTGCGTTTGTGTTTTTGAACAAATCAATGAAAAATGCATGAAAAATTAATAAAAAATGCATATAGCAGGGCGTTTTTAAAAAACGCATTGCGGAAACACTGCATTTTTTTTAACGCAACGCATGTCGTGTGAATGGTAACATTGGTTGTCTATGTAAAAACGTGCACAGTGAAAAAACACATGCGGTAAACAAAAAGCAATGCAATGCATACAGTGTGAAAGGGCCCTAAAACGGCAAAAGCTATCAGCACAGTTGCCAATTATTGCAAGAGTCACATGCAGGTGGAATTATGATTTTTGGACTTCTTGGTGACTTCTTTTTACATCAGACTGTTAGCTTTAAACATCTCCTGAATGGGCTGAATTGTCTAAGGGTCCCTATACACCTGTGTTCAATCGCAGAGGACCCTATACTACATAGTTGTTGGTAGATCTAAAGCTGGGCATACACGTCACGGTTTTTAGTAAAATTTTAGTGCAAACGTTTATCAAAATCGATCACGCGATTGGATTGAATAAAAATTGAGCAATCGATTTTGTCAAAAATCGGACAGAAAAACGATCGTTCACGGATCCGTTCTGATGGATAATTTTAATTAAAAGCAAAGGAATCGAGTTGTCTCATGCGATCGTTTTAGGCAATCCATCTATGAATCTTGTGGAAATTACCTTTGTTTGTGTGCTGTTGGTCACTGGCCAGTTCTTCAGTGAACACTACTCCAAACCCATAAATGTGTGCATTTGAGACTTTCAGGATAGAATCGCCCAGAAATTGAATGCATGGTATGTTGCAGTTTGTGATCGTTTTCGCAAATTAAAATCGATTCCGTAATCGGATAGGCGATTAGATTGAAAAAGGATTGCAGGAAAATTGTGACGTGTATGCCCAGCTTAAAGGATATCTGACAGAGAGATGTAAAGCTAGGCATTAATTTTAGCGTTCAATTGACTTGAAACTATTAAAGTTTAGATCGATCAGATTTAAATTGTTAAATTGATTTGTGCAAATTGTTTGTTACAGATCAAAACGATCAGAAAATGATCAGACATGTTGGAAAATTTTGGTTGATTGTACAACGATCTAACTCAAATCGTAGCATTTTGTTTGTTGGTCGGGTCGATTGTATTCGATGAACATTTTTATATATGATTCTTTCCTGTTTCTTGTGATCTAAACTAAAATCAGTGATTTTGGTCGTATTACCATAGGACAGGACAGGAAGACAGTAAGCAAAGGACAATCTCCACAATAAGACAGCAGTTTTAACCCTTCCTTACTACATCCACATATTTTCAGTTTTAGATATATTTAGCCTAACTCTAGAAGATTAATGTTTATATTTAAACAAAACACTTGTTGTGTTAAGGAGTCGTGGTTTAATGTATTCTAAATTATTCCATTATGTATTAAGTCACTGTTCCTGTGTTTCAGCACACTGAAACAAATGGCATGATCTTGAGTTAAAAGAAAGGGTCATGGATTTAGTACACAAATACATAGAATTTAAGGTCTAAATAGATCTCTAGATCAGTTGAAAATCTGCACCTGTTTATTTGTAACAAAACATCAATATACTGGAAAGATCAAGCCGGAAAAAACTGCACCAATATTCTTAGAGGTTAAAAAATAATAATATAGCCAGAAGGTTAAACACTGCACCTTAGCCATTAAAAGAAGACATCATAGTAATACTGAAAATATATATATATATATATACACACACACACACACTAATTATGTAATTTAACCTTAAAAAACAAATATATATATATAAATAAAACATAAATAAAAATAAAATTTTATAAATATATTGATATGTTCATAAATGTAAAAAAGATGTACGGGCAAATAGTAATTGGGATTTATGTTTATGTTTAAAAAAGCAAATGGTAAATGGAAAGACATTTAATATAGTACAAATCTATCATCACACTAATAATACAACAAACAGCTTTAAAAGTAAAATACTGGACATTAAACAATATGCATGCCCAACAAAACTTTCCTTTATCGCTCAGATGTTAAAATATAATTAGAATTTGTGCATGGTTTGTTCTGAACATCATTTTTTTTTCAAAGCTCTCTAATGTCTGATATGTGTAAATAAAACAAAAACTTACTTTTTTTCCATTCACAAAGAAGATAAGGTTATCTGATTCCATGCCTTTACCCATGGTTGTAGACATCCAGCTGTAGTTGTCAGCTCCAGACCCAAGCAGGATCTTAGAAGTAGCAGACAGCAGCTATCTAATTTTCTAGTTGCTGAAATGTTGGGAGGGGGCAGAGATAATTATGAATAACCAGTCAGGGCAGGAGGTCTAGAAAGCATGGCTTTTAGTGTCTCAGACCAGTATCTATGATTTCTTTGTCATTTTAAAGATTAAATCATAGATAAAAACTACAGAAAAATACAAACACATACTGCCATCTCCTAGTCTTGTTAACCTTTTAAACCTTGCTGGTCCCTCAAAATCACTTTTTCATTATTGTACCCCAACTAAAATATATTCTTGGTATGCCTCATACACAAAATATTCATCCAGCTATCCCTAAAGGCAAAGTATTCTGTTTTTAAATGTATATTTTTATAGAAAATGTCTGCTTTGGTGACAATCCACCAATCTAATGTCACAGTATTCCCCATACCCAATATTTAGCCCTAGGCAGCTAGATGGGTTGCAAGGGTGCAAGTGATTTTATCTGAGGCCATAAAGACAAAAAAAATATGGGGCCAAGGCACACTATAAGGGCTCATTTATCATTGGTAAATGACCAATTAGCTTTCGTCCAAATATACCTGTCACAGAGTTGTTATCTAAATGTTATCTAAATGACCCCCAAGTTTGTAAGTGGTCGCAGACATGGGCGCCTGGCTACATTTACACTGTCATTTCCTGTGCTGCGTAAAAAGACAGTGTAAATGTAGCCTAAGTTTTTTGAAAATCAAATCTGATTTTACACGCAGGAGATCAGGTAGCTAGGCAGCAATCCAAAGGTAACACACAAATGTAGGTCCAGTGTTACCCAACAACACTTGCCAACACAGATCGAATCGATTATGCATAAAAATGCACATCCATGTCTAGACGTGCTTAAAATTCATAAATATCAATGTATATAAAAACGTATTTAAAAAAGTATGTATATTGCTTAGGCAAAGAATAATTATGAATACAAATACATAGGTCATGTTTTTATTACTGAGGCTTTGTTTCCATTGTGTTGGGACCCCTCCGCTAAGCGTACACCCTTAGAGGGAGGTCCCAACGTAACAGATAGACTTACCTGCTCGGTGGAGGGTCTGTCTTCATTGCGCTGAGCCGATCCGCCGGTGTAAGGCTGAACGTAGTCGAGTATGTTCAGCCTTAACACCGGCGGATGTGTAAACAGACCATTCGCCGGCAGGCAAAGTCTGTGGGATACGTCGGGATCCCTGCTAAGCGTATACGCTTAGCGTAGGGGTCCCGACGTATAATGGAAACAAGCCCTAAAGGTCCCCATACACGGGTCCGATTCCCAAGGGATTCCGGGACGATCGATTCCGGGCGCGTGCACACTTAACGATTGTCCCAGAATCATGTGAAGCCCACCTTGGGCCCAGAATCGGATCTGCCAGAGAACCAACATGTTGGTCTTTCTGATCCGATTCAGCACACATCAGGGGGAGTTGCCATGTGTGAAGTGATCGATCGGGCACTGAATCGTCCAGGAATCGGTGGCCCAAGGTGGTAAGGACAGGCTTAATTGGGCGATCGATCGGACATCCGATTCCCTCTGGCATCGCGGAATCGATCGGATGGGTGATTGATCGGCCATGGAATCAGAACATGTATGGCTAGCTTAACTCTCACAAGATACATAAGCTTAAACCTCCGTACATCACACACCTCTACCCAGTACTGGTAGTGAGATATAGGGGAAAAACAGGAGATGGTGACCACAGCCTGGACCACTTGGTCCCAGGTCTGGATATGACCTGAGGGCAGAGAAGATTAGACAAGTGGGGGTAAGCATGGCGAGCGAGAGCGGGAGATAGATGCACAGGTGGACAGACAAGCAAAGGTACTGTAGTGAGGTGGAAAATGCAATAAAGGTGACCCCTGTTAATGTATTGGTATTGCCAGTGCAGAGGGTGGTGCTGTTCCCAAGGGGATCTTTAAGGCTAAAGCTGGCCATACACCTTCAGATTTCTCTGTCAGATTTCCTTCAGATCAGATCAGATCTACCAACAACCATGTAGTATAGTGACCTCCCTGATAGAATACATAGTGATTGGAAGGTGTAGAAAGGTCCTCATATTACATGGTTTTGGTAAAACAAAATCTGATCTGAAGGAAATCTGACAGAGAAATCTGAAGGTGTATGGCCAGCTTTAGATAGAAGATGCTAGGTGTGCCTTGGAGATCATCTTGAGAAGAATGCTTGTGGGAGACAGGTTGAGACAGCAGCCTGTAAGACTACAATCACCAGATGGCAACAGGTTGTAGATCTACATACCTGAGTTTAGAGAAGGATGAGTGATAACTCCATAGATTAGATACTCTATACTAATTTACTCCTAGGCAGCAGCACCACTCCTTTCATGGGGGAAAAGAGATTGAATTGTTTGCAACTGAAGTATGGACCCTACAGACTGCCTAGAGACCTTCATGCACAGGGTTTACCAGCATTCCCCAAAAGGGCCTCATTACCCATGACTCAACAGGGCCTAATGGATCAGACAAGAGTCAGTCAAGGGAACATACTAATCAGGGTAAAGCTAGCCATACACGTCTAGATTTTCTGTTCAATCAACTAAAAAAGATCAATTTTTTGGGGGTCAGGGAAATCTGTGATTGATTGTATGTTTGTTAACTGTAGTAACAGATATTTGATCAACTTTTCTGTAGACTGAAAGTGTAATGCATTTCAATACAACCAATTTAAATTTACCAACACGTCCAATCCTTTTTCAATCAATTTTTTTCCCAATTTTAATTGGTTTAGGTTGATCTAACCATGTGGGCTGCCATAGATTTTCAATCAATCAACCAAAAAAATTGATTGAATTGAGTTGATTGGATGAAAAATCTAGACGTGTATGGGGGGCTTAAGGCAATGGTCATAAATTGGCAACAGGAAGATAACAGTAATAGGGTGGGCCCACAGACACTATAGCTGCTATATGGGCAATAACCAAGCACCTTTTGTAGTGCAAGCCTTTTAGAGGTGGTTACTGAACTCGAGGTTCAGCCATACACCATCAGAGTGAGGATCCCTCTGCATACACCTAATATTATGTATAAGCACCTCATCGGGGTGCCCCCTTTTACATATTATAGGTTGGGTGAGTTTTTTTAATAGCGGACCTCAACCTCTGCCCTATATTTGGTCCTTGTTTCACAAGTGTCTTCTTATTGAGGCCCTTTATATAATATACAGAAAAGTCCATACATCCTGCTGAACTAATGCTGTAACCTGGGTGTAAACATCTTATGATTTCTGTAAACAACACCTCTGGTTCAACAATTTACTCACTGACTTGAAAAAAGCATAAAAAGAAATTTGATCTATATATTTGTTTTACATCAGCACGCAAACTGTATTAAACCGTTACATTGGCATAAAATCCAAAGATCAGTATGTTCTGAAGAAAGAGTTCAACAATGTACAAAGCCTCAAAAGTCACTCAGTATTTACCCCATTATGGTGGATCGTTCATTATTCCCAGTGAAAAAGCACAAGGAGTGTGGGTCCCAGTCCTTTTGTTACTGGAACCCAGTTATATGTGTTTTCCTGATCCCCAAGAAAAGCATGTGTTTTGAGGTTTGAAAACCAGGAGGCTTGGGATTTTCTGCAATCAATCCCCGCTAAGGTACCTTGTCTGGAAACGTCATTGAACAAAAATTATGGGAAGGAAGCCCTTAGGAGGTACCCATTGTGTTGATCAACTTTGTTAGCTGCCCCCCCCCCTTTGAAAAAATCCCTGGGTTACAAAGTTGCCACCAGACAATTTGGGTGGGCACTGGGCAGTGTGGGTGCACAACCACAGTTGGCACAAGGCTGTATGTAGTGGTTGAAAAGCCAGTGCAGTAGCCCTTAAAATAGTTGTGAAAAATCCCCTGGGGTTCAAAGTGCCACCAGACCAATTATGGGTGGGCACTGGGGCAGTGGGGCACACACACAGTTGGCACAAGGCCTGTAAGTGGTGAGAAGCCACTGCAATAGCCCATTAAATAGGCGTTGAAAAATTCCTGGGGTTACAAAAGTGCCCACCAGAACCAATTATGGGTGGGCCAACTGGGCAGTGTGGGCGCACACACAGTTGGCACAAAAGGCTGTGTGGTAAGTGGTGAAAAGCAGTGCAGTAGCCCTATTAAAATAGTGTGGAAAAAATCCCATGGGGTTCAAAGTGCCACCAGACAATTATGGGTGGGCCACTGGGCAGTGTGGGCCACACACAGTTGCACAAGGCTGTAAGTGTTGAGAAGCACTGCAATAGCCCTTAAATAGGGTGAAAAAAATCCCCTGGGGTAAAAAAGTGCCACCAAATAGGATCACTGGCAGTAGGCCTGTGTGATATGAGGCTTGAAAATCACTGCCAGCAGCCCACAGCAGGCAAACAGGGTTAGCCAAAAAAAAGCCCTAAAAGGGCTTTGGGGTCTTTTCAGGACTCTTCCTGACAGCAGATTGAGAATCCCTGTAGAGGAGTAGACTGCAGATGACACTGAACTAGCTAATCGTTCCCTATACAGCAGCAGCAGCTATCTAAGCTACTCTCTTTAGCAACAAGATGTGAAATGGTTGTCTCCTCCTGTGCTGTAGGG
>CM070039.1:47946430-47991107 GCA_036250615.1 Ptychadena robeensis
GATCGAAAATGTTATGTGCGGCCCTTTAGTGGTGCTGAGGGCCGCACTCCATATCAACTCAGTTGGGCACCACTGGCCTAGACATTTCAATGCTTTGTGGATTATTATTGCAGTATTTTATAATTATTTTGTGATATTCATAGACCAGGGTTTGAAGGTGCCATCTTTGTCTCTCGGAATCTGAAATAGAAGAGAAAAGGAATGAACACTCCAATCTCATAGATCCATCCTTCATAGATTCTATAAATATCTGTGTAATACATGTTCTTACAGGACAGGATAGTGCATTTTATTTGATATATGTTCCTTCAACTAAGACATCTTATAGTTCTTTATCAGATCGGAGCCACACGGAGCAGTTTGCTCTCCTGGGGCTCCGATCTCTGCCTGACAAACCCAGCTCATACACTGCAGGACTGACAGGTCAGAGCTGGACGAGCTGGGACCGTCAGGAATGGCAGGGGGGGGGGGGGTTAATGATGTAAGACTGGCAGCTGATATTTAAATTGCACAAGTCAATTGAATTTAAAATAATTTGAGCAAAAGTTGGTGTGTGTATGCCTACCTTTAATATTTGACACATTACTGAAGTACTGTGATCATTAGCATTAGACCATGGGTAGAATAATTTATATTTTATACACCACAAGCTTACTAAAAACAGTTGCCAGAGCTAAAAAACAAAAGTAATAAATAGTTGTGTGCAACTATCAGCAGCAATTACAAGTGATGTCAGTGGCTGAAAAAAGGCCCTCAGCTGGTGTATGGAGCCAGGCACAGAGTAAAAATGGGTCAGTCTGAGGGTTGAGTGATTAAGTTGAATGTAAGTGTGCAGCTCCAAATATGAAGTGTCGAGTGTGCCCCCCCCCCCCCCCCCATAAAACTATACAGGTTCAGAATGAGGGCAATGTGGAAACACATGGCAGCATTACTGCTAGCATGTAAAAAAAAAACACACCATGGCCACAGCACAGCCCTCATATATGTTTAAATACAACTCCCTTTTTCTCACACACCAATCATGCACAGACATGCATCATATATACACACACACACTAATCATGCAGAAACATTAATCACTGACATAGAGACACACACATTACATGCACTCTACCTACTGTCTGCAGCTAGTTCCCACGTGGTTGTCTTCCTGTTTGTCTCAGGCTTGTCTGATTGGCAAGCAGTGTTAGGGGAGGGTGGGTGGACTGTGTGCAATCCCCAGAGGAAAAAGAGAATTTATAGCGTGGAGAGCCAATAGCAGCTGAGTTCTGTAGATCTCTCTCCCTCTCTCTCTGGCTGACGATTGCGATTGCGACAAAGAGGGCTCCAATTACCACCTTGGCTGCCCCATTTTATGGAGAAAGCAATGATGGAAAGCTTACACCTAAAAACAGCCTTTAAAATTCTTTCATCTAACTATTTCACAACAGTATTCTGGCATTCAGCATGGCTCTAGACTTTATGTAGCCCAAAGCAAATAGTAAAAAGTTGCTTATTCTCCCCTCCACAGAAAAAAAATGCTAGGACATTTAGCTATTTAGAGGTACTTCAGTAATGTGTCAAATATTAAAGGTAGTCATACACACACCAACTTTGCTAAAATTATTTTAAATTCAATTGACTTGTGCAATTTAAATATCAGCTGCCAGTCTTACATCATTAACCCTATGGTTGAAAAAGTGCCTCCACTCAAAACACGTCCCATTGTTTCTGTTGAGCCCCCCCGCATCTGTAAGCAGGAAGTGATCTAATCCCCAACCAGGAAGTGAGGTTTTCCTGGAAAGCACACGGTCCTGAGAGATCCATCCTTGTAAACCTATTTTATTGTGAGTATCTTGTCTGTTGTTTTGTTTTATCTTATCCAATTCCACATTGTTTAACCATTTGTTGTACTGTCCTTGTTCTTATTTGTCTGTTACTGGAGCCCACACTCCTCCATTTTGAGAGCTGCACACCTTACAGAACACCCACCCCTCATACTGACTCCATTTACTCTGCAATCTTTGCTCAGGCCCCATACACCCACTGAGGGCCTTTCTGGCCACTGATATCACTGTAGCTGAGTAATCACTGCTGAAGGTTGTGCGCAACTATTTATTTTCTTTTTTAGTTTGTTTTACATCATTAACCCCACTGCCCTTCCTGCCGGTCCCAGCTCGTCCAGCTCTGACCTGTCAGTCCTGCAGTGTACGAGCTGGGTTCGTCAGGCAGAGATCGGAGCCCCAGGAGAGCAAACTCACTGCTCCGTGTGTCTCCCATGTAATGAGGCAGCTGCAGAGAACGGATCACCCCCCCCCCCATGCTCTCCTATATAACCTGGCACGTCTGCACTGCCATCTAGTGGTTGCAGTGCTAATTTACCTGATAAAGTGAATTATTGAAATCCTTATTATCTGATATAAAAGCATCTGAACATGCTATTATATTCAGAATGTCTACCAGTATCCTGTATGGACATACTTTGGGACATTACAGGCCTACAGTGTAAAAAAACGTTTTTTCCATTAAAGTCCATAGTGCGCTTTTGGTACAGAAATCTGTACCTCAGCAATGCGCTAGGGAGGTTAAATAATACCACCACACAATATAATCAATTCAAAACAAACTCCTTAAATGTGATTCCTTTCCGTTCTAGAGACTTTACAACATGGAGTAAAATCACTGTAAGTGCTTGGCCTGTTGAAAACCAGTTGCATTAACAAATTGCCTGCCTTAAAAATGGCAAAAGCTTGTTTAACTCAACATTTTTTGTTTGGGAGCGGTTGTCGGGCAGTTGCCTATAGTTGCCGGTTTTCAGTTATTCACAATTGTTGTGTGCAACCTTTGCTTGGAGTTGCGCAGTTGTGATAGAATGTTCTCTTTTTACACAAAAAATTGCTCCATTGTCTCATGGTTTGCACTTTTGGGGAAAAAAGCTCAGAATAGTCAGTCTTTTTTTGTTTTTAATTATTATTATTGTTTTTTTATACATTATAGTTTTAATGCTTTATTATTACAGCTTTCATTTAATTATTTCTCAAATAGGATGTATTCTGTGAGATACTGAACAGGCTCAGATGATTTTACTAGATGCTCAAAATGTGCAACAGGCAAACCTTTGCATGGGAGTGGGAGCTACAGACTACAGATGAGATGTGTCATGCTGCCTTTTACTCATGGCTGTGCAGCGACCCCATTCCACTTAGGAGTGGTCAGTGGTGGTTAATGCATCCAGCTACAGGTAGTTGATTAAATAGTGACAGAAAATCACCAAAAAGTCACAAAAAATAGTAATAGCATCATGGGTAAACTGTGTGATTTTTTTAATATTTTGTATAATAGAAACAAATACGCTATAAGGGTCTGAGGTCTGAAGTGGTGTAGTAACAAGCACACATCTTAAGGTTAAGGTACAAAAATATGGGTAAGCTGAGCCCTTAGATTTACAAATTGAGGCTGGGGTTTAAAGGCCACACATGCACTGGGCTGGACTGACATTTAAGGTGCCAGGCTGCTCGTAGGCTGAAGTACATATATTGGGAGTGAACGTGTTTTTTGTGCATACCAGTTAATCGATTTCTTTTGCTAATTGGCATGCTAGCTTGCTGACGCCTGACCTACATGATAAACTTCACAATGAACTTCACAATGAACACAAATTGAATTCACACATAATCCATAGAAACTTACTATTTTAGTCAACTGGTCTTCACATGCCATTCTGACTTTCTCAGGAGTAACCGGGCTATTAAGAGCAAAGATCTTGGATAAACCACGCTCTGCACGAACTGAATCTATGGCATCTTTAAGGGCAAAAAGGACCGAACATCCTAAAAACACAGCTGGCTCCCCAACTCCCTGTAAGAGAAGAAACACCAACAGCCTTAATTTTACATCTAACAGAAAAACATGTGTTTTAAATATATTTTTAATATTACAACAGCCACTTTGTTATTCTGAAGAAGAAAATAATTGACCAGTATGTCCAAATACTGAGGTCTCATTATCATTAGTACTCCTTATTTCTATCATATTTCCTATTGTATATATGTAGCCCAAATGAATATGTTTATTGTTTGATGGCAAAGCTCTGACTTGTTCCTGTTATATTTTGTAAATAAAAGGTAAAGTATTAAAAAGAAAAAAAAACGATCTCACCTTGGAAGAATAAATTGTATAGGGATTTTTAGATGATGCAAGAAGGGAGACATTAAACTCTGTTGGAATATCACACACTGCCGGTATTTTGTACTTGTCAGGTCCAAGTGTATACAAATCACCTTTTGGTGAATAAAAAAGTTCTTCCAATGTGTAAAGGCCAAGTCCCTGAATGAATGCACCTTCAATCTAAAAGAAAAAAAATGGATGTCAACATACCCAAGAAAAACTGCAATATTACAAGTGATATTAAAGGGGTAAGCAATACAATAAGTGATATACCAGTTTTTTAAAGACATATGGGAGACCAAAGCATTTGTTTTTCTAGATTAACACAAACCTGTCCAATGTCCAAGCCTGGATTTATGCTTTCTCCCACATCCATAACTATATCTGTACGAAGATTCTGGCAGAAAAAAAAAATAGATCAGTAACTGCAGTCATTCTGTTTTCTCCTATGTAACTCGTTTTGTGGGTATATTAAAGGTCTACTTTGTAGATGATATCATTTTGTGATATTAATTTGCAATTCTTTATTCAACCTCTGGGGCGGTACACTTATTACAAAAATGATCTTTGCTGCAATTGACATTTCACAAAAATACCATTATTTTGACAACCCACACTAAATTAAGTGAGTTTTATACTGGAAACAAATAAGTTTCATGGGGTTGTAATTAGCAAAAGCCTGCAAAACACCAATACAACATCCAGTTGGGGGTCTGCGGGTGGATGCTTATTGAAGATCCAACAAGTGAGAAGCTAGGGGTTGTCCAAATTAATTGATCAACTCTGGTTCCCATTCACACTGCGCATATCAATATCCCTATATGTATAATCTCAAACTAAATTATGCATATAGGGAAGCCTGAGATGCACAGTAAGCAGGGGGGGGGGGGGGGGGGGGGGGGGGGGGGGGGGGGGGGGGGGGCATTGCTGATATACTTCATTGGTGAAACTTCAGAGAGAAAACATGCAGTATGTAGTATGTTAGGTAGAATGAATAAAATATTTCTCCTGCTATTTCCTGAGACTCCTGAGAGGTGCAGAACGTTATTAAGGCAGTGATATCTCCCTTCTTGTGTCTCTCTGTGCCAAGAAGAGTCTTGGTGCCAGCTCCTCAGCACAGTGTCACAGGAGGGGCGTGAAGTCATGGGATAATAGAGACTTTGAAGAAAACTTTTTTTTAAAAAGCGTATCTGTATTTTACGATTATAATGCATATAATGTGTTCTTTGACTTACTAGGTTTGATTTAATGTGGCTTTGATGTAATAGACATCTACAAAAGTAAAGAAGGCATTGGGCCCTTGGTATAAACCTTTACTATTCAAATATTTGACATTTCTCTTACAAAAGTGTTTTTAGGATGTTGGTTATATATAATGAAAAAAAGCTCATACAATCCTAATAAGCAAGCACTGTATCAGGTGTCATGAATCTGTCAAGCCACTTGGACAAGTATGTTGTAACAGGGCTCTCGATTACCCTAAAGGAGATGCCACATCCCAACTTAAATATATATCAAAGAGAACCAATTTGTTTTGTTCTGCCAAACCCTGTTCCCAGGATTAAGGCAGCTTGGGACAACTTGGACAAGTATCTTTGTCAAACTTACATGCCATTCATTGTTATTGTTTAAGAGGTTATTACGTCCATCTTATCGCAGCATTCTTTATAATACATGTGTTTCTCACATTTGTTAAAAGCTTAATCATCCAAGAATATCCCTATTTTCAGTATGGCATCTTGCAACAGTTATACTTGACCACTATTCCGCCAACTAAATATTGTATAATATTCATTTTCTACAAGGAACTAATTTTAGCTACAGATGTAGATTCAATTATTTAATTTAATTAACTACTTAGGAATATTGAAGGCAGCTATACAAGTATGTGTCATGTGAGTTTTATATAATCATTTGTAATTATGTCCCAATTGTGCTTCCCCCCATATAAACACATGCAATGCTCTTGTTACCTTGTGGCCTCCAGTGAGACAGTCCAGTTCAATTTCAGTACAGGCTGCTCCGTAGATGTAATATGGAGCAATGTTACCCTCTCCTTTCTCCCAGTCCATTTCAGTGTCATATCCCCTGAATATGAGTTATTAATAGGCAAGAAAATAAAAGATAATCTAAAGAAATAGCAGTGGCATACAAAATCCCACAATATAACACATTCTAAAGGTCCCAGTAATAATTTTGTAAGTGAAAATGCATGACCAGATTTACACCTTGCTTTATTGGTGGTATAACCATGCATTCAGCAATAGAATGTTATATGTTTGTAGTCTTCCTAATTCCCTTTGGACATAATGCTGCTTCTAAACAAGGAATTGAGATAAATATCGATAACTGGTGCTCAATTTAGCATTCTATATTCAAGCATACTTATTCTATGGCAGGGGTGTCAAACTCAAACCTATTAAGCACTTGGACAAAGTCTTGGGCCAACTTTGTTATTCATGGAAAAAGTGTCAATATTTGATGAGAAGGAAAAACTTCCTTAATTGTAAAGATTAACTTTTTTTATATGGAAATAAACATATGTTTTACTTCAACATTGAATCTGGAACAAGTAAAGCACATTTGAAGACATATAAAGTAAAATGTAAAAAAAAGACACATCTGCATATCTACACCACATAATGAAGAACATGGTCTCTTTTTGTGTTACCCACCTGAAAAATCCAGTAGCTGAAAGGCTAAGTTTTTGAGCAAAAGCTCCCATAACCTGTAAAACAAGTATTATTGCTGACTTACATGGTAAGACAGGACCAATAGTACATATTGATTTAAATGGTAATTGCTATAAGTCAACCCAACTGTTGAAATGTGAAAATGTAATTTTGGAAAGCACATAAAGGATTAGGGCAGTGCTTCTCAAACTGGAGGCGGTGTAGAGGTATTTCAAGGGGGAGAGCGCAACTAGGGGGCTGATGGAGTGACAAGCAGGAAGCTACCATGAAGGGACTAGCAGCAGACCGTAAGTAGAGTGCATGTAATGTGTGTCTCTGTCTCTGCATGTGTAGTGTGTGTCTCTATGTGAATGTTTCGGCACAATTGGTGTGTATATATATATATATACGATACCATGTCTGTGCATGATGGTGTAGAAATAAAGTTGTATAGTGGTATTCAAATAAAGTTCGATGGCCATTTCACACTAGTACTAGTGCACGAAAGTGCAAATGTGGGGTGGTGGGGGCTCCATAATGTTCCTATCTAGAAAAGGGGGGCCCTACAGGGAAAGGTCAGGAACCACTGGATTAGGGTGTCTATTGGGTTGGTAATTCTTCTATGTTGGAGTTGGAAACCTGATACACAGAAACATATACCAATTGCGCCTGACTGGAAATGAATATTTATGACAAAGTGCCACACCCCAAAATTAAAGAACAATGAATGAAAAAGCCAAAAAGTCCGGGCTTTTAAGGCACTGGGCTTGAAATATAAAGTTCACAGAACAGTCATTTATTTACAATGTAACAGTTACAGCAAAACAAAATATCAACAACAATACATATGGGTGCCGACCAATCCACCCATATGTATTGTTGATATTTTGTTTTGATGTAACTGTTACATTGTAAATAAATTGCTGTTCTGTGAACTTCATATTTCGAGCCCAGTGCCTCAAAAGCCCGACATTTTTGGCTTTTTATTTAACTTATTTTGATTTAATTGTAACCTGATACACAGATTTAGCAAAATAAAGGAGGTAAAGGAGAGTAACAATTGTATTGTAAGCTTTGAGTTTTATAGGTGAGGTGTTGCTAGGTCTTGTTGCCAGTGGGTAGGCTTGTGGGGGGGTTTGATTTCTAGGGGATGAGAGGTGAGTCCTTTAAGTATGTGAACATTGTGGAAGAAGAGGATTCAAGCATATGCATAGAAGGCTCCAGGGAGTTAAATAATGATAACTTTTAGTTTTATACCAACACATCCTTTAGATTAGAGTGTTTCCTTCAAAAGCTGGGCATACACGTCACGATTTTCTGTTCAATTTTAGTGCGATCTTTTAACAAAATCGATCGCGCGATCGGATTGGATAAAAATTTAAGCATGCCAAAAGTGCCCGAGCGATCGATTTTGCCATAAATCGGATAGAAAAACGATCGTTCACGGATCCGTTCTGATTGAAAATTTCATTAGGAAGCACATGAATCGAGTGCTGTTAGTTGTCTCATGCGATCGTTTTAAGCGATCCATCTATGATTCTTGTGGAAATTACCTTTGTTTGTGTGCTGTTGGTCACTGGACAGTTCTTCAGCAAACACCATTCCAAACCCATAAATGTGTGCGTGCAAGACATATTGAGACTTTCAGGATAGAATCCCCCGGATTCCAGATTCCGGATAAAAAATCGAACGCAGGAAAATGGTGATGTGTATGCCCAGCTTTAAAGCTCTTGATGTTGAGATTTGTAGATTGAACACACATAAGTCTGTGTCTTAACATATTGGAGAATATGTCTGAACAACTAAATCTCTTAAAAGAAAGGAGCGCATAATTCCCAGAAACATGTTGCCCATGTTTTATACTAATATAATTAGTGTTTAATTAGTCATAAGCTGGGCATACACGTCACAATTTTCCTGCGATCCTTTTTAATCCGATCATCTGATTCTGGAATCGATTTTAATTTGCGAAAACGATCGCAAACTGCAACATACCATGCATTCAATTTCTGGGCGATTCTATCCTGAAAGTCTCAAATGCACACATTTATGGGTTTGGAGTGGTGTTAGCTGAAGAAGTGGCCAGTGACCAACAGCACACAAACACAGGATTTTCCACAAGAATAATAGATTGATCACTTAAAACGATCGCATGAGACAACTAACAGCACTCGATTCCTTCGCTTTTTATTAAAATTATCCATCAGAACGGATCCGTGAATGATCGTTTTTCTGTCCGATTTTTCACAAAATCGATCACTCGGACACTTTTGGCATGCTTCAATTTTTATTCATTACGATCGCGCAATCGATTTTGATAAACGATCGCACTAAAATTGAACTAAAAATCGTGACGTGTATGCCCAGCCTTAGCAGTATATTGGACTGCTGGAGAAGATGAAAAAAGAAAATCTTTTTGGGTCCTTTTCCCACTAATCAGGCACACAACAAGCAACAATAACAATTTGTCTACTTTTGTTCCCTGGTCTTTTTTATCCGTTCTTTTTTCATGATTATTTATATGGATAAACAATTCCCTTACAGACAATCATGTATGTATTAAACCTTTTTTTCCTGTGTGCTGTATGATACATTGCATGTTGAAAGAAAAAAAAAATACATATGGAGTGGCTAGTGACTTGATCACATGATACTACCAGTCTTTCTCCTTTTAAATAAAGTCAGTAGACAGTAAAGTAATTGTTGCAAATTAGAATTAGAATTCAATCACCATATATACTTAAGCAAAAGCCAAAATTTTCAGAACTCAAAATATGCTGTAAAAATTAAATTTTGGCTCATATTCAAGTCAAAGAGTTGAAAATCAAACATTTTAGCAGGGTAACTTGTGAGTTAATCGCAAAGTGTCTGAAAAAAAATGTGTCATAAGAAAAAGGGACAAGCTGAAAAGAACTATACAAAAAAAGGGGAAATTCCCTGTATACTCGATTATAAGCCGACCTGAGTATAAGCCGTGGTACCTAATTTTATGTACAAAAACTTGAAAAACATATTCACTTGAGTATAAGCTGAAGGTGGGAAATGAAAAGTCAGATAGGATAGCCATACACTCCCCGATTTGCACCCGATTTCTCAGGTGCCCACCGATCAGCAGAGGGACCTACTGCAGCGGGATGACGCCATCCCACTGAAGTCGAGCCCTCATCTATCGAGGCAGAATCGCCTTGTGCATGGCTACCTATAGTGGAGTTTTCTAAATGAGAGCAATCTAAAAAAAGCACCATTGGCCCTAGGATTAACCTTAGTGCCACAACCTTAGTAAAGCGGACACAGGTTTATTGTTATGACAGGACGGGTTTTCAAGGCACTTCTTATGATTCAAGCATTAAAAAAAACATTCTATTTAAAAAGTCTTTATTATTGTTATTACTGGGACCAATACAATTTTGAATCTTAAGTAGTGGAGTGCTCTATTTGATTTTCAATTAAATTCCTTCCCCAGTAACAATTAATAAAAGGGCCACCAGTAACAGTAACCAGCCACCTGATGGCAATGTGGTGCTGCTTGTTTACATTTCATCAGCTGATGTTGGTGAACACAACAGAGCTTCACAGAGGCTGCCAATGTCTGTGATTCAGCGACCCGGGGCAGGTATGTGGACCCTGAAAGTCAGCTTATACACAAGTATATACAGTAATTGTAAAGTTTCTGAACAGAGTATCATCATCAAAAGTCCTAGAGATGTAAGGAAGGCTGTAGGAATATTTAAAACAAATATTAGGTGATCAGTCAAGTTGTCAAATGTTCTTAGGTTGACTTCATGTTGAACATATATGCACATAAATACAATTAGACCAATACTTTTTTTCCCTAATGCTCCTTCAGCATTAGCTATTTTCGTGATAATATCATGTTTAGGGGCTTTGCGATCAACTCACAAATCCCCTAGTTGAAATAATAACATCGGAAAAAAAGCACCATTTGCTGTGCATTACTGTGCCTTTTCTACATTTGTGCCCCTAGGCCTATACTAAGTAACACATGAAATTTGTGTAATTTAGTAGAATTGGGTACCTCTGCCTATATTCAGCTTAAACTGGATTATATATCTTAATACAGCCTTCAGAAAAAATATTAATTTCAAGCTATTGTAAAAACGAAATTTTTTATCTACTCCTGTGAACCATTTAGATTAATCATTTTAAAAATCATTCACATTTGCTCAAAAGTAAAAAATTTAATAACAAACATAAAAAAAAATTTTGTAGCTCGTAATTATTTAGCACTTACCCAGTCTTCCCATTTGCCATTAGGAGAGCTTTTGGCAATGGGTTCCAGTCTCTGCCACAGAGTCTCACATGCATGCTGGGATATGAGAAAGAGTGGAAATAGGTTAGATTAATGGGTTACTAAACCGTCATGTAAAAAAACCCCAAATAAACAAAAAAGTATTCCAACCTACAACCATTACTTTATATATAATGCACATTTCTTTTTAACTTTCCACCCTCACTACATGTTCTTTCTTCCTGTGCAGCATGCTGCCCCAAACTTACTACCCCAAATATGGTGAGTGCCCTCCTGTGTATGTAAGGGCTCCTTACTTAGGGCAACCTATCCCAAAAACACTTATGTGGGTAACTCAATGCACCCGCAAAACAATGATACGGGTTGTGAAGAAAGCTGTGGCTATATTTGGGACACCATAGAGAATATTTCCATAGAGTCCCATGAGTTCTAAAACCCTTTAAGCACTTTGTTCTGGATTTATCCAGTTGATGCGACAATAAAAGCTGGAGTCCACAGCGTATCAAGAGACAAAGTTTCTTGAAGCGTGCACATAACTAAGGGGATCAAATATAAGCATTTCCAAATTTTATACCATTTCACAAATATTACATATAAGCATTACTTTAAGCATTGATAGCCTGTTTTTCATATGAGAATATATGTGCATCAAGATGAGAACTAGTACAGAGGCTTCATTCACTACCTTTGAAATAAAGAAAAGTTATACATATCCTGAAATGAAAGCAATCTGAAAATATATATGCAATGCTCCCATAAGTATTGGGTTACTTGTCTTTACACACACAAATTGTAAGGACATTCTATTCTTAACCAATGGTATTGGAATGGAATTGGTTCACCCTTAGCAAAGACAACATCTTCTGCATTATTAGGGTGTGAGAGTATAGGATACATATCTCTGCATGATGTGTGTGTGTATATCATGAATGTCTCTGCATGATGTGTGTGTTTATTATACATATATCTGCATGAATGGTGCATGTGTGTGTGATGAATTCCTCTGCATGATTAGTGTGTATATGATCAGGGGTGCACATAAGTGGCACTCTGGTACTCAACAGGGGCCAAAACCTAGCTATGCGTACCTGCATTATTGTTACAAAGCTCATAAGCGTACTAACAACCTGTAGGCACTCCATATTTGGGCGGTCGCAGCTAAATGTTACATGTATACAATTTATGTCACTTGGATACCTGCAGGGAAATATGAATAACTATAAAAGGTTGCAGTTAGGGGTGTGACATTGGGAATGTAAATTAATAATAAAAAAAAGATTAGATCTCTAAGGGTGTTGGAGGACTAGGAGATGAAAGTAAGAGTAGGCATATGTAAAATCTGACAAGAGTGTGGCACTGTGTGACAGCTGAAATAGGACAGAGAAAGGTTGACATTTGGACTGCTGGTAGTCTCAGGGCTTAGTTACTAAGCCAGAAAATGTCAGGGTCACACTACTGAGGAATAAGATCTGGGGGTTCAAACATGTTGTACTGTGCATGATTGGTGTCGCTTGCGTGTAGGAAGAAAAATTAGTATTTCAAATTAAGTTTGAAGCTGAGCTTGTGTGAATTGGGGGTGGTCGATAATGCTCCTTCATGCCCTGTGCAATCCAATCCTGTCTTGTTTCTCCTCATCCATGTCATTATATACCTTGCTTTGTGCACTGGTGTACAGTAATGGAACAGGAAGGAGCCGTTGCCAAACTGTTAACATTGAGGGGCTTTTCATACTATATGTGTTTTTAAAGGCATGCATTTCTGCATATATACAAAAACGCATGCGGTTTTCACATTACATCTGCGTTTGCATTTTTGAACAAATAGATGAAAAAGGCATCAAAAATGGATGCAGCAGGGCATCCTAAAAAACGCATGCAGAAATGCTGTGTTTTTAAAAACGCAACGCATGTAGTGTGAAACGACCCCAACTTGCATATGAAAATGTCTTTAATGTGTTATGTCCAGAAGCATTAAAAGTTGTTTTAACAGGAACCAAGGTGCCAAGTCCATCCCTGAGATGTAACCTCACACCATGATCTCTAGAAGCATGGACTGCAAGCAGGTCAGTAGTTTGCCTTTCTGCATGCCTAGGTGCTTGATTTAATACTTGCAGAGTGGTTGGAACATTTGTATTAAATGATTTGGAGGTGTTTGCAAATACTTTTGTCAATGCAATAAGGTTAACTTTCACCTCTGATATTAAATCTATTACTAGTAATAATGGGTTGTATGAATCAAGGATTTGTTTTTAATTACAGTGAGATTGCCATTACTTTCCCATCAGCTTTACCATACACAGTATTTATATCAATCGTATTTTTACGTTGAAAAATGATGTGAAACTCCTAAATGTATTTTATTTTGCCCCACATATTTAAAAAATATTAAATATTTTTAATGTTTCAAATTAGATTTTGAGTAAAATGAGCATGCAAATTGGTTTATGGCTTCAGAAAAACACGCCTGTTATGAATGGAAGACTGTATATCATGTGAGATAAAATATAGTGGATCTCCCAGCTAGGTCACATGCACGACAGAACATACAAGAAGTTCAGACTTCATAGGAGCTTAATGTGAAACTAAACTTTCTCTAATCCTTTTCTTCCGGTCCTAGCATTTTGTACATTAATACATTTTCTTACTCTCTCTGACTAATGCATCATTAATCGCAGATGAATACCTTTGAAAACACAAACATACCCACAGAGTATATAGCTGCAAAACTTTAATGTCCTATAAAGGGGAAATTGAAGTTTATATTTTAGATATACCTATGAAAAGGAGGGAGCTTTCCTTTGAAGCTTCTAATATAATAATTCATAAAACACCCTCAAGGTTTCCAGAAGCAATATAAAACATTCTCCGTGCCTATTCCAGATGAAGTGTTCTTTTTCATCAAAATAATGTTTTTTTTTTGTATTTTTGTGTCAAAATATGATGATTGCAATTTGTCTTTGGAATCACACAGCCCAGTTCACTACCCTCCTAAATGGCCCCACGCGTTACGAGTGGGGACCGACAGATGAGCTGTGGAGAGCCACGTGATGCTCTCCATCGCTCACAGCATCGACGGGCATCCTTTGTGTGTCGGCCGTTAGTTTGAATGGGGACGCTGGTAAGAAAACGCAGTACTGTAAAAATGCATGCATTAAAAAAACATGTGTGTTTATAAAAACGCACCGCATATAGTGTGAAACGACCCCAAGTTGCATATGAAAATGTCTATAATATGTTATGCTGGTCCCCATTGAAACTAATGGCATCAGCCAGAGATTTATGGACATGTCCGTTCTCTGGCGGACCAAGCTGGCGACAGGGTGCCCCCACAACATGGAGGTAAATGGTGCCACCAAATGGTAACCACCCAGGAAGTTGAAGGATAGTAAAAAATTGTAACAGGTCCATTTAAGCACTCAATACTCCGTGTGGGGGTGTTTTACCACATGCAAGGGCATTAACAACTTTAGATTTTGTCAAGTCGAGTCATCCACCACTAAAGTCATGGTTGTTTAGACTAGTGGTTTGAGGACATAATCACACAGATGCAGCAGTGGAGGTATCCAACAATTAACTTTGATAAGTTCTCTGTAATAATAACAGCCAACATGACAATCAAACAATGAAAAACATTTGTTTTGTTGACTATATAGGTTGCCGTTCTCACCTTCTTTGGGGGCCTCCGCAGTGGTGAAATGGTAATGTTTTGTTTATCCAAAAACAAATATTCCAAAACTGATTACGAGGGTAAAAGGTTTGTGTGTTAGCTTGCAATGAATGGCTGATTGCGCGTATTGTCCTGTGCAATTTTCTCCCGTTTATTAGCAGTTAGACAGATGGCGTCAGGCCCACTGCTTTGTCACAAGGATGGTTTTTTTTCTGTCCAGTTAGAAGGCCCTCAAGTTTCTAAAACTGCTGTACGGTACTGACTCTTTTCATATCGGGGCTGCAAAAGAAGCCGCACGTTGCTGTATGGGCACTGGTGCATTTATAGGTATAGGGCAGTGGTAATCAGTAGTGATGGCGCGAACCTGGATTTTGCCGTTCGCGAACGGCGAACGCAAACATTCGCATAAGTGCGCGAACTCGCCATAGACTTTAAAAAACAAAGGGACCCTTTCTGGCCACAATAGTGTTGGGAAAGTTATTTCAAGGAACACTGGACAATGAACATTACAGAGGGGATCCACCTGGCAAAAACTCCCAAGAAATTTTTTTTTTTCACGCAATAAATCCGCACAAGGATTTCTACAATGATAGTCATTTGGGATTTGAAACAAAAATGTATTGTAAGCACTAAACAACATGGTTGGTAAATGCCTGTGTGAATTCCACCACCTGAAACAACCCTGCTGAAGATCTTCTTTCCACGTTGCCACACTAAAAGGTGAATTTAATTTTATGAAGGCACTGTGGTGATGTCAGTGTGGGAGGACACTGGTGGTGATGGTCAGTTGGACGGAACACTGGTGGTGATGTCGTTTGTAGACACTGGTGTGTAGGGCAGTGTGGAGGACCTGGTGTGATGTCAGTATGCAGACACTGGGTGGTGATGGTCAGTGTGGAGACACTGGGTGATGGTCAGTGAGGCCACTGGTGGTGATGGTCAGTATGGCACACACTTGTGTTATGGTCAGTGTGGAGGACACTGGTGTGATGGTCATTTATCATACACTGTTTATTTCATCGTAAACACTGGTGGCTGATGGTCATTAGGTGCAGACACTGTGTGATTGGTCAACGTAATTGCAGACCCCTGGTGGTGAATGGTCAGTCTTGCAGACACTGGTGCCTGGTATGGTCATATGTGCAGAACACTGTTTGTGACGGTAAGATGGTCAGTTAACACC
Source organism: Ptychadena robeensis (assembly GCA_036250615.1). Lineage (NCBI taxonomy): Eukaryota > Metazoa > Chordata > Amphibia > Anura > Ptychadenidae > Ptychadena > Ptychadena robeensis. The sequence goes on from CM070039.1 coordinate 47,962,368, forward strand.
TGGTGTGATTTCTCAGATGTGTAACACTATTGGTGCATGTCACTTACACAACTGTTTGTGTGTATGGTCAGTATGGTATTACACTGGTGGTGATGATCATCTATGGATTGGACATACCTGGTGGTGATGGTCATTGGTGGATGACACTGGTGGTGATTGTCAGTATGGCAGACACTGGTGACTGTGATTTTCACGTAGTGGAGGACACTGGTGGTTGATTGTCAGTATGCAGACCTGGTGACTTGTTTATGGTCAGTATTGAACCGAGACACTGTTGTTTGATGCGTTTGCATACACTGTGGTAGGTTCATTATATACACTGTGGTTATGGCATTTCTGTATCAGACACTGGTGACTGGATGTGTCAGTATGCTAGACACTGTTGTTTATGTCACTGTGTGAGGACCCTGGTGTGATGGTCATTATTCATGACCACACTGTGACTGGTAGATGTCATTGTTGATGACACTTGTGGTGATTGTCATGTTAGGCTCACTGGTTATTCCTTTATACACTGGTGGTGTATGGTCTCATTGTTAACCTTGTATTCAGATCAAACCTGTGGTGATGTTCCAGTGTGGAGGACACTGGTGTTGATTTTCACTATGGCAGCCCCTGGTTTAAAAAAAAACCCCCCCCGCTTGTGAATTGTCAGTGTGGAGACACTGTTATTCATATCCAACATTGGTTGGTTATGGTCAGTGTGGAGGACACTGTGTGTTGATGGTCAGTATGGACTAACCCTGGTGACTGTATGGTCCATGTGTGAGGACCACTGGTGTGTTATTGTCAGTATGGCAGAACACTGGTTACTTGTGATGTCATGTGGAGGACACTGGTGTGATGGTCAGTATGGCAATACACTTGACTGTGATGGTCAGTGTGGAGGACACTGGTGGTGATGGTCACTATGGCAGACACTTGTGACTAGTGATGGATCCAGTTGGCAACACTGGTGGTGATGGTCCTATGGCGACACTGTGGGATGGTCAGTGTTAACACTGGTGGTTAATTTCACTATGCAGACACTGGTGTACTGGTCAGTATATCTAACTTGGTTATTCAGTGGGGAGGACACTTTATTGTCAGTGTAACATTGTACGTATGCATAATGAGCAGACACTGTGACGTTGATGGTCCGTGTGGAGGACACTGGTGGTGATGGTCAGTATGGAGCATACACTTTGTGTGATGTCATTAAATCAGCACTGTGGTCTTTCAGTGTAACCACTGTGTATGGTCAGTATCAGACACTTACTTATGTCATTATACACTGTTATTCAGTATCATACACTGTTGGTATTCATGTGAAACACTGTTATATCATTTTTGCAACACTACTTATTGTCAGTGTGAGACACTGGTTGGTGAATGGTCAGTGTGGAGGACACACTGGGGAGATTGATATTCCCTCATGTATGGATGGATGGATATAATTATGAACGACTGCAGACTTACACACCGAACACTGCCCTACTAATGTTCCCATATGCAGCACAGCAGCATCTCTCTGTATCTAACTCTCTCCTTCTCTCCACAGAATGTGTTAACTGGCGTCCTGTATCTTGATATGTTATAGGGGTGTGAGGTCTGTAGGTGGGGGGTGTGCTCATTGGCTGGATTAATTTCTGCTGACTTGACCTCACAGGTGTCAAAGTTTCAATCATCATCCATTTTAAAAGATAAGTGGGGGCGAACCGAACTCGCCATATGTTCGCGAAAATGCGCGAACGCGAACATGCGATATTCGTCGCGAATAGTTCGCGGGCGAACAGTTCGGGCCATCACTAGTAATCAGCCCATTTAGGTCCACCACTTGGTCCCAGCGTAACTGTCATTTCAGTTCTGTTGGTGCTGTGTTTTTTATTTATGTTTTTCTTAACATTTCAGAGTCTGACGTGTGTACAGTGTGGATATTAGGCCACGTACATCTATTGGGCCACAAGTCCACGAGCCAAACCTTTGGGCTTCAGAGAGGATTAAATGGAAGTTCACTGGTTTGGATTTTGGGCCTGAGGTGGAGCCAACTCCTGGCTAAATTTTTTTACTTAAGAAAGACTCAGTCACCTCCTCCCATATTGATAGTGCATGTGGGAGTAAATTATTTAGGAACCTGCACAAAACTGCGCCTCATTCACTCCATAAAATCCTGAGAATTCGGGAATACTATGCTATGTGTATGGTTAGAAATTGTCCCACAGCAGAAATGACGATTGAACCAGCCATGGTAAACAAATTCAGGATAAAGGTGAATAAAACGATTGCTAGATTTATTTGCAGGGCTTGGAAATTGTTAGTATGCCACAAGCTGCTTAAAGTCCCTGAAGATCTTTAATTGTGGTTTATATGATGCTTTAGAAGCAGCACTGTCTTTTTGGTGGGGGGAGTTGACAGGCCAACCTCCGGTTGATGTGGCAGAACCACAGCAGCGCAAGGGGAATAAAACACAATATTGAAAATCTTGGTAACTTAGGACATTCACCATATTCTGGTAATATGGTAATGTGTGGTTAAGCCCCACCCAGGTTTTTTATGGTTATGCGTTTTAAAATTTGGATAAGGTACCCACCAATCTAGTTAATGGAAGGGTTGGTGGTCGGTACAATTGGTAGTATTAATGTTTTGAAGTCAGAGGCGCATATTTAAATCTGTGGCCTGTACTATATATATTTATCATAATATATATAAATACATTTCCAAAGATAAGATTTTGTGTTTTATATCATACTTATGCAAGTTATGGTAAGAGTCAGTTACTCAGTCATCCCACATTCATGTATGCCCAGAGACTGGTGCCAGAGGGTAGAACTGGGAGGTCTAGTTATGTAAGTTATGGTTAGAGTCACAGTTAAGCCCCCTATAGACGGGCCGATTCCCGGCCATTCCCGCAACTACAGGGGAGCCCAGCTTGAGGATCCAACCGAAAAAGCCGGCAGGTTGGATCGCATGCGGATCCGTCCCGCTGGTTCTTTTTGTGGCTGATCCTATTGCAGGCAGTTAACATGGAGGAGGAGTCTCCTTCCCATCTAAGTTAATTGGCTGCAATCTGACAATCTGTTGGTGGAGCACACAGGATTCCTGTCAGTTCTGTAGCCGACTCTTCACAGCGTGGTGACGTCACCACGCTGTGAGGAGTCTGCTGATGGCTGGCTTTACTCAGTCACTCAAGCCCACAGTCATGTACAGCAAAACAACACATAGAAAAAGGCATGGCTAAAACAGCGACCTAAAGCCAATTCAAGTTTTCGCCACAGTTTAATAATGTCCCAGTGTAAAAAACCTTAAGAAGCTGTGGTCAATTGATTACCTAAATTTCTTTCTAGATTAGACATGCAGTTTTAGATATCTAGTACAAGCAGCATAATCTTAACCATATTTATGACTGAAAATTCATCTTTTCCATTTACGTGACTACATAGAACAAATCATATTACATCCTTTTCCTGCTATAATAGAACATGCAGATTTAGGTATTTTCATTTTAGGTCTAAACAAATATACCGCAATGGCCTTTTGCTAGTTCAAAATTATTTTTATTATGTTAAGGAGTAAAAATTAATACTTTTAGTAAATCAATTATGGCTTTTATTAACATTTGATTCTGCCCACTGTCTTTGCTAGAGGGGTCACATCCTTCTTCCTATCCAGCTCATATGGGTCTATTGCAATGGTCAGCATTTGTGTTTTCTATGTTTGTAAGGTAAAGAAAGCAGGCTCCTGATGGGTTTATAATTCTTACCCTCGGGCTACAGCTACTCTTTAACTAGCTAACTTTAGCTAATCATTTTTGTCTCCCTATTGCCTGTGTTCTGTATTTGCATGTAGCTGGAAATTTTTAGCTCTTACAAATGGATTTTTCTAAGCTTTATTCTTATTTTCTCAGAGTCATTACACATGCATTCCAATTCCCATTAGAATGTAGTGGTCTCCAATGCAGCGTCTGGCTACTCCTCTGTTTCTGGATTGAATGCTGAATGGGTTACTCACAAGTTTCAGAAGACACAAAGTAGTGAAAGCTAAAGCAAAGATATTCAAGATATATGAGAAGCAGAAAGTATGTCCCTCTCAACTGTAAACCAAGTCACAAATTTTTATAGGTGCTATATATCAGACAGATCCAGTCCCAATGAAACAATGATGTTCACTTTTATTTAGAAGTTATGACAAGTCATGTGGTTTGTCTATTGCACAATCATGTCAAACTCTTACCTTAACTGCCAGACCATACACATCAGTACCAAAAGATCCACCAGTTGGAATGGAATTTGGCACAACTTCTGTGCTTGTGCAGAGGATGTGTATATTTGATAATGGTGTCTTCAGCTCCCTGCTTGCTATCTGATAAAGATTGAACAAAATATTATTGACAATGTTATAGCAATAACAACTGCAAAAAAAGGGGTGTATCACCATGTATTGAAAAATTAGTGGTTTAGTATTGTATCCACCGTCTGCCACTCTAGGTCTATATAATAATGTGCTTGCTTTAATCTTTACAGACTTTATATATAGAACAGCTCAAAGTGAAAAGAAAGCTCTCTAAAGATGGATCCAAAGTATCTGATGGGAATCCCTGTGTGAGTTGCACAGATAGGGATTCCCGTCAGTTCGGCGGACTGATGACAGCATGGCGATGTCACCATGCAGTGATGAGTCACCGGCAAAACGAAGGGGATTGCAACATCTGGGTGGCTTAAGGGCAATTTCACTCTTTCTGGAAGTGTGTTGTGATTTCCCCTACATTGAAATGAATGGAGGAAGAATCAAAGTCAAAACATGCAGGATGCAAGCCAAAACTACAGAACACACAAAAGAGTTGAGGTTCTGTACAATCTGCTGGAAATTGTTGGGTTGCTAGTAACTCAATCTGTGCTGCAGCTCTAAGTCTAATGGAGACTGAGGCTATTAATTGCTAAAAACGTTTTGTTACTTCCAGGAATGGAGGAGGGCTAAACAAAGGTGAGACAAGATATCTATGAATTGTTCCAATTACATTTTAGCTGCCTATTCAATGCAATTATTTACTTAGCATGCTTTTTTAATTGATTGGCTATCTGTTGCCCAGAGATTTTAAATATGCTAGGTAACCCACTTCTTATACAAAGGCTAATAAAGAAAACAGTTATTTACACTATTATCCATACAATATAAATATTGTATGTTCAGATATTACCAGAGCTTGCTAAAAGAGAATTTACAAGCAAGTATAGCTGGAACGAGGATTAATTTTTACAAGTAAACTGGACAATGTGTACCATGTGTACATCCCTTCTTCAGCATTACCAAAAATCTGCACAATATATACCAAAGCTATGGCAAATTATTGAAAAATAAAAGGCATCCATACCTGCATAATCTTTGTGTTAAGACCCTGTCCCAGTTCAGTTCCACCATGGCTGACCAATACTTTCCCATCTCTGTAAATATGAACTAAAGCAGAAGCCTGCAGAGCATAGCAGAAAAACAATATAAGACATACATTCAGCAGAAATGAAGTAAAACACGGATTCTGTTCACATAAGTATCGCTATTATGAATCTTTTTATACATACATACTGCATACACACACACCTGATGATACATTTTCTCAACAAATCCAACCGTGAATTTAAGAGGTACAGCAGCTAGTCCTCTCTTCTTCCAGTAATTTTCTTTGTTAAATTTTTGTACATTGGCTCTTCTACTAATGTAGGAAGACTTCTGCATGCATTCGTCCCAGCACCGCATCAGATTGGAGGCATCAAACTCTTGTTTATAATGTGTCCTCGAAATGCCTTTGTACATGTTAACATGGCGGACCTGAAATACATTACATACAAAGATTGTAGATTATAAGCATTTGCTCACATTTACTAAAAACAGGTATATGAAAGATAAAATCTAGGCTTACTGAAACTCAAAAAGCTGTTTAATACCCTATTAGAGCATTGTTGAGTTGGTTGTATTGTTCCACCATTAAGTCTTTTAACATTGAAAAGTATAACAAATAAATACTACAAGAATAGTAAGTTATGCTACCTGATCTGGAGGTAAGCCACATGTTACAGCTACAGCATCCATTATGGTCTCAGTTGTCAGACCAGTTTGAGGAAAGCCAAAGCCTCTAAAAGCGGTATTAGAAGGCAGGTTGGTCTTACAAGCTTTGGCTCTGCAGTGGAGGTTAGGGAAGTGATATGCACTATCCATCTTCAATAGGGCTATGATAAGTACCTAACAAGAATGGGATAAAATCAGATTAGTCATACAAATTTGATTTTTATATCATACAGCAACAGCAACACAACATGACCCATAAGTGAGTTGAGCAAGTAGCTGCCAAAGGATAATGACAAAATCTACCCAAATATCCTATCATTAGCAACCGATCGAGATATTTTGTGGTCAAATTGCTGTTCCAAACATCCTGTATGTGCCTCCATCCATCAAAGAACAATTAGAGGTGGCTATATACAGGGCTTTATATATAAAGGATATATCAATGCATTTTCAACAAGCATGAAAGCCATACAAGAGAGTGAATGTTGAATGTAAGAGTAAGGGAGGGAGGAGGTGTGTTGTGTGAATATAAACAGATGGAGTATGTTGCGCCATGTCATTTTAATTAAAGAATTAGCTTGTTTTCAATATTACTAAACAATTCCAGCAGCATGTGACTAACTGCTACTATTCAGTAGCCATATTTTACCTTTATCTTGTTTGATGTACAGTGCTGCCTAAACTGCAGCTTTATAAAGATAATAAAGCAAAGCCTATCATTTCTCTTGATAGGCTAACAATATCCCAGAAAAAAGTTTAACACTTTTTTATTAACATAAAATTCCATCCAACATTAATTTTCAAGCTTTTTCAAGGAAAAGTTTTTAACTTTTGTCTTTATTAACTGCTATCTAAGATTCCAATAGATAGATAGTTACTCTCCCTGTCTGATTAAATGGTTGTTGCCCCAGAACAAGAAGTGAAGAAAGCGCTAAAAGGAACAAAAGCATTTTAGATTAAGCAGAAGGACAATCTGGTTTTAATGGATGTCTGTTACCTTGTTGCAGATTTTCCCTCACTTCCTGTCGGTTAAAAATGTTTTCCACAGAACATGAAGTGAGGGGATTTCTTTTTAATAAAACACAGTCCTGTCTAAAACCTGACAGGGGCTGTGACCTATATGTGTTTAGGATGTCCCGATTTTAAACACCTTTCTATTATGCAGAGCAGTGACTCAGATTTGACAGCACTAACAATTTAATTTAAAATTACAAAGCGTCCTCATCCTAAATCTGCCAATCTCCAAAGGTTCACCTGACATATTTAACATTAATTTGAGTTATTATAGAAAATTATTGGTTCTCTATATTTGTTGTGTCTATTCTCAAATTTCCATACTTCCTTGATTCAGTTGGTCAACACACTGTCCATTGCCATACATAGCTTTGTCTTTGATAAAAAATAATTATACTTTCAATTATATTGCATTCATTTAAATGAAAAAAAAATAACAGATACACAAAAACTCTCCCCTTGCCCACTGTGCTGCAATACCTCTAGACTTGTATATGTTACAGCATTACAGGACATCAGCAAGTTGGTGGCTGGGGCACCAAGCGGTTAGTTTGCATACAACATACAAAAGGTGTCATACATACTTGTTGATGGTAAATAAATGACTTGCAAAACATACATAACATACAGAAAACTGTTATTTTGGAAATAAAACATTATAAAAGGGCGACAAAAAAGTTTTGAAACAGCTCTTACCAAAATTGACTCATCAGGAGTGCATCCAGCATTGGCATAAAAAGACACATCAGCTCCTACTATTCTACCATCATTCATACACCCTACCTATAAACAAAACAACAAATTACCAAAGAAGTGGAACATTTTCATTCAACAATATTACAAGATAATAATATTTTTTAATTGAAATTATCACTTTGTAAAAACCAAACAGGAATATATACATACAACTAGATGACTGAAAGCCTCACAGCTACTTTTCTGTGTTTTTGTAAGAAAAAAAAGACAAAACAGGCCTTTGGATTGATGGCTTGAAAAAAAGAGTAGCTAGTAAGTACCCTGCCTAAACTAGGTCACATGCCACACTTTATAAGAGAATTCTTAGCTACAGCATGGACCAGTATTGTGTGGCTCCATACCAATGACTAGTAGAGCTATAATGGGAAGTAGATGCAACTTTATTCTTTTGAAAAAAGGGGAGTGGGGAACGCTTGATTTTTGTTTTTTTAATTCACACAAATGTCCGTGCTAAGATGTGAGTGAGCTTTTCTTCTAGTTGATGTCAGCCTCTGTTCGTTGCTTTTTAGTATCTATAGGTACCAACACATGCATGCATGCACACAGTGGCAACATGCATACTGGACGGTACCGTGCCCTGCACTGCAGGATAGGTGTAAACCATCTACCTATTCTATTCTTCAAGAATCTTATTTCTCTATTTTCTTGAGCTTACTTTGTAAACTCCCTTAAATGGGTGACGACCAGCAGTAATCAACATGTCTTCATTTCGCTCCAGAACACAACGAATTGGTCTTTTGGTCCTGTATAAAAACATAGACTTTGTAATTTTTTTCCACTTTCTGGCAAACTATTTAAATGTATTGTAATTATTGTAAGCATGGAAATCTACAGGCTTGAAGCTACAATGTAATGAACAAAGACAAAATGCTCACTTTTGGGCAGCTACAGCTGAAGCACTTGCAAGTGTGGGTGGTTTTGTAATCTTTCCTCCAAAAGCTCCTCCAACTCTCTTTGTTTTGGATACAATTCTGTTAGATGGTACAGCAAGGACTGCAGCAACAGAGAGCTGGAAAAGCAAGCCATTATTAAGCAACATTCAACAAGAGGACAAAGGATTTCACCACATTTTGTCATGTTGTTACTAATAAAGTAGTACAAATTATTTCTGTATTTTAGGAAAAATTTCTATTTTTTTATTATTATATTTTGGGGCAAAAAACATGACTGCTACTAGATGCTAACTGACCACAAGTGTCATAGAATATGAACGTTACTGCGGTGGTTGGCAAAGACTATTGTTAATTTATTAATAATTAGACTAACCTGTGCAGTTGTGGGATCTTGTGTAGATATGTATATGTCAAACTCATTATCCTCTTTCTTTGGAATAACGAGAAGAGAATTGGTTTCCAGGTAGAACTGTTCCTGACCACCAATTTGAATTTCACCTACAAAAACAGTGGTCATAGTAAAGGTCATTTAAATACAAACAAGATAAAAATGTTTGTGGAAAAATGTACTTATTTCAGGATTATCTACAAAACAGAACAATCAATACAATTACATCTAAAGATGTAACACAGCTTTTTATAAATGTATTAAGTTTTACATAGCCAAGTCTAAAATTCTGATATACATTTATGGGTTTGCATTCAAATGCTTTACTGGATTTTTTCTGTTACTGGTTTGTAATACATACCCTCAATGATATGATCTGCTTCTTTAAAGGCTTTTTCTACATCTCCGTGTAGAATTTGTTTATCTGGTTGAAAAAATGAGTTGTGCTTAATTGCATCCTGAAAAAAAGAGTTAATGCCATATATTACTGTATAATTATATATATAAAAATCATATTTAACATATGCAACAGTTATAATATATTAAATAGCATATTGATTAATAATGGATGCACTGCACATTATTTGTCCACAAGATGTCAATAAAGGATAATCTAAAATTGGATTTTCTAAATAGCTGTGGACAACATTGTGGAATGAAAAAATGTTTTTTCAAATATTATTAAATATTTGCACAGGTAATACTGTCCCATAATGGTATAAGTATGGCTGCATTGTATGGTGCATATTTAGTAACTATTGAAAATGACATTTAACACTACACAATATTGCAGCTCACCCATGTGCTGTAAACAGTGGCGGTTTTAGGCATGGGCAACCTGGGCGGTTGCCCAGGGCGGCATCATGTCAGGGCGGAAATTTTTTTTAAAATTTTTTTCAAATACCTCAACAGAGAGAATCGGCATGCGCTCCTCATAGGTGACTTTCACTTTAGCCACGCCTCTTCTGGCTTGTTCTGGAGTTTCTGCTACAATTGCACAGATGATTTGGCCTACACAAATTACCTGCAAGCACACCAATGGACATGAGAATGAAAAAAAAAAACAACTCCCAATTTCATACAGAAACTTGTTTATATACCCGTAGATATTCAGCACAAATATATTTTAAAAATATATGTTTTTGTTCCATATTTTATTTAATACAAGTTCTTATGAATCCATACTTCTTAAAGGTGTAAAAAAATAAGTAAAATGTTCAAGTATTTTTATGTAAATTAACAAGATGAAAAAATTGAAAAAAAAATAGAAAGTCAGCTTATACCTCCTCTTCTGAAAACAATGGTCCTTGCCCAGAAACCTCATTTATTCCAGGGACATCTTTTGCTCTTACTATATCAACCACTCCAGGGACTTTGAGGGCATCAGAAACATCAATTGACCTGTAAAAGCACATAATAAATTAATTGTCAATAAAGGTGCTTTAAAGATAAAAAAAAAACAAACATGCGTGAATGCTGAAATGGCTATATTTGTGAGAACATTAAATTTTTTGAATTGATAGAAGAATTTAAAATGTTAAATATTTAAAATTAACCTTTCATTGAACATGCAAGAGGGCAGAAAATTTATACCATTTTAGCCAAGAGAGATGGTAAAAAAAATTAATAGCTGATTTGTGAGTTAAATACAAAGATTGTATCATCATCAAAATGGTGCCAAGATCAAGTTCAAAGTGCACCAGGGGCAATCATGGTGGATTACATTTTACACTCACCCTCCACATACCTGGCATACTTGATGACATAGGGGATGCGCTGAAAAAAGCCAGCACCACCTCCATACCATGAAGATCAATGGCACTGTCCCCTGACTCTTTGGTGTCATTGACCCCGCCGAAGTGGGGGACGCGGAAGAGATCGATGGGCCTGCCAATACCTGTCATTGCCGTGGGCTTGCTTGGGATAGGCGAGTATCTCCAAGTCTAGCTCAAGGCGAGTTTGAGGGGTCACCAGACTTACCCCGAGCTACACTTTGGGAAATTTTTTAGGAGGTCACTATAACAATGTAATACATTCATGTTATCATTATGACCATTCTTAGTAATTGGTGCCCAATAACAATCTTTCAAAACACTATTACTGGGTGACATCTAAATGGATTCACCAATGATTTAGAGCAGTGGCTCTCAACCTTTATAGATCCGTGACCCCGGAAGTGATGCAGCAAAGTGTCACTTCCTGTATTTGGAACGCAGGAGTGTTGGTGCGGAGTGTCACATTTCGAATTTCGAATACTGGAAGTGATACTCTTCGACATCACTTCCAGCAGGATAAGGTAAGTTTAACCACCTGGGTGTTTCACCTGAGTTAACTAGGGCTGAGTTTCATGCATCATAATCATGAGTAGTGACATACTCACCTGTCCGCCGGATTCCCCCGGCAGTCATACATGCCGATGCTTCCGGGTCTGCCCCCGATCGCGTCACCTACCTGTCTGTGGGAATCAGCACTGCTGCTTGTTAGCAGCAGCTCTTAAGCTTTCAGTGAGCTCAACGACCCCTGTGAAATGGTAGATTAACCCCCAAGGGAACCCTGACCCACAGGTTGAGAACCACTGACTAAGAGTGATGTTTTTCAAGTACAAATTGGGTACTGGAAATGGAAGAGTAAAGCAGAACAGCAAATTAAATACCATACACACAGTCTTAGGCAAGATACAATGGACCCTTGATTTATGAACTTAATTGGTTCCCGAGGGTTGGTCAAGACATAAGAAATATTGAAAATATCCATTATGTGTTCTGAACCTTCCAAAGCCCCCCTTACCTCAACTTTTGGTAATAAAACGTGTTGTACAACATGTACAATTTACCAGAAATACCAATATTTTTACTGGTGTTTTCACTAAAAATATAAAATAAGCCTAGCTTATCAGAAACAAAAATTTGTTATCGCCATTGAAGTTGACATTTTTGTCTTTCAGGAAGAGAGGATGAGATGAAAGGTGGTTATTGTTTGGAAGAAGAGTTCCTTACGAACATCAGGAATCTGGCCTTGTAGCCTTTTTTAGATTGTTGAGATGGTCCATTTTGACATGTTGTACTTATTAGTGACATCAGGTCATATGAATGCCACCACACAAGCAGAAACATGTTTCGGCCTTGGCCATAATTCTGATCTTAATGAAAATAAATCTAATTCTTAATGAAAAGGAGACACCAACAACTTGTTTAATCAATCAAAAGTTTATCACACACGTTGGTTATGTTTGATTTATCTGTTGAACATCGAATGTATATTGAACATATCATAATGTAATTCGATCGTTTTTTGATTGATTTGAAAAATTTGCATTACGCTACCTTATATATAGAGTTGGATTGAGCACACGTTTGTTCATATTACATTCGTATTAAGTTTGTATGTATTCTGTACGTTTGTATTATGTTAGCTTGTATTAAGTTTGTTCAAATTATGTTCATACGTATTTATGTTTATTTATCATGTTTGGTCTAATGCAAATCAAGTGAATACCATTGATAATGGTACAATTGATATTCGATCAAAATATAGAACATTGAATGAATGGTTGATGCAAAAATTGATACATGTATGGCTAGCTTTAGTGCTTAAGTTTGAAAAGGTTTGAACACCATTATTCCTTCCTCCTCTTGCATCCTTTCCTATATACCATCCTTTTCTCTTTCATTCTTTCTTAATTTGTCACAAGTTGGAAGTCAAGTTATTAAGTCAAGAAACTTTTTTTTCCAATAGCTTCATTAACCTTACAAAGACTTCCATTAGGGTGTCTTTGTAAGTAGTCCAATTTTCTTTAGTAAGTAATATGAAGTAGTCCAATTATCTTTAAGTAATAACAATGGCTTAATAATATAAATATGTCCCTCCTAATTCCTTGTGATAGTTCAAAGTCACATACAGCTTTTACTTCCCTAAAATGTTTTTTTACAGAAAATGCTAAGCTGATAATTATTGGTGAAGAAATGTCACTCTAGTAACTGCTTTCCATCACTGACATACAGCACAATGTATTATGATCAATTTATTTCATTAATATGTTTTTTTTAAAGCAATAAAACTTAACATTTTCTAAAATGTATTCATTAACAAAAAAAGGAACAGATCATTCATTTCTTGTAACCAATTTGCTGTAATCTTTACCTAAATAGCCTCTGACAATAGTGCCTGAATAGCTTAAAAATATACTTACACAATCTTGGCATGTGCCTTTTTGCTAGTGACAAAAGCAATGAATAGTTCTTGATCCACATGTGGCATGTCATCCACATACACTGCTTCCCCTGTGGCTTGCTTAATGGCAGACTGATGAACTATTGGACGCCCAACTGGATCCTGTACTGGCTGATTTGCATTTACCTCCTGAGTCAGATAAAATGAATGTCAAATTATCACTTAAACATAAAGAACACCAGTCAGCAAAGAAAAAAAAATATATACCATTGATACTATTTTTCAGGTGAAATCTAGTGGCCATTCTACAATCAACCTCTTGAAAACTGGCACCTTAGAATGAAGTATTTCACATGGGTCCAGGAAACTAGAGGTAAGTATATATTTTTTAAGATTGTTGAGAGCTTCTCCACCATCATGCCAGCTTACTGACTCCCATTGACAGCAATGTATGCATTGATATTTTTTTCATGTCTGTATTCCAAAATACTGCCCATTGTCAGAAACCCCTGCACTTGCTTGAAATGCTGAATACGAATGCTGAGAATCCATTATACATGTAAACATTACCGTGAAGTCACAGTTCCTACCTGGAAAATCTGTGATGTTTTAGGTGCTTTTGTCTCAAAATCTCGAATAGCACTTTTATGCTCTGGAGCACTGAAAGAATTGGGGACCTATAAACAAGAACAAAAAGTGAAGAAACAAGGCAGTAAAGCAGTATACAGTCAGATCCATAAATATTGGGACATCCACACAATTCTAAAATGTTTGGCTCTATACACCACCACAATGGATTTGGAATGAAACAACACAATGTGTTTTAACTGTCAGTTTTAATGTGAGGGTATTAACATCCAAATCAGGTGAACGGTGTAGGAATTACCATAGTTTGCCTATGTGCCTCCCACTTGTTAAGGGGCCAAAAATAATGCCTTCTCAGCTGTTCCATGGCTAGGTGTGTGATATTCCCTCGCTATCCCAATTACAATATGCAGATAAAAGTCCCAGAGTTTATTTACATTAGACTTGGCCAAAACAACTGTTTGGAACATTCCTAAAAAAGGGGAGCAACACCAAAAGACCCAGAAGACCATGGAAAAAAACTGTGGTAGATGGTGGAAGAATTATTTTCCTGGTGAATAAAACACCCTCAACAACAGTTGGCCAGATCAAGAACACTCTCCAGGAGGTAGGTGTATGCGAGTCAAAGTCAACAATCAAGAAGGACTTCACCAGAGTTAATACAGAGGGTTCACCACAAGAACCAGTGAGCCTCAAAAAACAGGGAGGCCAGATTAGAGTTTGCCAAACGACATGTAAAAAAGCCTGCACAGTTCTGGAACAACATTCTATGGACAGATTAGACCAAGATCAACTTGTACCAGAGTGATGGGAAGAGAAGTATGAAGTAAGATGGGAAGAGAGAAGTATGAAGAGTAAGAACTGCTTATGATACGAAGCATACCACCTATCAGTGAAGCATGATGGTGGTATTGTCATAGCATGGGCATGTACGGCTGCCAATGGAACTGGTTCTCTAGTATTTATTGATGATGTGACTGCTGACAAAAGCAGCAGGATGAATTCTGAAGTGTTTCAGGCAATAATATTTGCTCATATTTAGCCAAATGCTTCCAAACTCATTGGACGGAGCTTCACTGTGCAGATGGGCAAAGCATACGGCAAAAGCAACCAATGTTGCTGAGGGAAAGAAGTGGAATGTTATGCAATGGCCAAGTCACCTGACCTAAATCCCTTGGCAAGGGTCACCCTAGTACCAGCCCTCTGCCCATTTTACAGAGTAGGACACCCTAATGCACGTTTTCAGATAATGCTTGGAAACATGGCAAAAGCAATGAACAGTTCTTGATCAACATGCGGCTTGTCATCCACATACACTGCTTCCCCTGTGGCTTGCTTAATGGCAGAATGATGAACTATTGGGTGCCCAACTGGATCCTGTACTGGATGATTTGCATTAACCTCCTGAGTCAGATAAAATGAATGTCAAATTATCATCTAAAGTTAAAGAACACCAGTCAGCAAAGAAAACTTTTTATTTACCATTGATACTATTTTTCGGGGCGACATTTAGTGGCCATTCTACAACCAACCTCTTCAAAACTAGCACCTTAGTATGAAATATTTCACATGGGTCCAGAAAACTACAGGTAAGTATATATTTTTTAAGATTGTCGAGAGCTTCTCCACCATCATGCCAGCTCAGTGGTAATAAAAAGCCTAAATTTTTAACAGTAAGGTATATTTTATTTTTAGTATACATCTGCTTTAAATGGGACCAGTCATCTGTCCCCATCGACAGCAATGTATGCATTGCTATTTTTTTTTCATTCATGTCTGTACTCCAAAGTACTGCCCATTGTCAGAAACCCCTGCATTTGCTTAAAAAGCTGAATACTAATGCTGAGAATCCATTATACATGTAAACATTACCATGACATCACAGTCCCTACCTGGAAAATCTTTGACGTTTTAGGTGCTTTTGTCTTAACATTTTGAAAAGCAGTTTTATGCTCTGGAGCACTGAGAGAATTGGGGGCCTATAAACAAGAACAAAAAGGGATTATTGGTATTGTCATGGCATGGGCATGTATGGCTGCCAATGGAACTGGTTCTCTTGTATTTATTGATGATGTGACTGCTGACAAAAGCAGCAGGATGAATTCTGAAGTGTTTCAGGCAATAATATTTGCTCCTATTTAGCCAAATGCTTCCGATCTTATTGAACGGAGCTTCACAGTGCAGATGGAAAAAACATACGGCAAAAGCAACCAATGTTGTTGATGGAAAGAAGTGTAATGTTATGCAATGGCCAAGTCACCTGGCCTAAATACCTTGGCAAGGGTCACCCTAGTACCAGCCCTCTGCCCATTTTACAGAGTAGGACACCCTAATGCACAACTGAGGTTTTCAGATAATGCATGGAAACAAATGCCAGTGGAATGGAAAGGCCAAATTTCCAAAGGAAACCAAATCAATCTAATAAAACAAAAGAATATAGTGTAGGTTGTCATTTTACTTACAGACTTATTTTTGTCCTCTAGGACCTGCAGGTAGAACTTGAAGAGAAAACTGACCATCAGAGACCTCTTGTATTCCACTTTCCCATCAGGAGCAGAGGGTGCTATGGTTAACTCATTAACGATTTGTCTGGAAGCTACATCCAGCATGTCATCATCCCAGTGTCTACCAAAAGAGCATAGTCATAGCATAATCTTTTCATGCTTACATTTTACTTTAACAGAAATATTTTAATGCTAAAATGGTTAGAACCTAATGGAGGCACTCCCCTAATTTTATGCAACAGAAAATGGGGTGATATCTGCCTGCTTAGAAATGAAAACTTGAGGTTCTAACCTTTACCCCATTTTAAAATCCCATAATACAATTATTGGATGTAACATTGCTTTATTGCCTAATAGTTTCCATCTAAAGCCAACGGATTAACTCTAAAGTGCTATACAAACATTTACATACATACATACATATCTGACCTGATTTTATAGATGGACAGAGGTCACCCAAGGTAAGAGTAAAAGTGAAACAGTTCTCCTGAATATCATAATGAATAATTAAGCTTCCCCTGATTTACAGGTTAGCTTAATTAAATGTTTTCATAAACACATTATTAAAATATTATAGGCAGGGTGAAATAATAAGCGATTACATCCTTACCTTTAGGCTTTTTCCCTTTACAGAAATAACTTTCAATGACCATTATGAATTGTATCAAGTCAGTTTACCCCCTAGGTGTCACAGGGTTTTCACGCCCGTGTTCCGGACTGACAGCTCTCCTCCCGGCTCACTACACATTGCTGGTGTCAATTAGACACCGGCAGTGTGTGTGGGGGAAAGCGACGCCCCTCCATTAAAATGGAGGTCTATGGAGCCGCCCCATGTGGTGTCACCGATGACACCGAAGACACAGCTATGCAGAAACGGAGCCTGTACTGGCTTCTGGCATAATGCCCAGGAGGTTAATATTACATCAAGCACCATTTAGCTCTTTTTTGCCCAGGACTACTGTCTCTTTGGATTTTAAGTGACTTTTTCATGCATTTTTTCACAAATGCCTAAAGCCTGGAAAAAACTATTCTGGTAACCAAAAACTATTTAGGGGGAATAATCCCACCATTAATGCAACTTAAACAATGAAAAAGCACAGAGTCCTCCTCAAATCCATAACCAGACCCCCATTTTGCATAGTGTCTGGCAAGCCTAAAAAAGGAGTGCAAACAGCCAAGCGTGGCATCCCCTCAGAGCAATATCAGGCCCCACTGGTAGAACTTCTCTAACACAGCCAGACTGACACCATGCAACAATGAAGGGGGGGGGGGGGGGTTCCCTTAATGAAATGACAGAGCAATAAGATGAAAAAATCTATATTGTGGGCAGTGTTATGTGTATAAATAAGCATTGGACAAGTAAAAAAAACACTGATTTTATGATCTTATGGTCCTCAGTGATCCTTTTACAGCCATGTTAAACAAAATTAAAGTAGCAAAAACAACTGAAAAACATGCAGTAGCAATAACACTAGGCCTAAGAGATTACATTACTCTTCTAAAGTCCTTAGGAGATATATACCTGCAATACATAAACATATTTATCAGGAGGAGGTTGTGGGACTATGTAGTCATATTTTGTAAGCTGAAGGTTGAAGCCATAAAAAAGGTCATCCTACATTTCTTCCCTCTAATAGTAGGTGTAATTGCAGGTCTAAACAAGGTGCATATAGTCAGGGCTGCCATCAGGGGGGGGGGGGGAAAGGGGGCAATCTTTTCCCTGACCCTTTTACCGGTTACCGGGACCACA
Source organism: Ptychadena robeensis (assembly GCA_036250615.1). Taxonomy (NCBI): domain Eukaryota; kingdom Metazoa; phylum Chordata; class Amphibia; order Anura; family Ptychadenidae; genus Ptychadena; species Ptychadena robeensis. Next base: position 47,980,464 of record CM070039.1, read on the forward strand.
GCTGTCTGCTAACATCAACCTCACCACACCACCCTCCCGCTCCAAAGCAAAGTATAAACAACAGATTATTCATACACAATGCAAAGTTTGGGGAACCATCACATCCTTGTGCCAGGGGATTTAAACCCAATTTACTCTCCAACAACTAAAACAATTGAATATATATTTGCTGGACATTATTATTAATAATAACTATAAATGGAGCAACAAATGGTGGATGAGGAGTCCCATATGTTAGTTCTCAGTTAGTTCTTAGTTAGAAGTCCTGCTGTAATAAATCATAAATATGTGTGCCATAATGAGTACCCATACTTTTGGGTAACAGTTTATTAGTTATATGGCTGCCACCTATATTTTAAAGGGCATCAGTCAATAAATTTGAAATCAATAAAACATGACAATTTTACCTACCTCCCAATAAGTGCCTGTCTGGTGTTCTTAGCAAACACAGTTGAAGAACTAATGCCACCGTAGAATATGTTCATTTCCTTTATAATGTCAGTGCCCTCTTTAAACTCTACTTTCATTCCAGCATTAACAATAGCAAAAGCATTTTCCTCCCTCTGGGCTTGTCGGAATGCAGACACAAACTGATTCTGCACAAAATGAAATGGAATATATTTATTAAGTGTCCCAAAACCCCAAACAAGAAATGAAATACTGTATACAAGCAAATGAATCCTTCACTTTTTGAAGACTTTTTTGAAAATACCTTTGCTATACTTTGCATCAAAATGATTAGTGGGAGAAATTATAAATTGAAATGTATCTCTGTTTATAGAAAATTTTATTTTTTTAAGCACAAAAACTAAATCCCAACAAAATAGAGAGCATGTTTTTGAGTTATGACATGATAATAATAATAATAAAAAACCTCCTCAGAATTTATACAAAGCAAAAGCAAAGCAAACATCTATACAAAAAAGTCTCAAGGTCTATAAACCAAGAACTGAAATGTAAAAATGTAAACTAGAAGATTTAAGGGCTTACCTTCTCAGAGTAAGGAATAAAGACACTTAAAAGGATTTCCTCTGGCTTTAGAGCAGAGGCACCTGAGAAAAAGGAACCATCCAATGGGATTGTACGTGTTGCACCTCAAAAAGAGACAAAAAAAATCCAATAGAGATATCAGATATATTACCATGGTTTACACTGCAGCTAATTTCTTTAGTCAGAAACAAATACTGTGTAAAAACCACAAAAAAGTATTAAAAAGATCATATTACATAATCAACAATATATAGAGAAAGCAATGTATTAATTCCATGTATTAATATAAATAGAGAAATGGTTAGTCCCGTAGTTGGTTCACCGCAAACATTGGGTGTTCCCCCCTGCAGAGCAAAGCAGACCCCTTTTAGCACAGAGTCTGGTATGCTCTAGAAAAGGGGGACAACAAACAGCATTGCCCCCCCCCCCCCCCCACCTCGAGCATTAGTGATGAGCATCATAGGCAATATTAAAATTCGTAATATTTCTCAAATAATTCTACTAATATTCGATTTGATATTCACAATTCGAGTGTATGGCCATACATTGCGAAAATATATTCACAATTATAATTGCATCGCGTTTACCTTCAAAATGAATGGTCACATATTTATTTTCGCATTGTGAATATAAATTCACAATACACGGCCATACGCTTGCCAATGCACAATATCTCAAATATTCTAAATTGTAAATATCCACTGCCATAGTTGCAAAATTTGTGGGCTCATTAAGTATCTGGGCTTCCCCTTAAAACAATGAGACCCCCAGATCCCACTCTCTAGCCTATTAAGTGAGTAGAAAGGTCCCAATGACCCATTACCCGTTCACATGGGGTTTAAAGAAAAAGAGAGAGAGAGAGACCACACAGAAAACAAGTCTTATTAAAATAAAAAAAATATACAATTTTAAAGTTCTACCATTCCACATATGTACCTGCACAGTACTCCACCATTGTAAATCCATCTCTTCCCACAAAGAGTCAAGTGTGCAACAAAGGGGGTCTCTCCCCTGAAGCTCCAGGCTTTGGCCCTTGCAGGTCCGCCAACGATGACTAAATGAAATTTCAGATGCCATGTGGATTGATATTTGCCTGGTGCTTTCCACTGTATCTGTGCAAACGCAGTGTCCCTATATGAGTACATTGCACATGTGCAAATACTGCGGGAACTGCAGGTCTGCAGACAATGTTCGCCCATCACTATTTATTTATGAAACTCCCCCATCCACCACCATCTAGAGTTTTGCAGTCTACATAAAGATCCTACATATGGGTAGAAGAGAAGTCTCTTCATGGCTGTAATGAAATTCCTTCAGCAGTAAAAATTAACCACCAGATGGCGGTGTGGTGTGATTTGTTTACATTTCACCAGCTGATGTCGGAAACACAACAGAGCTTCACAGAGGCTACCTGTGATCCAGCAACTAACGAACACCCAGGACAGGAGAGTGGATATTGACTCGAGTATAAACTGAGGGTGTTTTTTTCAGCCATTTTTTTATACTTATATCGGTAAGTTTACACAATCAGATTCAAAGATTTGCACTACAAATAGTATAATATGTAATACTTTTACCATTGTTAATTTTTTACCAATATATTATGTTTCATTATGCCAATATAGTTTTCAGATAACAACATTTAATACTAGAGGCATTTTTGTATATGAATGAATGTTTTGTTTACTATTTGGCAATCTGACTAACAATAAAAATTTTGTTACATCCCCATTTTTTTTTCAATATCTGTTCTTATGAACTGCACCAATAAAATGTATATTATATCCTCTCCCCTTTTACCTAAAAACTGACCTGAATGTACTCTTTAGATGTGACAACTAGTTAGCAAATTATGTTTTTGAAAAATCAGAATAAGCCATTCACACTAAAATGCAAATACATCCCTCAGAAAGTACGTACAGCAAACAGTTGTTTTGGTCAGGTTTCTGTTGCACACATTTTAAATGTGAGCATTTTATGGTTATAACATGATCCATTCATTCTTTCCTTTATATGTTGTAATAATGATAGTAAAATTACCCAGCCACCTCCTAATCATATGTGTTTTGAGTTGACTAATAGTTAAATGATAGACAGGCAGTAACTTACCTTTGGATGCCAGGTTTAGTGCAGCACCCCCCGCAGCAAGCACTGGGTTGAGGTCACTTGCTGAGCCTTTGCTGATGACATGCCCTCCAAAAGACTGAAAGTAAAAACTCAAATTAGAATTAAAGCAGTGCAGTATACTTTACACAAAGAGCTATCCATCTTACTTTCAAATAAAATGTATTTTATTTTTATTTGGACTATATGTTAAATATTACTTATTGTTTTTCTTTAGTCCCAGACATCCTGGTAGCAATAGCTCAGCCTCACAGGAGACTGGAATGTATTCCATTGCCGCCAGCCATGCCAAAAGGGAGATTTTAGCTGCATTAGCACTAGCAGTACCCATTCTTTGAATACCTGCACTGACCAACTTTTAGATATATTTAGATGAGTTGTGTATTTACATTAACATTCTGCATTGCAAAAAACAAATATGTGATACAGACTCATCCCTCCTCCCAGAGGTAAATAGTTGCTCATGGGCAAGCTGTTCAGCAGGTTCAGAGAATTGGTACTGCTAGTGTCTAGACACTTGCTAAAGTTTCAGCCCTGGCACTGGTCTTTTGACCAGAGGGAGTAGAACAAAGATTTTCCCTCCTGGCACTGGCCTTTTTGGTTTGGCTGGAGGAAAGTGAATACTGCATGGCCCAGCTCTGCCTACTTTGCTGAAACATGCTGTATGTTCACTTTATATGTTGGCCATCAGAGACTGTGTCTCTGATTTAATTTTTTATAATCTTTTTTACTTGCCCTCCAAAACGATGGGGTGCATCATATGGTGCAAAAAACATGGTATATTCTAAAATATCTTTAACAGTTGAAAATTTTGTATTATATTTAAAAGCACTGTGGGTTTTGCACTATAAACACTGATAAAGTAAAATCTGTATTTAACATTTTAAATGGGGAAACATTATGCAAACCAGTGTAAAAACAAAATGCCTCATACAGCAACGCTACGAATTTGCTCTCCAGCCAGTGTGCTCAGCTGCTGCAGCAATGCATGGAATATCTTGGTTTTATCTTCTGGCAACTTGGAAACATTTTCACTCAGAATTTTTTTAACTTGTGCAAGACTGACTGCAGCTCCAATTGTAATCCCTAAAAAAACGGAAAGATGTATAGACGTTAGATGTTTGTGTGTTTTACCTGGAAGAGAAGAAGGATATGCCCAACATTTTAACTGGAATATACAGTATCATCTATAGTTTCTAGTGACACCTTTGTTGTGTTTGAAATTGGGTACCGCAGAATCAACTGAGAACATTTCAATTTGTTTTTGGTTTTTCCTGCTCTATAAGCGGTACATCTTATGGTCCGGTGCGTCTTATAGTCCGAAAAATACGGTACTTATATTCCATAATTTTCCTTTGTGGTGTTTACTCATGGCAACATACTTACCTCCCTTCCCGATTTAAGCCTTTGAAGGTCAAAACCACACACATTCCTCAACAAGAAAAACTTTTCTGACACTTAATTTATACTGATTAACTGGGTTTTTACTGCACTTCCTTGCATGTATTGGACAGATATAACAAACCTTTTAAATTTTTTATATTTACCACGTAAAACGTTAACAAAATGGTTAAAAAATTTATGCCCCCCTTTTGATGTTTTGGAAAGGTAAAAAGCAATATGGAGCTGGGTATAAACAAGCCTATTGTATTCAGATTGCTAAGGGCTGTTTATACTGGGATCTACCCAAAAATGTTTGAAGTCTACTGAGTGTTCATGTTGTATGTTTATAAAATGAAGTATGAAGTGTAAGAAAACAATTACCTTTGTCAGCTGTGGACACAGCATACAAATCATTGATTCTCGTGGGCGAGATGATAACTGGGTGTACAACACCTTCAAACTTCATCTGAATCCCTGAAAAAAATGAGAATGAGACATATTCTGAGATTCTCCTTATACTTGTGGATTTGTTTCACTAACCTTTCCTGATCAGTAAGGCAATCAACATATATCCTTAAAGCGAATGTATGCTCAAAATCAAAAAAAATATTTATGTAAAATGTAAACGTTTGACTTACCTCTGAGCTGGCATGATGGTGGCACAGCACTCCACAATCCTTACCTGCTGTTCCCTGGAATCGTATGAGAGATCTTTGTTTTTTAGGGTTTTGAGGGTTAACACAGGATGCAATATTGCAAGTGGCCACGGTGGGGGGTTTATAATTGTTTTCTATGGAAAATATTGTCTTATTCCTTTTAATGCAGAGCCGAGATTCTAGTGCCATTATTGTAATGATGAATTTATGGTTGTAGTTCCGCAACTAGACATGCAAAGACCTCCCCCATATAGCTGTTCCAAGAATTTATCATCATAAATCACTTCCATATACTGTGAATATAGGACTCAGAGGACTGTTGCAGCACATCAAATTAAAAACAGTTCAAGTAAGTTTGAAATTTTTACATTCATTGCGACATGTCTTAAAAACACATCATAAAAAACCCACACAAAATCAGCATTATAAAAGTTTTCCTAAGATGTATAGAAAAAACATTGAGTTAAGAATAGAATTGGGATAGTTTCTAAAAGACTTAATGCTGACACTTAACACTCCAATTTTTAAATGCATCAGCTTTTATTATTTTAAATACTGTGCCAATATTGTCTTATGCAACTTTACAAAACAAATAATTATAAATCAGGCTTTAGGCATTCATGTCACAACACTCAGAGGTTTTACCAGTTTTGTTTTCTTACCCACAGTAGTGTTCCCAACTACAAGAGGAGCTTTGGGAAACCTCATCTTCAGATCCAGAAGTTCTTGAAGTGTAGATGGAGAGTGCCATGTAATACTTTCCCCATGAAATGTGATCATTTTCTTTGGGTTGTTGTGCATCATCTAAAATAACAAAAACTTAAATTGGAATACGAAAATACTGCCAAATCATTAGACTTGACTGCTTGTTAATGCAAATATCTGTTCACCTAATCATGTCAGCAATATATAGAATTTAGGCATGTGGTCAAGTGGATCTGCTAAAGGGGAAGAACAGTGATCTAAGTGGCATGGCTTAGTTTATGGTGTCCATGGGCTATTTTAGAAAACTATTGATCTTCTAGGATTTTAACATACAACCATCTCAATGGTTTACAAAGACTGGTCTGAAAAAAGCAAAAAAAGAAGTCTAGTGAGTAGCAGTTTTCTGAATGACAAAGGGCAGAATGGTAAGAATAGCTAGGGTTTGTAGAAAGCCAAGAGTAATTCAAATAACCATATGCTTCAACAGAAAAGCATCTCTGAATGAACAACCCAAAGAATGTTCAAGGAGAGCTGAACAGCTGGGGTTTCAATTTCTGGTTTACAGAATAAAAGTATAGACCGGTAAAACACAAGTATGTGTGGGTGTCTGACTTGTACAGAAACAAATATTCATGTTTGATCAAAACAAAAAACACAAAACAGCATAGGGTCCCTGTTCCCTTCCATAATCAACTCCTTTTAATGTAGTGTTAGTATAAACATTAGATTGCATCGTGGGCACCAGCCAATTTGTTTTTAGCATGGGTCTTTAGCACTGGACTTCAAGAGCATTGTTTTCTTCCACTGGTGCAATACAATGTTTATATATAATAATGTATTACCATACTTCATCTTAAGTAGTGACAAACGTATTGCTGAATTGCGTGTAGTGAATATGTTGAAAGGTATACAGCAAGAGAATAATAGGCTTTTCAGACACTGAAATAAAGCCAAATCAGATAAGAAAAACAAGCTGCAGGACTAGCCTAATGCCTGGCATACACATGCTGATAAGCGGCCGATTTTTCACCTGACCGACGGGCGTGCGCGCTCGCGCAGTCGGTCAGCGGTAAAATCGTCCGCTTATCGGCATGTGCCCACATGGGGGGACAGATCCCTGTCGCACCACAACTCGGCCGGCCAGAGAACGGACATGTCCGATATTTGTCTGGCTGATGGAAGCCGATGCTGACGCGGTCTTCATTGAAGCTAATGGCCGGCACACAAAGGGTGCCGGCCGACTAGTTCAGCCCCATAATGCATCAGGATGCAAACGTGATGACGTCATCACATTTGCATTCCGGAGCTCATCTGAGCTGGTCTGTCTGCACCCGTCGGGGTGTGTATTGCAGGCATAAGCCTCCAGCAAACAGAGTTAACTCCAGCAGAATCTTAACATACACAACTGGTGAGTTTGACAAACAAATAACAAAAGGTGCTAACAGACATAGAGATTGGCTCCTGTCAGCCATGAACTTATTGTTTATACGTGGAGCTCATCCTTACTTCTTAAGCTGGACATACAGGGTTAAATTTTTCTGTTTGTTTGAATTAAAATGATCAGACATGTTGGTAAATTTTACACAACTTTAGAAATTATGTATCCGCACTCCGGGATTAAAACAATCTGCATCACATACTTTTTTCAGCTACATTGAAATCCATACAGTGAGTGTCGAGTCACCACCAACATAGGGGGTACCCCTCTTACGCGTTTCACTCACGTATGAGCGTAGTGATTACACTCATACATGAGTGATACGCATAAGATTGGTCAGAGTGGGACAGACTCTGGTTTCCAGCACCAGACATCACCAAGGCTATATTTTCACGAAGCCTAGAGGGACTGATAAATTAGAATCAACAATATTCATATACCTTGAGTGCGGACAAATGTTTTCTGAACTTTTCCATCTGGTAAATTTTAGTTGATCGTACAAGTATCTGAGGGGTAGTGATGGCCGAACATCGGCCAGGACTGTCCGCGAACGGGCGGGTCGGACTTCTAAAGACATCCGCCATCCGCCTGTTCACGGACAGGCGGGGAATTTGAATCGGAAAAACTGGATGTGACGTCAATGACCCCACATCCGGTCCCTGGAACGCATACTGGAATGCATAGTTCCTGGTTCCGGGAGCCGGATCTGACGTCGCTGATGTCACTTCCTGCTCCGACCCGTTTTTTTCACTAGGAGACCGGCTTTATGCCCGGTCTTCTAGTGAAAAGATTCTTCCTCCGGCACAATCACACAGGTTGTGATCCTGCCGGAGGAAGAATAGAGATCATCTTCTCGCTGGCGAACGGAGCGGGTCGAACACCCGCACTGCTTGCCGGCGAGAAGATGAGCGAACATCCATGTTTGCCGCCGAACTGTCCGCCTTGTGGACAGTTCGGCCATCACTACTGAGGGGTTTTCTAGGTATATGGAATGATTTAGGATTGATATATAATCATATTAAAGTACATGTGTAATACGTTTGTATCAAAATACAAACGATCGTAATACGCATGATGATAAATCAATTACACTCTGTGGTAGTATGATTAATCAAAGTTCGCCAATCAATGTTTGAATCGCACAAGTCAATCAAACCAGCTATCGACTAAGCAAAAGTGGACCCATGTATGGCTAGTTTAAGTGTTTCTCTCTTCCATGCTAGCTAAATTAATTTTTTGGAGTGATATTAAATCAGAGCATGTAACAGCAGAGCATATAGCTTCTTTAATGAAAGTGATATAAATCACCGTATTTTACAGACTATAGGACTTTGTTCACAAAAATGGAGGGGGAAAATTAGAGCTTCTTATATTTGTGATACACGACCCCCTGTGGCCGTCTTCACATTCTCAGCCGTAGCAAATCACTGAGCTGCAGCAAGGAAGCTATCGACAGTGGGAACTGTAAAATTACATGCCTTTTAAGTTTTGTAAACTCACCATCAGCTCTGGTGGAAATATAAGATCTTGTGTTGGATCCAATGGTAGGAATTCATTTTCATCAAACAATCGAAGACTGTTCTAAAAAAAAAAAAAAAAGGCAAAAGGAAAAATTCAAAAAGAGACTCAACTGCAAAAGACAAACAGAGGCAATGTGTTTAGTTCTTTTTTAAAGATGGGTATATGAAAATTATTTTCATTCTATTTAGATATCAAAGAGATTCCTAAGTGTGTGAACAGGGTCTCTTGCCCTTTTTATATGTGATCTATCTCACTCAAATTTTTTTGCGTATATATGGTTTACTAACATTAAACAAAAGTTACTATAATTGATGGATTAGATATTTCTGATGCACCCTGAAACCACACACACTGTCCTGCAAATTGATACTCTTGTTGAAATGTTATTCAGGATATCAAAAAAGAGTTAAAATATCATTTTATATACCCTGTATATACAAAAAACTAAATTGGTGGGGAAAAATTTATAAGATTCTTGAAAAAAATTGTTTAATGTAAAACAGGAGACAAATGTGTAACTCATGTATACATTATAAGTATATAGAATGATTAGAAATTTTGGGGTATTGGATCTGGAGTTTGGGTTACTTCAGATCAAGACACCCATAACAATATGCACAACCATGCAGTAGCAGCACTTATCTTAACAAACCCTCTCCCAATTTTGATTTGCTGGACAATTTTTTATCATAAGGACAACCCCCTTTGCACTCCCCCACTTAAAAAGATGAGAGAGGCATGTATGATGGCAAAACATCCAGGAAATCACATTATTTGATTTTTAAAGCATTTATTTGCAATTTATGGTGGAAAATAAGTATTTGATCAATATCAAAAGTTTATCTCAATACTTTGTTATATATTCTTTGTTGGCAAGGATAGAGGTCAAATGTTTTCTGTAAGTCTTCACAAGGTTTTCACACACTGTTGCTGGTATTTTTGCTCATTCCTCCATGCAGAGCTAGAGCAGTGATGTTTTGGGGCTGTTGCTGGGCAACACAGACTTTCAACTCCCTCCCTTTTCTATGGGGTTGAGATCTGGAGACTGGCTAGGCCACTCCAGGACCTTGAAATGCTTCTCACAAAGCCACTCCATCATTGCCTGGGTGGTGTGTTTTGGATCATTGTCATGCTGACGCCATGTTTCATTCTTCAATGCCCTTGCTAATGGAAGGAGGTTGTCACTCAAAATCTCACGATACATGGCCCTGTTCATTCTTTTCTTTGGATCAGTCGTCCTAGTCCCTTTGCAGAAAAACAGCCCCAAAGAATTATGTTTCTACTCCCATGGTTCACAGTAGGTATGGTGTTCTTTGTATGCATTCTTTCTCCTCCAAACATGACCAGTTGAGTATTTCTCCCAATCCCCTTCTGGATCATCCAAATGCTCCCTAGCAAACTTCAGACATGTATTGGCTTAAGCAGGGGGGACACGTCTGGCACTGCAGGATTTGAGTCCCTGGCGGTGTAGTGTGTTACTGTTACTTTGGTCCCAGCTCTATGCAGGTCATTCACTTAATCTTGCGTGGAGCCCCAGAGCGAGGAAGATTTTCAATCGTCTTGAATGTCTTTTCTAAATATTACTCCCACAGTTGATTTCTTTACACCAAGCTCCGAAGAAGGTGCAGATCTGTGAGAGCCAGAAATCTTTCTTTTTTGTATGTGACCAAATACTTATTTTACAGAGGAATTAACAAATGAATTCATTAGAAATCCTACAATGTGATTTCCTGAATTCTTTCCCACCATTCTGTCTCTCATAGTTTAAGTGTACCTATGATGAAAAATACAGGCCTCTCTCATCTTTTTATGTGGGGGGACTAAATA
>CM070039.1:47991675-48001986 GCA_036250615.1 Ptychadena robeensis
CCCCCCCCCCGATAGAATACATATTGATGGAAAGGTTTAGAAAGGTCCTAATACTACACAGTTTTGGTAGACGTAAAGTTGATTGTAAAGGAATTGCATGGTAAGATTATAAGGTGTATGGGGGCCTTAAGACTTCTTTTTTTTACACTTTTTTTAACTCCAAAAAGCTAACCAAGAACTCCAGGAAAACATCTTTAAACCGCATGCAGCTTGCCATCAAAAACATTGATCTGGCATAGTGCTGCAAGCAAGCTATTACTGTGTCACAAAATCATCAAGAAACCAAAAGCTTTCAAAAGTCAAAAATGTTAATTCATTTATATTCAGAAAATTTACATTCAACTGACCTTTTCAAAGGTTCTGAAAGCATCTAAAATTGGTCGATACCCTGTACATCTACAAAGGTTGCCTAGTACAGAATATGAAGAATACAAAGTCAATAACAGCAATAGTTTTTTTCTCTTTTACCATAATTTATGTCAATACGTTTAAGTACCGTACATTCAATCACTCTCCCAACCCATGACCTATGCAAGTCATTAGTTCCAGAATCCCTAAACTTTAAAAAAAAAATCCTTTAAATGCTACGAACTCTCAATGCTGAGAGCATTTACTAGGACACTTGGCATATCTTGACCTGATGGACTTTTTGTTGTAGCTCAAAGAAAACTTAAAAATGCCTTTCTTGCTTTTCTTGCCATTGGCTTGTGGTTTTCTTTTCATTTAACTTTTGTTAAAGATGCATTTCATAACACCATCAAAATATTATTTTTTAATGTGAGAGAGTAAAGAGCCTTTAGGGCTTGTTGGCAGGTGTATAGCAGTATCAGCAAATTTTTAATAAGAGAAAAGGGTGTGGTCCATTGCAAAGTCAACCCATCCTGTTGCTTTAAGTTGCTCAATCCCAATTAGTAATCACAGATATACAGAAAATGGTAAATATATTGAAGGCATAAGAGAATATTTGTGGGAATTTTTCTAATCATTCTATTTTCTATCCAATAGGTTATCTTGCTAGCAAATTAACATGGCCATTTGTGAGGCTGTATAAGTAAATCAAATTGAAACACCTCGTCAATTTAAACTGATTTGGAAAACTGTAACATAAATGAATAACTTAATGAGAATTACATTTAAATTTAATTTTTAATGACCATTAAATCACAATAATAATTTCTAGAACACAGATGGTAATTGGTAATTGATAGCTAAAAATAAAGCTACAGTTCTCAATCTGTACACACACAACATTCAATATCAAAATAAGCTATGTAGCTAAACATGCTTTCTTTAACTGTATTTTCTTTCCAGTTACTGCTATAGTTTTTTTCCAGTTGCAGCTAGATTAGTGTGTGATGTGAAAGTAATGATAACGAGAAAGATTCATGTGAAAAGGTTTATGAGGCATTAGGTAATAGAGTGAATTTCTCTATCTTTTACAAAAGAAGAAAGTAGTCAATCATCTGCATGCACAATATTTAACACTACATTTAAAATAGCAATTGTGCACTTTTGATTTAGCCAATGATAATGTTCGCCAATTTCCTGATATGACAGCAATTTTCTTTCATGACAAGAAACACAAAACGAAATATGCAACACCAACCAGACATGCTGGACAAAATATCTTCAATGCTTGGCTCTGGATTGTTTCTTAGTAATGTGTACATGGACATCACCATTCCTGGGCTACAAAACCCACACTGGGAGCCATGGGCTTTGGCTAACCTTTCCTGAAAAAGAAGAGCACAGTCACGTATATAACTTAGCAGGAACTGTCATTTTTTGTTATTGGGCTGTATCAGGACATGAAACAATCAGAAATGCTGCTTTTGACATTTAGAAAGGGTAAAACAAATTGTTTTTTTTTCTTAGCTATTCTGTCAATGTGACAGCAGAATCCTCATGTTCTAGTAGGGGCATCACATGTACTGGAAGTAAATAAAAAATAAAAAAAGGAGTAGAAAGTATTTTACTATTATCCTCTCTACGCACAAAAAAATAAATGAACTTTGATTTAGTCAGCGTCCTCAATAAAGGGATGTCTGAGATATCAGGGTGTGTTGAGCAGTAACCTTTAAGGATTGTTTGTGGGGTTTTCTACCTCTCTATCCATCAGACACAATGCTCACCTGGACTGGATGGAGCCGTGTAGCCGAATTGCCTATACCTTCTGTTGTGGTGATAGCCTTGCCATGCAGAGAACAAATGGGCAGCAAGCAGGCGGTAGCTGGATAGTGTCTTCAGATTTGTAAAGGATTCTAAAATATTTTCCTTGAGAAATGCAGAAGTATTCATAGATATTTAAAAATATTCTTAAATATTACAGTACAGTTGTAGCGGAGCGCATTGAGCTATCACCCCTAATGCTTAATGGTGGCTGTCTATAACATTTATTATTAATGCAATATTCGGTCACTTAAGCCTGAGTAGTGGTCTGGACCATGGGTCTGTAGAAACAAAGACTAACATAACTATTTTACCTGTTGATTAGATAATGTCATGTTATTGCCTTATAGTGATGGATAGGACAAAAGCAATCAGTCCCCTGCTGAGCAGTCGTCTGGTTCAGCAGGAACACAATAGGTACGGTGTCTGTCTCCCTGGACTGGTGATTGAGTTATGTCTCAAGGTGAGGGGAGGTGCGGGCTGGAACCGAACTATGATTGAACAATGGATCGTCTTTCTGGAGGTGTCTCTCTTGCATGTGAGAATGGGATAAAAAGCCGGGTATGTGGCATTAAAGTGGAGTTCTGCTCCTGATATACTGTGTGTCGTCTAGTTATTGGGAAGAGTGATGAATGTTCCTTGATAGATTTGGGTACTACGTAGGCTGTGCTTCCTGTGCTAGTTACCCAGTCCCCCAGTACCCCTCAGTATTTGAGCGGAGAAGGCCTATGTCACACCAGCGCTCCGCTACAACAGTGTTCAAACTGGACATAGTGATCAATATCAGCAAACATCCTAGGGATCCCATTTTAAACTATGACACCAATACAGCAAAGGTCTTTTATTGTGATTATGAGCACTTTCAATCTCGACATTACAGAGCAGTTCCACTCTGCAAAGCAAAACACAGCTAACTAGGCATCACTCGCATGATGAATGCTATATAGAAATCTAAACTCTGCAATGCCATGCTATTTCCTATTGAACTGGGCACCATGCGCTCACAAAAATACTTTGTGTAAAAGATTTTATATTTTTTCCTGTTGCCTGACAATGCCATGTTAAACATTATAATAACGTGTAAACTACTAATGCCATCAACATCAGTGTAATGGAGATAGTAGAAGGGAAAGTTTAAAGATTAGTCTGCATGACAGCTGTGACTCCTGCCATAGACAGAGTAAAGAAGTGAGATTGGCTTTGCACAGGCAGGAAGGTTTTCGTTTATGGGATTACCAGGTGAGAATGAAAATATCACCTAAAATATAAGCAGTGCAATAACCACATCTTTGTGCTGGCTGTTTGAATTTAAATACAATTAAAATGCTGTTAGAACCAGTGGCTATGCTTATATTTGTTTTTAAGCCTCTCGATTTCAGACAGTCCTGAATGATAATATTGTCATGAAGGCAATGGCCCATGGCATACTACTAAAAGTACTTCACCAATCTGCCACCAAGAAGGCAATAATGCTAATAAAAGTAGAGAATAAGATCTTACACCAAGAAGGCAAGGTGTAGGCTGGGTCTATGGAATGCTACTGGGTACAATTTCTACATAAATGCTGAACAGTAGGTGTCTTGACCTTTGCAAATTGCAAGACATTTCCAGTCTTTTGGCAGAATATCCTTTGCAGTCAATGGAGAGCATGGTACGCTTATATGCATGTGGAAAAATGTAATTATAAATATATCTTTAGTGGTGCTCCGTCTTAAATCACTGTCCTAAGCACAGTTCATCTGCTACCTTGGGTGCCCTGTACACAGAAGTTAAGTATGTTTTAAATGCAGATGTACAGGTTCACAACCTGGAATCTGATTAAAGAAAAAGAATGCGTTTGTTCTGTCAGTTTTTAACACAAAACAGACCAGCTTATGTAGAAATGCAATGCAGCTATGATAGGTATGAGGACTACATGTTCATACAATGCTGTTTTGAAGCATACTTTCTAGAAAGTACACAATCAATTAACCTGTGGTAACATATGGTTAAGAAAATCTGAATTATAAGGAATAACTTAAGTAGACATATTAGAATTTTATAAGAGCAAGGACATAAGGCATACAACCTTGTGCAACAAAGTAAAGTACTGTTAATGATATAAAATATAGATTTTAGAATTGTATACATTCTTCATGTTTTGTCATGAAAAAAAAGCCAGGTGTATAAGCATTGATCCCAATATTAGTGTTATATTTAAAATTACATATTTTTTTATATATATATGGACTATATATGAAGCATATTGTTAACCTTGCAAAATGTTCTACAACCTTAGTCCTGCCAGGCTTATAACTAAGCACTAATTACTGGTAAAAGAGGCAATAGTAACCATATGCACAGCTGTATTACTTTAAAAAAAGTTTCACATTGGAACAACTACAGGGTCTCTGGCTTTCACATTTGACCTACTTCTTAAATGACCCCTAAAATATAAAGGAACCATGGAGGCTACCTTTGCTGACATCAGAAACTTGGAGTTGCCTAGCTTGTTTTCTAATCTTAAATAGGATCATAATGTAAACAATACTAGCAGAACAAGGTGACATATAAAAGACACACATATTGAGATGATATCTTCCATTTAGTGGTGATCGATTGTGCTCGAATCTATTGCATCCAGCCTTTCTTGGAGCAGGATCAATTGATCCCACTCAAAGATAGCTCAATCGAACAATAAACCAACATGTTTGTAAATTCCTGTTCGATTGGCAACCGTTGCCGTTACTTTGGACAGAGACCCTCGGTATTGAGTGGGATGGATTGTGCAGCAGTGCTTCACATCAAGTCTCCTTTCAATTGACGATGCTCGAGCGCAGCGTGGTGTCATTATGCTGCACTCGAGGATTCATCGATTGCCCCTGGTATCGACCCGTGTATGGCCAACCTAAGACTTAAAGCATGACCTTCAGAAAATAAGGTACTTGATGTCAAGAATTCTAGAAACTTCTAGAAGTCTAAAAACTGCTAAATTCTGGTGGTTTAGACTTCAAACAACTCCCACTTTGTCCAGGACTGACCACTATAGCAAATTTGGCCCATGAGTAGTCTGAATTCTAAAACAAGTTTAAAAACAAGAATACTCATTCATTAAAAAGGTCTACAGGGATCTTGAACTTATGTACGTTAAAGAACATGAGTTTATAAAAGGAAGGAAATCGCACCAGTTTACACTGCATAGGTGGTTTGCCAGAACAAAGTCTCAGATGATTACAGTTAGCCATGCAGCAATCCTGGAGAACGCATACAGAGCATAAAGTTATTACTGAAGTGAAGCAAAACAAGTCGAGGTGAGGTACCACTTCAGACTTGGATATTCGCACCCTGGTGTCACTGTGTCACCCGGGGAACAGAGAGCCATACTCCGGCTTGGCTCCCTCCCCTGCTGTCCCTCCATGGACGCCCGTTCTTGACCCCAGCCACTCTACCCCCCCTCTTTGGAGCACGGAGGCCTCAAATTGGGTACAGCTGGAGTAGACCACATTTAAGGTACTACCTACTTCATACCTCTCACCCAAGTGGATTTTTATCCCTAATACTCTTAACACTAATCTGGGTTCTTAATTATTCCTATACTTTAAATCTTACGACCGTTCATGTGATTCTAATGTCTTCTTCTCCATGCCTGCAGATAATTATTGTTGGCTTCGTGTCACCGCGAAACGCATCGAGATCACAACATTATTTTGTTCAGGGCTAAGCCCCACCGAAATGTAACGTACACCCAGTGTGGGTGAATCAATTTTTTATATTTACTATTGTTTATTTATCCTATTAATAAACCTTTATTGAATGAACAACCTATGCCGCTAAAGTCCCTTTATCTAGGGCCACGTGTGCTTTGATACAGTGACCCAGGGTGCCCAAGTCTGAAGTGGTACCTCACCTCAACTTGTTTTCCTTCATTTACAATTAATTAGGGATGTTGGCATTTACTGTTTGACAACATGGGTACTCTATTCTATCTTTATTACTGAAGTGTTTTGGGGGGGGGGGAGTTAAATGGAAACTATATAACATCTAATAATGGGTATATATAGGATCAAGTTTTCACATTGAAGGTTGCTATAGAATGCACAAGTAGTGTATTGTATAAAAAGAAGTCATTAGAGAAGGAGGTGATACACATCGGAGTTATAGGAAAGATTACGATGTAAAGGACTGTATAAAGAATGTTTTCGTTGTATTAATGGATTGGTTTGTGTTATGAAAGGAGTTTTGTATTGCTAGAGCACTAAGGCAAACAAAGGGGGGATTGATAGGGGTGGGGTAAGGGATCTGTTTTATATTCATATCTCTCTATATATATGGGGGGCGGGGCACTATTGAACACAATATACCACACACCCCAGGAGGGTGGGGTCTTTCAGACACTAGATAAGGGCTACATATTTGAGAAGGACACAGAGGAGAAGTCAACAGAATTTTTATAGAAGTTGTTAAGCTAAGTTATGGAAGATTGAATATATACATCCTTGTATCCAAATAAAACTATGTAAACTGCATGTTAATTTTAACCCCACAGTGAAAGACCATTGATAGGCAGATATACAACCGCCTTCTTGGTCTCTGAGGGTTCTATGTCGGGACCATGAGAAGAGGGGGGAGGACACAGGAGAAATAAGGCAAAAGGTACCAATGGAAAAAGGGAGGGGCAATATGAAAGGTAAGAAGATAAAAAAATAAAATGAATAAATTACAGTGTAACATTCTCCTTGAGAAAGCCCCTTAAGGCCCCCATACACGGGTCGGATTCCGACCGGATTCCGGCACGATCGATTCCGGGCGCGTGCACGCAAATCGATCGTGCCGGAATCGTGTGCAGCCCACCTTGTCCGATCGTTCGCATCCGATTGATCAGGGGCTCAGAATCGGATCCGACAGAGAACCAACATGTTGGTCTTTTTGATCCGATTCTGCCCGGATCAGGGGGAGTTGCCATTCGTGAGGTGGAGTCGGAGATGGAATCGGACACGGAATCGTCCCGGAATCCGTTGGACAAGGTGGTATGCTGCGATCGGATTCTCTTAATTGGCCGATCGATCACACCTCCGATTCCCGGCAGAATCGTCGGAATCGATCGGATGGGTGATCAAGCGGCCATGGAATCCGACTGTGTATGGCTGGCTTTAGGCGACACACGACGGAGACGCAACACACTGTGAAACTTGTATTTAAAGTGCAGTTTGAGCCCCTATACCGTAATGGAGTAAACAGAGAACACCGGGTGTGGAGTTCCTCTTTCTTCTCCAAAATACGGGAGACCATACTTACCTCTATTATGCTGTGAATATTGTACTAAGGTATGCTTTTAATGATGTGTTTTTTGGAATAAAAACTATTTTTTTTGATCTGGCCAATTGTGAAGGGTGTTTTCTTCAACAGGGAAAGAATTCTTCGGTCACCCACTACAGTTGTTTTCCGTGGTCTTCTGGGTCTTTTGGTGTTGCTGAGATTACTAGTGTGTTCCTTCTTTTTAAGGATGTTCCAAACAGTTGTGTTGGCCATGCCTAATGTTTTTGCTATCTCTCTGATGGGTTTGTTTTGTTTCTTCAGGCTAATGATGGCTTTCTTCACCAATGGTGACAGCTCTTTAGATCTCATCTTGAGAGTTTACAGCAACAGATTTCAAATGCAAATAACACACTTGAAATAAACTCTGGACCTTTTATCTGCACATTGTAATTGGGATAATGAGGGAATATCACACACCTTGCCTTGGAACAGCTGAGAAGCCAATCGTCCCATTACTTTTAGTCCCTTACATGTGGGGGAAAACATGCAAACTGTCGTTATTTCTAAAGCGTTACCCAATTTGGATGTAAATAGCCTCAAATTAAAATGGACAGTCTGCAGTTAAAGCCCACTGTGTTTATTTGATTCCAAATCCATTGTGGTGTATAGAGCCAAAAATGTTAGATGTCCAAATATTTATGGACCTGACTGTATATACAAAACAAACCATACCAGATGGAATCTTACCTTTTACTGGTTAAATGTATATGTAAACTCTATTACAATTTTTTTTAACTTACTCCCATTGGTCTATAAAATAAAAATTTAAAGTTTTTATAATTCCCATTTTATTGTTGCAAATACCTGATAATGCAAAGATCCAGTCACTTCTAACTTACTGGAGTAAGCCAATAATGATGTAACAAATTATTTTCAAACCAACTACAACATTTTCCTTTATGTTATATAGATTTTTCCTTAGTACAAACAAATGTTTTGTCATAAGGTGTAAATGTTTTTCATCCATATACATAGCAGAGTGAATGGGCAATATAAAGCTAGGCATACATGGCTTTATTTTTTAATAGAATCAAGCACAATCAAGCGTCATGCGTATTCACGGTGCTCGATTGCGCTCGATTCTCTTACAATTTTGAGCCATGTAAGTCTTTCATCGATTGATCCGGTTAAAGAAAGGTCAATCAAACCAGAAACTGACATGTCCATAAGTCCCGGTCGATAATGGAGTCGAGATCAGGCCTCCTGTTCGGCTCTGCCCCCTTCCTGTGTCTCTGTGCCTGCCTGTCAGCTGAGACACAAGCAAGGCGGCAGAGACCGAACACGGACTGCTCTGCACAGTGCGGGGAAGCCTCCCTCATCTACAGCAATGCTGTTTCCAGATCTTTGCTGAGTGCTAACAGGCAGCAGCTGGAAGCTACTCAATGGGGACCCTGGTCCAGTTGTACACAGGACCAGGATTCCTACAGAATGGGAATCGATGTGCAAATGGTGCAGGTCGATGGCATGGGAATCTACCTGTGTATGCCTAGCTTAATACTTGAACACAAAATGTTCTACTGGTAGATTGCACAAGAATTAAGAAGGCCCAAAAAGAAACCTAATACTAGCTGTATTAGGTTTCTTTTTGGGCCTTCTTAATTCTTGTGCAATCTACCAGTAGAACATTTTGTGTTGTGTTTTTTGTGTTGTGTTTTGTCACCTAATTAAGGATGGCTAAGCTGTATTATATGACTTTGTGTATTGGGGTTATCACTCTTTTGCTTCCAGGCATTATTGAGTATGTGTGCTGAATCATTGTAATAACTAACCTAGCCCAATAGAACAGATACTAATTAATGGGAAAGTTTTAAGATCATAAATATTACAGTGATACAGGCCAATATTGGCAGAGTCTGATAGGCGTTGTCAGACTAAATATGTTTAACGAAATGCTTTTATATGCATGAAAGAAATTATGAGGAATGAAAGGGGAGTGCCAAATGGCAAAGTCCCCTTTCAGATCCAGATCATGTAATTAGAATCATATATTTGCCAACGAGGAATGTAATAGAATTGAACATGATGGATATTCTTATATGGTCTAAACCAGTGGTTCCCAAACTTTCCTTGCAGGGCCCCCCTTTTCTATTTAGAAACATTTTCAAACCCCCCCCCCTCTCCCCATTAAAATACAGGTTCAGAATTAGGGACCACACCTCCCAGGAATACCTTCGGGCCCCCCAGTTTGGGAACCACTGGTCTAAAAAATGACAGCATCTGTAAAAATAGTTTTTTTCTAATGTGAATTTAATTTAGATATGTCACTAAATAAATCAATCAATCCATGATTTTAAACTTTGAATGTTTCTGACCCAAAGTGAAATTTGTCCTTGTAACTCCCCAGCATTTAAAATTTGCATTGATGTAAAATGCCAACCAATGCAGTCTTTTTTGTAGTTTATGTTGTCATTTAGAAACTCGCTAAAATGTAGCCAACCTGTTTCTACCAGAACCAAATCAATTCAAATCTGATATTATATGAACTGTTGGAACTTACAGTGGTGTGCAAAACTATTTGCCCCCTTCCTGATTTCTTATTCTTTTGCATGTTTGTCACACAAAATGTTTCTGATCATCAAACACATTTAATGATTAGTCAAAGATAACACAAGTAAACACAAAATGCAGTTTTTAAATGATGGTTTTTATTATTTAGGGAGAAAAAAAACTCCAAACCTACATGGCCCTGTGTGAAAAAGTAATTACCCCCTGAACCTAATAACTGGTTGGGCCACCCTTAGCAGCAGTAACTGCAATCAAGCGTTTGTGATAACTTGCAACAAGTATTTTACAGCGCTCTGGAGGAATTTTGGCCCACTCATCTTTGCAGAATTGTCGTAATTCAGC
>CM070039.1:48007295-48022652 GCA_036250615.1 Ptychadena robeensis
CCCCCTTCCATACACATTTTTTCCATACAATTTCCTACTATGTTATAACCTATTGATTTGAAGGTTTAGATAGGTCCTCATATTAGATTTTTTGGTTTTGGTGGAAGAAAAGTTTGTAAGGTGTATCGGGGCCTTAAAGCATTGTCTTTTGAGCCCTTTTAAAAATGCCCTGTTACATGCATTTTTGCTAGCATATACTTGTAATACGTCTATGGAAGTCTCCTGTCAGATGACTGACAGTGGATACAAATTGATTAACAAAGCATAAAAATCAAGCATGGTATTATCAACAAATCTGTTGGAGATGAAGAGAAGGGTTTTTCTCTCTATTACACACCTGGTGGAGCTGCCCCAAACCTTTGACTTCCTGGGATGGAGTCTTTGAATTCTATAAGGGCTTGTTTCCACTACAGCGGTCAGATGCAGATGGGTGCGGTTCTATCTGCGTGTCTGCGGCCTCTACCGACCGCAACCCATGCGGTTTAGCATACGGTCAAACACGGTCATCTGTGCGAGCGGATGCGGATTTTGTGACTGACCCTCGACCACGCCCGACAGCGCCCGTGGGAAATGAATGGATGCGGTCCAAATCCGTGTCCATATTCACTATGGACGCGAATTTTGATCGCGTCCATTCATGCCAATGCGGTCAGACGCGGATTTCAGCACACGGATGCGGTCGGGCGCGGCATGCAGATAAAAACGCGCGGCTGCACAAGTGGACACTGGCCAATGTATTGCCTATGGTTGCGGTCGGTAGCCAATGCGCGGATCTGACCGCTGCAGTGGAAACAAGCCCTTACAGAGAAATCCCAGCGTCCGTGCCTAAAACACCTGCTTTTACTATTTTATCCCTAGTGCCGAAAGCAAACTACATACGCACAGTCTTGCACTTTATCTTTGCGGCAGCTAGAGCAGCACTCCACTGTTTCTGGAAGTCTCCACTTGGCCCGACAATCACTGACTTGTTGGCAGAACTTTCCCAACTCAGTCACATTGAAAGCTTGACAGCTCGGCTACAAGACACATATGGATGGTATGAGTCCTTATGGTCCCAGTGGTTGCTTCTCTCTTTACTGGTTAAACAGAATGCCAAACATTAAATGCTGTTCGTCCATCACTATTTGCTTTGCCTCCTTACCTATCCCTCCTCTCTCTAAAAGTGTTTATTTCAATGCTATTAGTATCTTTTAGACAAACCCTCACAGGCCTATCAATCAATAAAGCATGTGTAGGCAGGTCAATGAATGTGGGTCCTATTGATTTTGAATAGTGGAACAAAGAGAAAACAATACCATAGTATGGTCAAAATATAAGCGATAGTTAGATTTTGTGGTTACCAAACCAGCTAATTGAGTAATACAATGCTCACATGAACAGAGTGTTTTTATGCCTCTTCCATGGGTTGAACAATTTAATCAAGGGGGTACACCTGAGGTAAACATGACTACTAAATCAAAGAAGGTAAATGTAATGCAAGAAGATAGCCGTTAGGTATACAGTAATAACAGGTATGTGTAGGTGTACACTACCCAATAAGCATAGTATCAGTTACACCCTATCCAGCCCTAATAATCACATCCAATGCCAGAATACAATTTAATTCTTTTGTCATTTTTAACATCACTGATTGTTCCTTTTTTATCTTGGTTATACATCTTTTCATAATAAGGTGTAACACTGTTTTTTGTTATTTTATCACAATTAATAAAATTGCATTCCAAAAACATTAGTGCCTATGATGATGACACAAAAATGAAAGAGTCGATATGTGATAGAACATTGCTACCATCTTGTGACTTACTCTTAAAGTGCAGGCTAAAATCTTGGTCAGGGCAAAATGACAGTACTTGGAATACTGTATATTTATGTCTTGTACTGTATATTTTTATGTCCAATATGTACAGCATTTTACAACATTTAATATTGTATCATTTATTTTTTTATGTATGCCTAAAAGAAGTTCCCCTCCGATGGGACTTTGATTGGAATGTTTGACTTCAAATAGTAGTAATATTTTGTAAAATTCGTTTTATTTAAAGAGACACAGTAAAAAATGCAAATAATATTGAAACAATAAATATTTATTTCCTCTGGCGGGGGGCCACTCTTGACCTTACAAAGCCCCACAGGTAGGTGACCGTGATTACTTGACAAAAATACTTTACATGTATACACATAACATATAATACATTAGAAAAACCATCGCACATCCGTGCTAAAAAAGATAAAGCATCAAGGTTGTCATAGTGTGCAATACTTGCGTGACGTTAAGTTTCGCCTTCTGTTTCGCGCTAAGTGGCTTCTTCAGGCTATGCACTTTGAGTTATCTTTGTAAGGTTATGTGAAATAAATCCAAGACACCAATGTGGGTTTTCTACATATTTTATCTAATTGTGCTGGCCAAGGTGGAATCGCCCGATAGGGAGCCCCCTATGGTTGGATCAGGAGGAGATCAGGTCCAAAAAGACGTTTGGACATTACTTATAACAGGCGTTCTGTATATCTCTTTATCGGAGATGAACGTATAATTGTTCTTTAGTATTTCCAAGACCTAAGTATGTTCCCAATCCTATGGACTCTCCTTAATATAGTCCAAATTGTGGATATCTGCTCTATCCAGAGAGATGCCACATCTTAGTGGTATCTTGCCCCTTATTGTGGTCTTTATCTGAGCAGAGAGATCTCCAAGTCACCCCATGGATGAGTGTTGTCAAAGCGCTTGTCCCATCACTTGGATCAGACCAAGCACCGCCCTAGCGGATCCAAGTATTGCACACTATGGCAACCTTAATGCTTTATCTTTTTTAGCACGGATGTGCGATGGTTTTCATTATTATTATTGTATTATATGGTATGTGTATACATGTAAGGTATTTTTGTCAAGTTATCACGATCACCTACCTGTGGGGCTTTGTAAGGTCGAGAGTGGCCCCCCACTGGAGGATATAAATATTTTTACTGTGTCTCTTTAAAAAAACGAATTTTACAAAATATTACTACTATTAGAAGTTAGACATTCCAATCAAAGTCCCATCAGAGGGGAACTTCATATGACTTACCCACTAGAACATTATCTGTTTTTTTTTTTGTAAAACATTTTTATAAAATTTTGCATAGTTTTAGACAGTAAATACATACGGTACAGAAAAAAATATACACTGGCAAGTATAATAAAGGGCTGTAAGGCCCGAAACATGTTCTGTAACATATAGGAACCGTTCCACCGGAACGTAGCTCACAGAGCTATATTAGCAGGTACTACAGCAATAACCATACAGCATAACCCAAACCTTAACATAATAAAAACATCACATTAGGTCGTACACAAAACTTTATCATGAAAAACCTTGCGCTAATCCATGGGCAGTCAGATGCGCAGCAGAGCTCTAAGAGCCCCTACCCACCCTACGCAGATCCTACAGGGGTCATTGAGACTTCTCTGTCCGGCCTCGGGGTCACGTAACTTTAAGAGGTCCCAGTGTATTACGAAGGTCACTGAGGGCATACCATGATGAGTATTGGTGTTTAAGCATCAACTCCCGAATGTCAGCTGGCGACAGTTGCGTCGTAATGTATTTGCGCCATCTTCTAAAGAATTTTGTCACTGCCTTGTCAGACTGGCTATCAGCCGCCAATCGTTCCATATCAAACAGGGCCCCTACTGTGCGTCGCAGCAGCGACAGATTCGGTGGGTCCGTCGCCAGCCATTGGGCCATTATGCATCTCCTTGCCGTCAAGAGGCACAGTTGCGCCCACTGTGACACTGCTGAAGAGATCAAAGGTTGTGCCTCCTTGTCCAAATACGCAAATACCAGTAAATACGGCTCTAGCGCCAACTCCTCCCCCGTAACTTCATGTATATACTTAAGGACCCTGCGCCAGAAAGCCTGTATAGCCGGACATTCCCATAGACAGTGATATAGGGGTGCCTTAAAAAGGTGACATTTGGGACACTTCCCCGAAAATATTATATGTGAACCCCTGGAGGACCCTATAGGGTAGAAGCCCAAATAGGCTTTGTGGCAAATCCGGAATTGCGTCTCCCTCCACACCTCACTCGTAATCAACTTAGTCACTGTTATATAACCTTGCAACAGACGTTCAGGCAGTTCTTCTGCCGTCAATTCCCTGGACCATGCAGTGGATTTAGATGCCGCAAACTGCTCATTCGCCTCCAACAGTAAATATTGGTATAAATTAGATATCGACGCCTGCCTCTGGGATATAAAGGCATCAAAGCCATGGGATGAGAACACTAATTGGGCCGGGAGTTTCAAGGAACGCCAAAAACTAACCGTCTGTAAATAGTAAAAGTGGTGTGTCCTAGGAATGGCATAACGCTCCACAAGCGTAGCGAATGGCAAGAGTTCAAACGTTGATTTATGGAAAAATTTAGCCAAATAAGAGAGAGTCCCTTCAATGCCCATGGCCAACGGCTCCATGGCCAAGTCAAACAACACATTATCTGTTTTAACCCTTGAATTTTTGTTACTCAGTTACATTATTACACATGATAAGCTGTGCACAAACACTAATCCAGTCAGTAAGATATTCAATTGCCTGGTATAAACCATTTTTATTTATTTTGTTTGTAAATCCAAATAATTTATTTTTACATTTTAGGTGAACAGAAACAACACAGTATGCCACAGAATGTCAGATATGTTGTAATCTGGTGAGCATGGAAGGTATTAAACAGTTTATATATTCATGGATGTCAAAAAACGGAAAAGTAAACCCTAAAAGAAAATATCCTGGAAATTTTTTTCATTTAAAATTGTATAATCTGGACAAGCAAAATTTGTTAAAAATAACCCTCCAATTAAAGTATGGTATTGCTGGATGGACTTCCAATTGACCCCGGACTATGCAAAACTGCAATCTCAGGTTTGATTCCTTAACACTTAAAGCCCTGTATAGGAGGTATATGTTGTGGCTTGTTGCCTGTTGTGGCATCACCCAGTGTCCACGTACCCCACCCCTGTCTTTCTCTCTTCCTATTCTCCCCTCTGTTCTGAACTTTCCTTTCTCTTTCTTCCTCACTTTTCTTTCTTCCTTTTTCCTCTTTGTGGTCAGGCTAGCTCCTAATTATGGCACTAAGCTCTATATGCGCAGGCCTGTTTTGGTCGCCCGGAGTGATGTGCGCCTCATTATATATTTCTTTGCTACCTACTATCTTCATTTATATGTTGTATGTAAATGTGAAAAATGTCAATAAACTTAAAATGTTAAATAAAAAACCCTCCAAAAACCCACATACCATACATCTTGTATCTATAAAATACACAATAAAAAGGGCACATTATATATTAATAGGGTGCAAAATTAATGCAATAAGGAATGGCTCTAGCAACCAGTGCTCTATAGCCTATCATAGTTCTAGTACTATAATTGAAAAAGAACAAGGGCTCATTGGAATTTCTTACAATACAAATTGTTGGGATTATTTGGATTATTATTTTTGCCCAGGTTTGTCTTCTCACTATTCTGTCTCACCATTATTGGATTTCTTTGAATCTCTTCTTTACTTCTTCTCCTGTATTATTAAAACTGAAATCCATCTGAAAACATTTACCTACCACTTCTCCTTACAAACTTTCAAGGAAAGGTGTAGACTTGGATTACACTTCCCCTAACTATGTCAGGAGCAGGACTAATATAATAAAGATTATACTTATGCTCCAGTGTCTGAATACTTTACACAATGCCCCTGTCCTTATCTTCAAACAAATTTTTTAGGGGGTTAGTTCTATTTTCCATGAACTTCTCTGGAGGAATAAAAATCCTAGAATCTGTTAAATCTAGCTGTAGAAACATAAAGCATATCGGGGGCTGTCACTGCTTACGCTGTATATGGAATTTAACCAGACAACTACACTTGGCAGCCTGGCAATGTTCTAACTGTTCTGAACTAATATGGCAGCTACTCCTGATGTTAAACTTTCTTGACACTAATCATCTCTATGGTGCATTGTAATCAGGAGAATTTCAAGAAGTCAACCATGTCCTTAATTGGTGAAACAAGGTGGAAAATAAGAATGTTGCTGGGTCACACAGGCTTTAATTCTCACACTCCTATCTGGAATAATAGTCAATATATAAGATTATAAAACCTGGAAAAAATATTTATACCCACAGAGATGCTTCAGGCAGAACAAATATTAAAGTTCACTGAACTGTTTTTAGTAACTGTTTGTTGTTCAATAGAAGTTGATTAAAAAGACCCAGGAGTTTTGTTTTAAAATAACAAAAGAAGTTTTAGAAACTTATACTTTCAGATTTGTGTGCTTAAGAATTTTTTTTTAGCACTTTGATGGCACAACTCAAATATAAAAACAATGTGTGTTTTAAGAAAGAGCCTATCATGTATGACAGATCTTCTTGGGTCTCCTTGGGTTATCCATTAATCCACCACCATTTTTACAAGAAGTACAGTATTTTCACAAAGATGCCTCAATCAGCTACAGTGCCTTCTGGACATGCTGATTTGTAAGTCTCTCATTGATGCATGCTCATCAGTGCCAACTGCTACTCTTGTGAATCATTGTTGGAGATCTAGTTCATGTTGTGTGACTATCCGCATTTAGTTCTTGTGTGTCGGATGTCTGTCCTGTCTGTTCTATAAGGTGATTGCCACAAGCCATTCGGATATGTTGAGGTCTGGCAGGAACAGGAAGCAGAATAGTTCCAGGGAGGCCAATGTGTTGTCTGGCAGCCAGTATGGCATCCTTAATGGCAAAGAACACAGAAGAGCCGAGAAAAAGTGACACTTCTTCTAAAGCCTAAACAAAAACAAGACTCAGTTAGGATCAGCAATATTTGTAACACACCCCACAACATGAAATGCTCATTTAAGTTTAAAACATTTTTTTAAAGGCAAAGAACAATGGATCATCATATATGTCAGTATTGTGTACAGGCATGGCGAAAACATATTAAAAAAGCATATGGACCTCAGAATGTTCTAAAATGTTTTGAATCTAACCTCTGGTGTAAAACAACACACAACAGGTTCCAGTACATTGGTGTTTATTTAATGAAAATGAAGCCAAAGATTGATCTTTGGGTGGATTGGGTGACTTTTACTTCGAAAAGACTTTATTCGTAGACACAGAAACATCAACGGGTATGCCGATGCACAAGGGTATGCGGCAGACAGATGAAATCTCTTATAGTTATTTTGGGGTGAGTTTTATCAGCTGAGACACTCACACTGAGATACCTGGGCAGAACGCCCTGGAGGTTAAATAGACTATTCTCGGTTTCAGTACAGGCATCACAGAACAGCAGCTTTCACCTAAGGATTTTCATACAGCCACATATTTTTGTAAACAAATTTCCTACTATTCTTCCAACTTGCCTTGGGAGAACATCTGACATTGGCTTTGGGAGATGTTGGTAGTAGAGAAACATTGAGCTGGTCAGGCACATATTTTATGCTCACAGCAGATGCTTGATTGGATTGTCCTCCATTGGTAAAAGATGATGGCATGACATACTTTAAATCTTCACTAATATAAAGTCCAAGTCCTTGGTTTAATGACTTTTTCACCTTGAAAGCATGAAGGATAAAAACATTATTAGATGTATACATCATCTTACAAACAAATAATTCGGAAATTGGATATTACATACAAGATTGTATTATCTTTAGAAATGGTAGAAATTGTAAAAAAAGGAACCAGAAATGATAAAGTATTTACAAATGTGCATATATTATCAAGTAAACAACTTAGTATTAGGGAAGGCCGCAGTGTTCGCGCGGTGGACAGTCCACTGCATGTTCTATTTTCCTCTCTGCGGCGAACAGTACGGGTGTTCGACCCGCCCCCTTTGCCGGCGAGAAGAAGTGTGGCCGTACGGCCATGGCCAATGTTCAGCCATCACTACTTATAAATCTATAACTGATTTGTAGGACCTGTCATGTTTATTTTAAACCCAAATATTCTGTCACTCATTTCTCTTCTGTTGTCTCTTTATCTAATTTATAGAACGTTATAGAAAATATTTGATTTCCAAAAAGTGTTTAACTACATCATTCAACTACATAATTATATTTTTTATTTTTGAAAAGCTAGAGCTATTAAAAAGGAAGGTACTTCAAGGTATACTAAATAAACTGAGTTAACAAACGTCTTTACAAATGCATTAAAACATATATATTCCTTGTAAACAATTTTATCATATTATCTAAAATTCAAGTTCCCGAAAATGGAGAAAATACACACGAAGTAAACCTATACACAGGGGTGCAAATAACTTTTTTAGTGAGCTACTCAAAGGGTCCTTCTTCCTTACTGTCCTCTGCTTCATCTTCCTGCATGGTTGATTCTGCTGCAGATGGGCCTCCCTGGTCCTGATTGATCCTCTGATTAGCTGTCTCCATCCACAGGTCACCAGCTGGCTTTGGGTCACATGTAACTCTCACAGTACAACACCATTTGAACCCCCAGATCTCATACCTCAGTAGTACAACCCTGAAAGTTGTCCAAATGTCAACCTTTCATAGTCATAATCCAACAGTCAACATTCCAACAGTGCTTTTCTGTCAGATTTTACCCTTTGTGATTGTGTCTACTGCTTCTTTTTTCCCTATTCTAATGAATTGGACAGTGTCCACTCTGCTTTATCTAAGTGGTGCGCCCACAGTGCTAATAAGCTGTGGAATGCGGCGTCTTCATTGCAGCATCGCGCATGTCCATTCATAAGTATTAACCCTCTGGGCGGTTTGAGCTTTTCGCGCCATTTTTAATGGCACGAAAAGCTGTTTTACCCGCACTCGCGGCGGAGAACACTGTACTCCGCCGTGCTTGCCGGCTCTCCGCCCAGCCCTCTACACACCTCCAGCGTCACATAGACGCCGGCGCTGTGTGGAGAGGAGAGCGGCGCCCCCTCCATTAACATGGAGGTCTATGGCGTCGCCCCCCCGCCCCCTTTGGCGTCACAGATGACGCCAAAGACACGGGGCCGGAAGGGTTCCGTGTGTCGGCGGCTCTTCTACAGAGCCGCCAGCACACAGAGAGGCAGCGGTTGTGCCCGATCCAGGTACGGGCTCAGTTTGATCAGCAAACAAACTGCGCCTGAACTGAGTTCAGGCAAACCGCTAGGGAGGTTAATGTTTCCCCACGGTTATCTAAGTTACATAAATTGTATACATTTAACAATTAAAACTAAAAGAGTTTTGGCAATCTACAAATTTAACTTTTATGCATGATACAATGAAATTGTGTGTACTGCTATTGAATATGTTTGAGCTGCAATACCAGTTTCAGCCACTGGGGCCACAGCCTCTAGTGAGCACATCCAAGGAAGAAGGGAGGGGGGGAAATAAATGGAAAGCTCTCCTCTGGCGGACAGCCGGCAACAGCTACGCGAAGGAGCTCAGTAACAGCAAAAGTGGTCTGCATTGCTGGCTTTTTACCTCATTTGCATACTGGTGGACCACTTATGTGCACCCCTGCCTATACATGTGTATTTATTTATTTATTTACATACCTGTTCAGCGAATTCAGTCTCATTCATAGTGGCTCCTACATCAAATACTACATCAGTTCTTAGATTCTGTAAAAAAAATCATTTATCAGCTGAATAAATGGAAAGGCACCAAAGGTGTCAGTAGTGAATGCTATCTGTTAAGATATCAGGTGTGTTGTTAAGAGGTATACAGTAATTTATGGAAGTCATAGATATAAATGAAGTGAACATGAAATTCGACACATATTTACAGTATAAATACGTCCCATGAAGATTGAATAAGATGACAAGATGGAGTTGAACACCAGATACTCAATAAACCTTGAATACTCCAAAGATGAATAATTAAAGGTGAGTGATTAATGTTGCATGAGTACTGGTGAAAGATGATGAAAATGAACTAAAATGGTTTTCTAACATATTGACCCCACAAGTCTATT
The DNA here is from genome assembly GCA_036250615.1 of Ptychadena robeensis. Classification (NCBI taxonomy): domain Eukaryota; kingdom Metazoa; phylum Chordata; class Amphibia; order Anura; family Ptychadenidae; genus Ptychadena; species Ptychadena robeensis. The sequence continues at coordinate 48,017,213 of CM070039.1, forward strand.
TTCCTGAAGATATTTTTACATTTTTGCATGGAATTAAAAGCAGCTTCAAATAAACACTTCAACATGGCACTGGTTCACTATATGTTTAAATGGCATGAACATAATCTACATACCAAATATTTCCCAGGAAATTTCTTCAGTCTGTGGAATCTTCCATGTGTACATGCATACAGAAAAATAACTATACTATACTTCCTACCTGAAAGTACTGAACTCACAAGAAAATACCGTATTTTTTGGACCATAAGACGCACTTTTCACCCCTAAAATTGGGGTCAAAAAGTGCCTGCGTCTTATGATCCAAATGCGCAGCCGCTGGTGGTTGCACCTTGGCTACCCACCAGCTCTCCCGGGGAGCTGGAGGAGCTGTCAGATGTGAGATGCCGGCCGATGTCCGGCTCTGCCATCTGAACTGTGTTATTGCCTATGCCAGCAGAGCTCAGAGCCCTGAACTGGCATAGGCAATGAAGAGAGAGAGATAGATTAACTGATATTTATATCTTACTGTCCTGTCCGTGGGAACTGCAATCACTCTGCAGGCTGAACTGGCTGAATTGAATATTGCATTCATTGAATTCATTGCATTAACCCAATTGATGTGAAATTGTATTAACTTTTTTTCAGGTTTTCCTGCCCTAAAAACTGGGTGCGTCTTATGGTTGGTGTGTCTTATAGTCCGAAAAATACGGTAAGTAAAATAAACCTGAAAATAGTTGGTATGAGCTTCAGGTGTGAAGAGTTGGGCTCTATCTTACATATTTTTTTGGTCCAGTCCAAACTTTGGACTTTTGGCTTAAAATGTGAGATATTTTTTAACAAGTCCATCTATTTCACTTAAGACATATAACAAAACTGGTTCTAGTACATGCATGACCCGCCGCATACTGATGTCACAATTTGGCACCCGTTGATTGCATGGGAATCAAGGTGCACCACTTTAGGTGCCTGATTCCTGCTCAATCCTTTGAATGGGGACCAGGGCAAGGACTTTCAAGCAGCATGTCCGTTGTTTATAGGTTAGAGCACAATTGATCATGGTAAATGTGCATGTTGCTTGATTGTGCTCTAATCTATTAAAATCGAGCCATGGATGGACACCTTTATACTTTTAAATAATAGTTCAATCATTAGGGAATACTGTAGTATGGAAATGCATATTTGTGTCATGTGCACATAAGGATGTGTTTTTTTTATACAGCCCAGTGTAATAAACTGAGATTAGAATGTGTAGTAACAAGTTATTGTTTGCTTGCTGCCCCTACTTGGTGCAAGCAGTAAAACTTAATATTGAAAGTATGCAATGCTTCTAGTAGTCATCCTGACTATAATAATGTTTGAAACACAATTATGTAAAAATTATTTGTTAATTAAACTAAATAAACACAAAACTCAGCTCAAACAAGAATAAATCATGGCAATCAGTTTGTTGAAGGCCAACTTCTCACTGACCTCCATAAAGTTTGTTGTTGTTGAGTATTTGATTTTCACACCTCTGATCTAGAATATTCCATATCATCCCTCTCCTGGTTATGTAGGAACCTAAATATTCTATTATCACCAAAATTGCTGGAGATATGCAGTTTTTGCATAAATGAAATTCAAATTAAAGTGGAAAATTCAATGTGACTTTTTAACTTGACGCTTTACTCAGTTGGTGGAATTTTCTAAATAAAGTGAACAATGACTAAAATGTCCACAAGATTTGTACTACTTGTATTTACCACCCAGGAGATAAACTGTCCACAACAGAAATAAAAAGAAAGATAAGGTAATGCTAAAAGGGCTACCTGCTGCCCGGGGGCTGCAGGTTGGGCACTTATGCACAAGTCCATATTTACCTCTATGGAAGAAGCATTCCAAGAATCCATTCATTCTCTAGTATGTTCTACCATTGTAAACTTTTTAGATTTAGGCTATTTTCACAAGCATCTTTTTTGTTTCAACATGAACCCTGTTTCCAATAATTGTTTCTTTTTTGGTTGTTATACTCTGTTACTTTTGTTACAAATACAAATAATAACTTTATTTGATGTGTACCTTGTGGTTTCCTGTGCGGCAGTCTAGCTCCACTTCAGCACATACTGTTCCAAATATAAAATTTGGACTTCGTGTACTTGTTCTCAGTTCCCAATCAGAGACATGGTCAGGGGTTCTATTAAGAAAAACTCAATAGCATATATCATAAAATACCAAAATAACAGAGGTGCTATAATAAATTTTAATGTAGAACAGACATTGGATGTTAATATGTTTGTTTTATATCGCAACAAGTTAAAATAAGTCTGCATTGCAAAGGCAATAGATTTAGTGGATAGAACACATGGCACAGGACATGAACTTACGTTAAAAGTACTTCTCTGATGTCAATTTGCCCACTAATGTCCCTCCACAACACTGAAGGGTTATCAAACATACACCTCCAAGTGATTAGGCTTAGCTACTGGCACCCCTATAACATAAGTTCCCAAAGATTTTATTCACACTCGTGTGGTTCAAAATAAGAATATAATTAAAAGACTTGTTTTGCATCCTTAGCTTACTGTCTAATGAATCATCGGGTTATCAGGACAATTAGGCGACAACTTTTTGTGTTGGAATTATCTTACAGTAAAGCTAGCCATAGACGCTTAGATTTCCAGAGATTGTATTGTGAAAGGATTGTGACATGCAATTCCATCCAAAGTCGTACATCGACCGATCGATTGGTGGCGTAACTAAAGATGGGCTACACAAGAAAATGGAAACGGAAATTATGAAAGTGGGATGGGGCCTGCATGGGTTGACCAAAAGGGCACATCTTAAGCACGTATCCAATAAGGTCCTTTGATTTCCAATAGATTGACCAGAAAAATATGTCTGATCAATGCCTGATAAATTTTTAGTATGATGACATTTCGATCAATCGCACACTTTAAACATGCATCAATTGAAAATGATCAAGCACTACGATTGATGGTGACAATCGATTGTTCAGATAACGTACGAAAAATCGAAGTGTGGCCAGCTTCATTGTTTAACAGATTAACTTTGACACAATGATATTGGAGGGTTTCAGATAACAGTGTGTACTACAAAGGGAAGTATCAATCTATTTGCCAATTCAAACTTGCAATGTACATTGATGCATTTTATATATATACATAGTTAGAAGGAAGATAGAAGTAGTTCAATCACCTGTAGTAAGTAGCTGCCGAAAGGCATATTTTTAGCCGGAAAGCTTCTTGGATCTTTGGGAAATAAAAAAAGACAATGAATGACCTAAGACATTCCAGCCACGATTGACTGATACATTTCCCATCTTTCTTGACATCAAACACTTACACATTCCTGCCAAGTGGCGTTTGGATGTAGACAGATGATTGGCTGTAGACGCTTCAGAAGGGCCTGACATGCTTCCTGCCAAGGGTGCATAAGAAACATATGTTCTGTTATCAGAAAAGTTGAATTTTTAAGATTGGATTCTTAAGAGAAAGTGTCCATTTGTGATCGATTTTGCAGACAATTGACCACCGTGTGCCACTTGGGGGTCAATTACTCGAAAAACAGAGATGGCCAAGATTTGCACAAGTTGCACAAGATTCCCGTATGTTCGGTGGATGACTGAAAACAGTGGGGTGAGGTCACCACACTGTAATCACTTGCTGGAATCTATATGTGTATGGCTAGCTTTAAACAGGATGAACAGAAAAGGGTATAACTTTTGGTAGGGTGAACTAAACCCAAGGAGGGTGGCCAGCCCCTGCGGACTTTTGAGGTGAGAATTATAAATACAGCTCCAGTCAAATGAGTGAGGTTAACACCTTTAATCAAAAAGCATGACATTCACAAACAATATACATGTATAAAAACATATCCATCATAGTCAGTCAGTTGTGCCCCAAAAGTCAATCCAGTCTGTGTCCCAATAGTCAGACTGGCACCTGGTACAGGAGAAAAATATCAGTGGCAGCCCGTAAAGATTTACTTTGAAAGGAATATAAAAGGACCTTTACAAATATTTTTTGCAAAAACATTTTATGTTTTGGGTCTGACCATAATAAGTAAAAATTTTTTATCAAGGGGCCTCCACTAATATATTCTCAAAAAGCTTAAACACCACAATTGTTGGAAATGTTTCCTACATGACACTTATTACAGATGACACAGTACCATAGTTATATTTACAGAGCTTTTAAGAATAATCCATTCTTCCTCAAATGTTTGTAAATGCAGACTGCAGGACTAGTTTTTTTATGCCTGTGGCAATGGGTCTGCATGAAACACCTGAATTCAATGATAAGACTGATATAATACCAACACCCTTGTAACATGTATGCATATATGAATGAACAAGTAATTTGTAAATAATAGTACAATACCTACTTGTACTGCCATTAAGTGAACTAGAACACCATAAGATGAAAGTTGGACATCTTTTTCTGTTCCCACAGCTGTACTGGTTTCACCGATGCGGATGTAGGACATTGAGACTCGAAACTCTCTACTCACAACCTAAAAAAGTAAAACCAAGGTCATTTATATTTGCCTTGTATAAAAACAAATGGGGTAAAACAGTATCCCAAAACGTACAGAGGTCCCAAACTCAGAAGAAAAGGGTTTCTTTATTTAATGTAGTGCTATGTACAAAAAGCCAATGACCATCCTGGGATCATCTTCCTCCCGACACGTTTCACTCAGCACAGTGATTTTACTTCTGAGTGCAGGACTTCTGTATGTTTTTGGGATATCGATGGATGCATGGAGGCAGCTTATTGATAGTCCCGTCACAGGTGAGACCCATGTGTAATGATTAAAGCATGAGAGGAAGTCTGTGTTTTGGTAAAAAGTTTGTGAGGAGTGCAGTTCTATCTTCTATCTAATGCAGGGTAAAACAATACATGTATTATATGTACTGCAGTTCATTAAAATTTATAACCCTAATGACGGTTGTTGTGGATGGGTGAGTATAGCAAAATCCTTGCCTAAAGCAGCAAACACACGGCTCGATATTGGAGCTGTTCAAAGTTCAGCACTGCATGTCTCCATGCAAAGCAACGGACATCGTCCGTGCGCTTGATAGGTGGGTGCGCTGGATTTATGAATGAATGTCAGGATGTCACGAATGTCATGAATCTCCAAAGATTGGAGGAAGGAAAGGACAATAGAGTGTATGGTGAAAGTAACATCCTTTAATATTCATATTTAACTAAAATAGAAAACCGTACCTGTATAATTTTTGTCAGTGTCTCTTGTGCTAAATCCCTTCCAGAAGGTGTCACCAGAACCCATCCATTTGCACATATATGAACTAGTACAGATGCCTAAAAAAGAAAATTTATAGTAATTATGATAATAAAGAAGGGTTTAACTTTCTAAATATATACAATCCCGTAAGAACTATAAATACAATTCAAAAATAAAATTACAAGTAAATAGAATGTTATTTGCTTGATAAGATGCA
>CM070039.1:48045934-48061613 GCA_036250615.1 Ptychadena robeensis
TCCTTTTTCCATATATGTTGTTGGGATGATGGCATAAATATAGGGACACGGTGAGGCCATCCCCTTTCCAACATTGATGAAAACTTGTTATTCTCTCACAGATTCGTTCCTCCCTGAGGAAGCCCAGATTTAGGGCGAAACATGTCGGAGGGAATCTGTCACGTTTTAGAGCAATGCCGTATGTTACTCATCAACTATTTATTAGTTACACTGTTGAGCTTTTTAAATGTATGTTATAAATTTAAGGTCATCCCAATGTGTGTCGTGGCTCTGACCTGATATTTCTAAAGTTTCAAATGGATCTCTTTTTGAATTTTTTTTATAAATTATGGTTTTAAATTAACGATCCAGTGCTTTAAAATCCCCATTTCCCTATGGCACTCCGTTGTTTGGAGGGTGTTTCGGACCCCCTTACCGGTCTGCCAGTATTTAATTCTACATTCAAACAGGGGTGTGGCACTTATTCCAGGTATGTGTATTTTGGTCCTTCCCCCTCACTATTTATATGAGTTTTAATATCTGGGAGGGGACACATGGGAAACGAATGAAGGAGAATTTGGCTTGGTCAGTAAGGAATAGTGGTTCCTATAGTGCACCACATAACAAATGGATTTGGGTCCCATGAAGACTTGAATACAGAAGTCTATGGCTTTACTTAATAAATACAATAAAGGCCTAGAACTAATATTTCAGACAGGAATTACATGATTTTAGCATGATGTCTATTGCTTGTAACTATTGCGAGAAATAGTTCTCCATCCACCACAGGTATATCTTCATCATCAAATTCCTCTTCTGTAATGGTTTGTAGAACATGAGGCTGAAAATTTACTGGCTCCTCTTCTTCTTCTTCTTCTTCATATAGATGTTTCAGGTTGTTACCCTAGAACATGGAAATTATAATAAAGCCACTTTTGCTGAATGCAAGATCTCTCAGTGCAGTTATTAGAATAAAACTCCAGAGGTAATGCATCATGTGAATTGTGTTTTTAGTTTGCTTAAAAAATATGGTAAATCATTGTACACAAGTCTCTAAACTTAATATTGATAGAATGCAGGCTTTAATGAATGATCCTTTCAAATGAATCATAATATTGATCTGGCACCTCTGAATACCATAAATCATAACTGAGAAACTGCTACCAAATGTTTCATTTATTGTCAATAGCACTGGAAGCTGCCAAACTTATACAGCACATTCATGTAGAACACAAACCTAGAAACCTGAAACATTTGGTATCAGCAACATCTTTAAATACATTTTTCACAGAACATCCATGCAAGCCTAAGAGGTCTTGTGTGCATAATAAAGCTAAAATTAAGTTTTTGCTTTACTTTATTTTGATAGATCACTTAAGCTTATATAAAAAGCTCTGCTATATGGAGGATTTACAAGTTTGGGGTTGCTAATGAATCCCTGTGCAGTCATAAAAAGAAAAGAAATAAATGTAACAGCAGCCTGACCCAGCGGCAGCTCGGTCTGCTGAGCCACCTGCTAGCCTGCCTTTCAAACTTGTTGTATCCTGTAAAGCAGTGGTGGTCAACTGAGGTAATATGGAGGGCCACAAGTGCGGCCCTCGGCATCACTGAAGGGCCCCACATAAAATTTTCAATCTATTCTGACTTGTATAAGCATTTTATAATGAAGAGATGACAGCAGAAATAGATAGAAGACATTATTTAAATCGTTAAATAACAAAACTTGTTTTAAATGATACTAAAAGCATTAGGGTATGGTAATGCACAATTTGTGTTATATACATCTATAAAGGTTATCTGCCTCATAGATATCATCAAAGCCTTGATGATGATGATATATATGGGGCATACAACCTTTAATTCAAAAGTTATGTGCCGCAATATATATTATAACATCATCACCCATTCTATGGTAGAATAGTGGGAGCAAAGGCACTCACCTGTCTGCTGATCCCCCGCCAACACTAGAGGAGAAGATAAGGAAAGACGAGGGACTTGCTCAGGCGCCATTTGGGCCACTGATTGGCTTTTACATACGCCTATCACGTAAGTTTATTGCCTCTCCTTCTCTTCCCACTCTAAAAAGATTTCAAAAGATGACCTGCCAGCAGACAGGCGAGTTTTTATGCCCTATATGCAAGTGGAGAACAGTGGGGGGCCGCCAAAGAATGCTCAAAGGGCCGCCTGCGACCCCCGGGCAGCAGGTTGGGCACCTGGGCCGTAAAGAAAGCTACCATAAAACCTAGTTCTTGTTGAACCCTAAACTCCTGGTTCCTCCTTAGTACTTCCTATATATACCATGTCTCTGCGCTTCCTCCTTGCCAGATTATTGTGCTCCTGCCAACATTTTGCTCTTGCTACTTTTGCTTCTTTTATCCTGGCTTCTTGTATCATCACCTGTGCAATGACCATTGGCTGCTGACAACTGGACTACACTTCAACTCGCTCCCATTGTTATATGACACCATTTCCTCCTGACCTGCACTTGCTCCTGACTGCGCTTCTGATTGCTCCCTCTCGATTATCACTGTTTGTGCTCTGATCCTGCCAGCATATGCATTCCTGTTTCAGCTACTTGGCTCTAAACATAAAACTTGATTGTTACAAAACCTTTCAACGAAATGTGTGTACTTACATTTGCAGTAAAGAAGCCATTTGATGTTTTCTGTTGAAACTGTTTAGGTGACTTAATAGAATCTGTTGTGCACTGGAAATCCTGCACAAAGAATAATTCATTTAAAATATAACTGACAAATTTTTATTATGTAGAGAGAAAATATATAAACTTTATGACTCTACGACTAAACCCCTTACATGTGAAACACCTCAAAGGTGGGGAGCTGCTTAAATAGAAAAGAATGATGTGTAACAGTTTTCTAAATTGTAACTAGAAAGTTTGTTGTGCTACTTATCCACTTTTTTGGCATGATTGTTAAAAAATATTGTTATAGAAGTTTGTTATTCTGATAACAGCAGTTTCACATGACTACCTACTGCCAATAGCTTATCTTTCTACTTTTTTATTCTTAAAAAATAAATAAATAAATAAATATATATATATATATATATATATATATATATATATATATATATATATATATTAAAGGATTACCTAAAGCTTTCATCCTGCAAATATCCTTTGAAATGATAGAAACTGGTATCTCATATTTGGAACTTACTATGTAGAACATAAGAAGAATGAGTAAAAAAAAATATCTTACTGTATTTCAAAAACATATTTTTACTTGAGAAGAAATGGAAGGACATGCATCATGGAAAAATACTGCTATTGCTTAGTCTATGTATGGATTTAGATAAAATATATTAGGACAAAAATATAGATATAGAGAATTTAAAGGGTTCATGGTCAGGAACTACCATCATCCTCAATGGCTTTCTACTTTACAGGACTAAAAATAAACTAAAAGTAAAAGCATTATATTTTTATTACATTAAAACTAATACACATATTTCATGGTTTTTGGATAAAGATGTTGGCAAAAAAAGAACCACTTTTCTGAAAAGAGTGGAGGAGGAGAGAAATACAAAGGTTCATATATAAGATAGTTGCTAAATTAATGATCTTAGTGGCAAAAACTATTTTACTATTAGAGATGGTTGTACAATTTTGAATGCATCTGTGATTTAATTGCAAAGCCCCTGAAGGTATCATCCCCAAAGTTGTTGCCTATTACTACTATTATTGCTCTAGTACATGTAGTTTTTGCATACATTAAGTTAAAATATAGGTCAAAATGTGGATTTGCTAAATTTAAAATTGATTATGAAGCTAATTTGTCCAAACAAATGCTTAAGCCATACTTTCTTTCTTTGTAATATTCCAACAGCCCTTCCCTTTATCTCCAACTAGTGGATGATGGTACAATGATCATAGGCTATGCCAGTGGTGGGCAGCTGAGTTGAAAAGGAGGGCCACAAGTGTGGCCCTCGACACCACTAAAGGATCGTACATAGCATTTTTAATCTATTAATCAATCTATAAAAATACGTAAATATAAAAAAACAAACACAAAATAATAAATCATGGCAATTAATTTGTTGATGGACCATAACCACTTCTCACTGACCTCCATACAGTTGCTGTGTTCGTCATTATGTTTGACAAAAAGGAAAAAAATTCCACAGTCGTAGAAATGTTTTTTAATAAATATCAATGTTGTCCAAGTCTTTTATTTTGGCCCCCTGAGTATTTGATTTTCACACCTCTGATCTAGAATAATCCATATCACCCCTTTCCTGTTATGTAGGGCTGATTCATATGTATGTCTGGTGTAACTAGTAGACTTGCTGAATTTATTTTAAGGACCCTAATATGGTATCATCACCAAAATTGCTGGATATATAGAAATGTATTTGCATCATGTGCAGTTTTTGCATACATTAAATTAAAATTTAAGTGGAAAATTAAATTTACAACATGACTTAATTAATAATTAATACAATTTTAAATAATTATAATTATTAAAAAAGTACAAGCACTAAAGCAATGCTTTCCTTTGTACAATATTTTTCCAACCCTTCTCTACATCTCCAGCAATTTGGGGGATGGCACCAGGTTCAGGAGCTTTGTACTTAATTCACAAACGTCAAATGGTGGAATCTTCAAAATAAAGAAATTACTAAAATGTCCACTACATGGCACTAACACCTAAATTTATTTACATTTTGGTAATACCTGCAGGAGATAAAAATAAATATCAGGCAGCCAGGAGTGGTGGGCCCCAAGGCGAGAACGTCGGCAGAGGATCAGAGGACATGTGAGTTCCTATGCACTAGGTGCAGGGCCACATGTGACAGGCCAGGGGGAGCTGCCAATTAATGTTGGAAGGGCAGCGGGTTGGGCACCTATAGGCTATGCAGTTAACTTATAAAGTAAATTTATTCTGTGAAAATTTCTCCACCATCACTATCACCATCTTTATCTTCAATCTACAAATACATTAGTATATATCTCATGAAATACATCTGCAATATGTAAAAAGCAGACACACTTACAGGAGTGTCAGAATATGTAAAATCAATGGTCTTCTTTAATTCTTTTGACACTTGAAGGTAGAACTGAAAGAGGAAACTGATCGCCAATGTTCGCTCATACTCCACCATGTCAGAGAAGTCGAAATCCTGCTGAGGCATCTCTTCCAAAAATAATCGGCACGCTTCATCCAGCATTGTCTCGCCCCATCGTCTGTAATATAAAATATATATTTTGGAGGAATTCTTTTAGAAACATTTACTTTTTTTTGCAAGCAAGAGAAGAAGCATTTTAGGGTTTATGCTGCATATGAAGTTATAGAGGGGCATTGCATGTGGATGTGGTGAAGTGGTACATAACCATATCACTTAATGAACTTCATATTGACAACATTTAAATATTGTCTGTACCATGGGGGTTTCAAGGTGCACAACAAATGTTGTTAAACCTTTATTTGACACAATCATAAAATCTTTACAATACAAATATACCACACAAACATAAATAACACAACGTTGATCACTTTCTGTGGGGAGGTCTGTATTGTAAATTGTTTTTAAGAAGCAATGTCTTTATAATGAAAAAGTACCATGGAACCCCACAGTACAGACAATATTTAAATGCAAATTAGAAATAGACAGGTATCGGGGAAGAGGGCTTTCTAACTATGCTTGCTGGACATAAAATACATTATAGTCTCAAACAATTTATATTGGCAAAGGTTAACATAAATTAATATATAGACGTACATACATAATTAAGACTTCTCCTCATTACGTCCTAAATATTATTTACATATTAATAATAACATGTAATGTTATTTATGTGAATTAATTCACAATGTGACACAATGTGGTATGTTTATAAATAAATACATTTATATAAAAAACCAACATTTATATATAAAACACCAACTCGACCTGATTCCCTAAGTATAAATATGACATTATCCTGTTCATCCTTGCTTTCCCTTACATTGACCATATACAGGAAGTCCAGAGGTCCTTGCCTGGCCAAATCTTTTCTCAGTGTTTGGTTCAACTATAGGCTATGTTCCCACAATTTTCAATCACCTGCAAAATCGTCTGCCAATCGCCTACACTACTTTTAATGGGCTTGTCCCCATTGATAGGATTGCGCCCAATTGCGATTGGGTCCACGAAAAAATCATGGCTCCCCGCGTTCTAGCAGCCGGCGGTCAGTGCCCGCGATTATTTTCCTCAAATCGCGCCCATAGACATGAATGGAGGCGATTTGCGATTGCGCGTGCAGGCGATCACAAATCGCACCCATTCATTTTCTAATGTTGGTGTTTTAAAAAAAAAAAATTGCCTGTGAAATTGAAACATGTTGCATAGTGTCGCATAGTGTACACCTTGATCGTTATGATATATGTCTAAAACCAACATTAATTTGTATAACCTATGCTCTCATGCTATCTGCAAAAATGTTCATATTGTAAAATTATATGGATATTTGGACCCAAAAAAGTCCAAATTAAAATCCCACCTGAGGGGATATTATGTTTTGGTTTGGTTCGGGATGGAAATGCTTGAAGTCAGACAGTATAAGGCCCAATTTACAAAAAAACTTTTGGATATTTTGTTTAGTACTGATAGGTGTTGTAACATTCGTGCAATGTTACTTTCCCTTACTTTCATAAGAATATTCCCATAATTTAACCCTGTCAGCACAGAGTCAATTGTATACAACTAAATTTCTGTAAAAGAAGAGGCAACCTATTTACCTTCCTACTGACCCATGTGCTACAATGCTGCCTCTTCACTTTACCAATAACCTGTGAACACCCATTACTCTACTCTGACTGTGCTTGCTCTCCAAAGCTCCAGCTCCAAAGCTCCCAATGGCTCATATATTTTTTAGTAACATGAAATTTGATGGAAGATATCATAACATGACAATGGGAGAGAAGGTATTTAACGTATACATAAATTATGTACAACAAAGCCGTAGCATTTCAGCACATGGACTGCAAGATATATATATTTATGACTTTTGTGGAAGTGAGTGAACCCTGAAGCAAATTGTAATAGTACATTGCAGTGGAGCCATACATACCTGCCAACAAGCATTTCACTGACATACTTTGAAAAGATACAAGCTGATTCAGAGCCACCATAATATATGTTCATAGACAAGATAAGGTCTGTGCCTTCTTTCAGTAAGACCCTCATTGCAGCAATATCAGCAGGGGCTGTACTTCCCCATCTCTGCACTTGTCTGAATACTGCGATAAACTCCCACTGCAAAATAAAGAGAAGCAATATAAGATTAATAGGTTGTGCAGAGTGATGTGCAACTTAACAACATGTCAACAGTATACTAAAAAAGATATGTGTGAAAAACTTATCAAGAATAAAAGAAGAAGCTTAGCATTACATACTCTTTAACTCTACAATACTGACGATATTGGTGAAATACAGTATGCACTTATAGTAAAAGCCTTCTCTTACTGGCAAACTGATATTGATACAATTAGCAACCGCCTAGACCAATGACAGATGATGGTTAATTGGCTATTTCACCGCTTTGACAGAGGTATGTCTAATGGGTTGTGTTTAAAACTGAACTCAAAAAATTTAATGGATCAACAACTCCAAAATGTTAGCACTGGACTGCTGTCTTTACTGCTGGAAAAGGGAGGTAAAAAAGTTGCAGTGAGTTCCTAGACATCCACAACAACTCAGATTACCTGTAAACTTAATAAGGTATAGGGTTTAACTCGTGTAGGGTTTGGTAACTATTACATTTAACCATTGGTTTGAATTAAAATTAAACCTTATCCTATGCCTAAAGGCCACAGCTTACAATCTCACCATACAATTTCTGTACAATCTACTACTACCAAAACCATGTAATATAAGGACTAAACCTTCCAATAACTATGTATTCTATCAGGGAGGCCACTCTACTACATAGGTGTTGGTAGATCTAAAGTAAATAGTATGGAGGCTTAATGCTTAGGTAAAAAGTGGCCTAGCTCAATTACACATTAAATAGGCTACCCATCCTAACATTGCTACCATCTAAGTCCCATCCCCCCCCCCCCCACCTATTGTATTATCGGTATTTATAGATATTATTTATAGATTGTTCTGCATACCCTGAGGCAGAACTAACTAGTATGGCAGTTTGGATCTAGTTATGTAAACTGGACAGGGAACATTTTTCATAGAAATATTCTTTAATAAAATGCATGGCTTTGGAAATATTTAACTTAGACCTCAAGGCTTTGCATAGGAAAGTTCACTGTGAGTATTAGTTCTCAAACATAAGTTATAAAAAGTATTTATAATACAGGAGATGGTACTGGAGATATAAGAAACAACAATTTTTAAATACTGTATATATACTACAGTATATGTAGCCTCTATATTTGTTGGCTCCTTTTCCTATGATGTTGTCAAAACCTATTTTAAAAGACACTCAAGGGGATTTTATGATTTCTGTTATGTCACAATAAATTACAGCAATAAATAGTTTTTCTTTGTTTATATTCACTTGATATTGAAACATTTAGTAGTTTGAATTATATTTTGTTAAGGTGGTGAATATTTGTGTATCAAAATAGTTGAGATGTAAGCTTTCAGAATTTCCTGCAATGAAATGCATGTCCACCTATTCATCCACTTCGTTATGTCTAAAGCCAGCCATAGACAGGTCATTAGATCGATGGACGTGATGTTTGTTGATCAAACTGTGAATTTGTGCGTAGAGATGGTCGACCATTTTGACGATTTTGAGTTAATTGCAAAGCCCCTGAACATGGTATAATCACCAAACTTGCTGTAGATGTAGAGAAGGGTTGGAGGTATACTACAAAAAAAAGGATTACGCTAAAACAAATAGTTTTGCATAAATTAAGTTCAAAAGTCAAGTCAAAAGTTTGAAAATCGGATTTTCGACTTTGATTTGAACTTAATTTATGCAAAAACTACATGTGCTAGAGCAAAAAAAAAATTTTCTCTATATCTCCAGTATATCTCCAGTAGGTCTCCAGTAATTTGGGTGATGCTACCATTTGCTACTTATCCGAGGCTTTGCAATCAGCTCACAACATTAGCTAGTCGAAAAATTCAACAATCTCTCTAATTGTGCGTACCACTGTGCACAACGATTCCCGTTCCCATCCAAAGTAATTGTGATCGACCAGGGAAAAATGGACTTGATTTTCTTTACCGAGTGGAATCGATCACTCCATGTGGGCCGCTTAGATTTCCACAAAATCGATCACCACGAGAGCTCACATCGTCCTGTCTATGGCTGGCTTAAGCCATAAAGAGTTGTATTGCTTATGTCTTTAGCCGGCCATAGACAGGGCGATACCTGTTAGATCGACGGACAGTTGATCTGAAGGTGGTGACGTGATCACGATGTGCTTGAACATCTGTCGATCGAACTGTGAATCATTTCGCACCACTGTGCACATCGATTTTCGTTCGATACTTTAGATGGGGGAGACCCTGGTACTTGAGTAACAGTAATTGCGACCAGGGAAAAAACACACTTGTCCATTCTCTGTTCAATACATTTTTTATACGAAGCAGGATCCATCGCTCCATGTGGGCAGCTTTGACTCCCTTAGGATCGCACACAAACGCGAAAGGCGATCAATCTTGTGGGAATCAACCCCTAAATCAACCCATCTATGGCCAGCTTTTAGAGCACATCTATAGAGACATGTTGATTTTTTTTTCTGCATTGTATGTCATATATTAAAGATAGTATTTTTATACTGAATTTCACAATTCTGTCATATTTACACCTATGACTGTGAGCATTAGTTTTATGCTTTATATACATGTCACCCATGCTGTCCACCTTTCCCTATATTTTTACATATGTAGTAGCATGCTTAAACAGATAAACTTGAGTTGTAATCATCATGTATTATAATGGTCTACTTTAAACATTTAGAAACTCTGTGTTCCATACCAATTATCAGTAACATTATATAATACTAATTGAATACACAATATACCTTCTTGGAGAAAGGGACATTAATAGAGATCAGAATCTCTTCTGGCCTCAAAGATGATGTGCCAGTTTCATCGAAAACTAATTCTCTAAGAGTAACCTGGCGTTTCCTGTCTGTAAAAAAACAAGACAATAAGGTATTAGATACAGTTATTGGGAGGAGTATGAAGTATGCATGTTGACAAGGTAAAAAAATCTGGCTTCTAGGAAGATTATATTTACATATCATTATTTATGCATACATTTAAAAACATTAATCATGGCTCATTTTAGGTTAGTGTAAGGAGAAACCTATTTTCTTGTGTATTTATGGCTAGGGGTAATTTCTTTAACACATTAGCTCTATTTCCACACACAGCTCATCTGCCTTTTCATTGTAGACAAATTTACCTCATAATGAAAGCATAGTATATGTATAGAACAGGGGTAGGCAAACTTTTTGATTTTGTAGGCCACAATGGGTTTTTAAATGTGACATAGGGGCTGGACCAACATCCTACAAGGGCTGCCTGGCATGGGGGTCCCAAATCCCTGTAGCTAGGACAGGATATTTAAAAAAAGAAACTTTGTTAAAAAATTATTAAATAGAATCTTTTGATAAAGAAGCTTAAACATTCTATTGCGGGCAAACTGTGGCCTCGAGGAAATAATCAATTGTCCTCTAGGTGTTATCTTCACTTAACCCCCCTAGCGGTCAGCCCATACCGCATCATTTTTAACGGAGTACACTGCCTGCTATTTCCACCCTTCCCCCACCCCTCTCCACACACCTGGTGTCATAAATGACATTAATCATCATGGAGGTCTATGGCCCGGAAACCCCAGATGCTGCACTAGCGGTTGTGGCTAACCCGAACGAATAGGGACAAAAGGGCCAGGTTTGGCTTATAAATCTTAGTTTGCCCATGTCCATTAAAGAAGCATCAAGTTTCTCTTGCAGATTTTACTATCTTAAGCCAGACATAGAGGTCTCGATCCATAGCCGGCTTGTAGCAGACATCTTACAGCGTGGTGACGTCACCATGCTTTGAGGAGTCGGCTACAGAACTAACAGGAATCCTGTGTGCTGCACCAACACACGCGATTCCTGTCAGATTGTAGCCAATTAACTTAAAGGGGGAGGAGACTCTGTCTCCAAGTTAACTGCCTACACAAATCCTTTTCTTTAGGTTTAAGGAGTCCGCACTCAGACTTGTTTTTTGATCTTTTAAAATCGTTAACCTTTATTTTCAAATTGTTCCAAGGAAGAATGCATACATCATCAGCTCCACACAGGGAACATGTCCTCACCCCTGACGCGTTTCCCCCCAAATATTTGGGGCTTAATCCCTATGATTAAGCCCCAAACATTTGGGGGGAAACCCATTGGCAGCCTTGTATACAAAACAGTGCAACCATGAGTGTTTAGTTCAATTCCATTCAACCAAAGAATTGTTAAAATTTATTTAAGCGAATATAAAATTAAAGAGACCATTCTTTCTTTCATTTTATATTGGCTTGCATGTACAGCTCAACAATTAAGAAACTAGGGAACTTGTAAACTAAGATACAGAAGTCAAGCTACAAAATTAAGGGAAGTGTTGATGGGTAAAACACCTTTGCTAACCACTACACTAGACTATTATATTAAACTGGTAGTGGCACATACCTTCTGATGCAAGGTTAAATGTACAGTTTCCAACAGCCAGAATAGGGTTCAGGTCCCAGGTTGAACTTTCACTAAGAATACTTCCTCCGAGGGACTGAATGAAAGAAGCAAATACATTTGTTAATGAAATTTTCACTGTCATTAATTTAAAGTTTCTCAATACAAATACTTTGTTATTCACTTTATTTAATTTATTCATAAATATTTATTAAACAATGTTCTACACATTTACAGAGGATATTGAGTGTTCAATTAAGTATCTGCCAATAGACGTTAATGAGAGTCCTTGATACAATCCAATGGAAGAAGCTATAAAACATCAGGGTACCCTCTGGAAGCCAAGGTACTGTAAACATTTGCTGAAGAACAGTTATGCTTCAGTCAATTAGAAATGTTTGTAGCAGATGTAATAGATGCCAACCCAATGGAGGTCCATAGTGCCCCCCCACCTTGATCCAAGATCCTTGGTAAGGCATTTCTTGTTATGCGGATGACAACACTCAGTCACTATGTACCAATTATCTACAGACATTGTCTATTATTGTGAGTTTTTCACAATGTGGAAAATGTAAGTGTGTCATGTTAGAAAATCGTAATCATATTGGAATCTACTTCATTAAATGTTACCACCAGGCAATGTGTGGACATTAATGTGCTAAAGTAATACTTTCTTTTTTGTAATGTTCCCACAATCTTTTCTACATCTACAGTGATTATACTATGTTTAGGGGCTTTGCAAATAACTCACAAAGTCAGCTTGCCAAAATAAAAAAAATGTCTAAAGCTGGGCATATACGTCACAATTTTCCTGCGAAATCGCCCATCCGATTCCAGAAAGCGATCGCAAGCTGCAACATACCATGCATTCAATTTCTGGGCGATTCTTTCCTGAAAGTGTGTCTTGCACGCACACGTTTATGGGTTTGGAGTGGCGTTAGCTGAACAATTGGCCAGTGACCAACAGCACACAAACAAAGGTAATTTCCACAAGATTCATAGACTGAGCGCTTAAAACGATCGCATGAGACAACTAACAGCACTCGATTCATGTGCTTTTTAATACAATTTTAAAGCAGAACGGATCCGTGAACGATCGTTTTACTGTCCGATTTTTGGCAAAATCGATCGCACTAAAATTTAACAGAAAATTGTGACGTGTATGTCCAGCTTAATACTTACTCCTTCACTTCTTATGTGCTTCCCAGACAACTGCTGGAGGATGACATGGAAAATCTTGCTTTTGTCTGCTGGGATTTGAGACATGGCTTCACCGAGAATGGATCGTACCAGAGATAGACTGCAAGCAGCTCCAATGGTGATACCTGAAAACACAGAATTGATAACTTCACTTAGGTGTACATCATACAGATAAAAATTGTATATCAAAGATTTTGAGTACTGAATAACTTGTTCATTCAATAAAAAGCTATGGATATCGAACAAAAAAATTGATCTAAAGTTATCGGACATGTTGGTTAATTTTGATCGAATTGGTAACCATCGAATGTAAATTGAACATGTCAAATAATTAAATTTGATAATTTTTGTTCGATCTAAAAAATTTGAATGAAGCTATTTCCTATTTAAAAAAATCAAACAATATTTTGTTCAAGCACATCCGAAAGAAATTTTATTAGGTCAAAGGAAAATAGAGTGTATACATTCAATATAGGCACAATCGATATTCGATCACAATATCTAACATCCTGATCAATTCTATCGTCAATTGTGCTACAATCTTTATGTTTATGGGTAGCTTAAGTCATTTGAAAATCTGTCAACTTTGAAAAAAAATTTAAAGTAATTTTTTTCACTTAAGTTACCGGTTTGAGGCATTATCTTTTATGAAACTATGTAAAACTATCAGTCACTACTTTTTACTAGACCAGGAGGTTTTTCCCTCACACATTCCAGATAGAACAGTCCAATCTATTATATTGACATCTTAAAGTAACTTCAACAGTAGGTCTGCTAACCATGGCCCTTTTCCTACTGACACTGCCATGAAATCCTCTCAACTCTGCAGTGAAAGGCATGACATCATCTGAGCGAGTAAGAGCCCTTCTGGGCCAGGCCAAGGTAAGTGGCTTTTGCTGGGAAACCGTTCACATAACATAATTTATTATATCTTTATTTTATTGAATGGAAAATGCGGACCTTAAATAGACATTTTTAGTTTGTTTTTCAGACTTTTGAATTCTCTTATTGGAAAGGAAATTTTTACTAGTGAATCTGATGAAGAGTAACTTTACAAAGACTACACAATCATGTGCAAATTAAAATGAAAAAATAAATTGCTATGAATTGTTATTCTGAATATATGCATGCTGTACATGTTTCATCTCACTATTTTATTGTTATGGTTTGAAATTATACAAAAAAAAGAAATAATACATTGCTTGCACACGATTGCATGATAAAAATCAGTAAAGTCTAAACTTGTTCTCTGAGCCAAATGAAAAATCCCTTGTGATGTGAAAATGTATTTTACAAACTGCAAATGGTAAATTTACATTGTTGATGTAATTGTTTGGTCTAGTAATTTTCTATTTCTTTTGACACGGCTGCTAGAGAGTCCTCAGCAGTAAAATTTAGAAGAAGAATCATTTTGGTATTAATTGTGATGTGCTGAAGGAGTGTAACAGTCACAACTTATTGGTTTTGTTTGAAGGGCTAAAGCTATTGGATGATATTCAATGTTGTTTTAAAGGATGTATCCACCGAAAAGGTTCAAGTGAGGCTATAGTGGTTGGTTAAGCAAAGTTTTACAGGTAGCACTGTTGGGGGACCTAATTTGTTTTGTTATAATGAATATTTATGTAACCATGTATACTCGAATATAAGCCAAATTTTTCAGCACCTGAGATGTGCTAAAAAAAATTAATTCAGCTTATATTCGGGTCAAAAAGTGAAAATAGCGTCATTTTGTAGGTGGACTTTATGAGTGAATTGCAAAGCCCCTGTACATTATATCAACGCCACATATACTGGAGATGTAGAGAAAGGTTGTACGAACATTTAAAAAAAAATGCTCTAGCATATGTAGTTTTTGAAATAATTAGGTTCTATGCTAGGCTAGAGCAATACTTTTTTCTTTACAAATATTCCCACAATCCTTACCTACATCTCCAGCAATTTTAGTGATGATATCATGTTCAGGGGCTTTGTAATTGACTTATAAGTCTACTGGATTAAATAATAACATAACCTAACCTCCTAACAAAAGCACATTTGCTGTGTTTCTGGGCCAAAGCTGCTGCATTTCCTTACCTAGGCTTATACTCTACTTTTTCTAAAATTAGGTACCATGGGTTATATTCAGGTCGGCTTATTCGCAAGTATATGCGCTGTGGAATTGAGTATTGTTTATCATGTCAAATAGACGTTGTCTTATTAAAGTTGTGGCCTACATTCATTTTCCAACAAGCCAAGAAGTTGTCCAATTTACAAACATGTCAGCAATCGCAGCTTTTAATATTTATTATCTTAAGTTCACTCTCAGGTAACCAGGTCTTTGTTTGAATGTAACATATAGGGTAGGCTTTATTTTTTAGCCTTTAAGACAGCTCATCCTTTTCTTTTTAATAATAAACAGACTGCAACTGGATACCTGGAGGCCAGAGCTTCTCTAGAAAGCTCTGTAGAGGTGTACCAGTTCCATTCTGTCCTCAGGCCTAATCTTTAACACAGAACTATATGCTGACATATGTCTTGAAGAACTCACTAGACTGACCTGTGATTCTGCATTTCTTTGAAGCTACAAATTATCATGAAGGAGAAACATGTTCACATAAACCATTACTTTGAATGTGCTTTGAAGATGTGTGTATTATAGGTGTGATAATGTACAACCTACTTTAAATTAGAAGGTCAGTAAAAAAAATGAGTCTGGGCTTAATTGCCTTCCCCAAAATTTGAAATAAAGACTTACATGTAGACATTGCATGAGTTACAGGATTATGGAAGGCTCATTAGAATGTAAGCTCATCTAAAAGACAGTTAATGATATAATGATGTGCAGCATAAGTATAACTCTATACAGGGAGTGCAGAATTATTAGG
>CM070039.1:48067645-48078500 GCA_036250615.1 Ptychadena robeensis
TCTTCCTTCCCACAGATTTGGCAATATTTTGTAAAGCATTAGACATTCACTACCATAACACTGACAAAAACTAGGCATGCTGTGAATTCTAGTCCTCCAAGCTGTCTACCCAGAAGTTGTGACCATTCCCCTATGTATGGCATATGGACAATCAGGCAAAAGTGTGCACAAAATAAATGTCACTGGTTGGGAATGTTAGTGTTATCCATCCTCTAGTTATAGTGTCACCCCAGTGCGGATCGCCTCTGCATATTATTGATTTTATGACTGAGGCTGTGGGCCAGTGGATACTTGAACACGGGCCACATTTGGCCCCCAGGGCCTGACTTTGGATATGCCTTTCTTCTGGGCAGGATGAATCGCTGAATGGCCAATATGTTTGACTTATGCTCTATCCTGTAGGGAAAGATGCAGAAAGATGCTGTTTGCTAGTCCTTCCTCCACCAACCCTATCCATAATGTTTGTTTTCCAGTATTTGGGAACAAACATCAATTGCTCCCAATGACAACTATATGAAATCTTTACACAGCCATAAAAGTTAGGCAGCACAGCTTGGTTACATCCCTACTCCTAGCCTATGACTGAACAATCTAAATGCAGCATCAGATTTAGCCCATGGCTCCACTATGCGCTGGCATTCGCTGATGCCTGCGCAAGCCTCCCACATGTTACTACGGGCGCGGATGGGCTGTGTCGACATTAACCTGACGGAGGCGGGAACCAGCGGATCTGGGGTTCTGATGGGCTGTGCAGATAGCCCTGTCAAAGCCCCATTGCCATCAATGAGTGGCTCATGGACTTATGGGGTAACTCCTGGGACTCCTACCACTCCCATCTACCCCCTGACATGGCTTCATTTGTTAGCTTTACTTTACCAACAATTCCAGATGTTTTTTAAATAAGTAGACTCTGTTAAGATATCTTTTTATACTTTACTTATTTGCGAAATGTTCAAACTACATTGCAAAATGAACAGAAGTTTTCCCACAAAACACATATTTGTGCAGATGTTTGTATAAATTCCTTACAGTTAAGATGTCAGCATGGATTGGAGCTTATATATATGACTGAAAGGTAAATGTACATGCATGGACAAGATGATCATGTTCACACAGCTGCTGAAACTGTCAGCTTCCACCAGGAATGTCATGACTCCAACAAACAACTAATTCATTTTACTACATAAACAAACCAGGAACAATAGCAGTGCAGAGACACGGTGCAATAACCTCATCCATACTCTGGTTGTATCATATGTTTCCAGCAAAAGAATACTTCTTTCATAGGGAAATAAAAGAAAGGAAAAAAAACCTCATTACCTAATCATGTCCATGAGAATACTTGCAACATAGAAAATTCAAGTGGTATGATTACCCCATACAGGACATAAAACAAAATAACAAAGCATACATGAACTGATAGAATGACGGGTGGGGCAGTTTACAGAACAAGATCAATAACCTCTATTCATCTATTGTAGTTGATGATACATCTAAAATGACCTGGATTCTTTATGCTGTGTTCTTGTACTGTTTGGAAATACATAGATTAGTTTAGGCAAGTATACATTCTTCAAAGTTTAAACAAGCAAACCTTTTGACCTTAGACTAATTTAAATCTTAGTAAAGAAAGCCAGCCTTTCTCAAGAAGGGTTCCACAGAATTCTAGCTTTTTTTAAGAGGTTCAAAAGAGAGATCTCTGGACCAGCAGTTCTTGCATAATTTTTGGGACCCTTTCTCTCTGAAGATGAAGCAATTCCATAGTGGCTTCTGCTCAGTTGTTGCCCAGATGCAGGTGGTCAGTGGGTGGTTGTTAATAATCCATCAACTGCCCCCATTTTATGCCTATGAGCAACAACCCAGTAAATGTGACTTTTCTCAGCTGCAGCTCATGGTTGACCATACGAGGCAAATGGGCAGCTCCTAACTCAGCTTTAATGTTACCATATAAGTTACAATCTGTTTATTTTTTACACAAAACTGTATAACATGACAACCTTTCTAATTTATCCAATCTAAACTATCCAAATCAATCTCTTTCCAACTTATAGACCTTTAAGGAGACCACGTGAATTTAATTTAAGCCAATTTGAGAGAGAAAATAATGCAGATGCATGATATTCAAATCTCCCCTTTAGTAAACATTTATGGTCTAGTACACTGCTTACAGCATACTTTGTCCTTAAACATGAGGAGTGACCTCAGCAACCAATAAAGCCTTCCTGCGCCATGTATGCATATGCTATAATAAACAAGGATAAGCAATAGTACAAACTGTAGCACGCAGATATTTTCTAGTCGCCTTCATAAATAATCGATATTACTGATCTCTATTACTATAATCTTATAATTAAACCCTTTAAAAACATTTTAAAACAAAGAATGTGCTAAATAATTACTGTCAGCAATGGCCATATAAGATCAAAGTCACATGAGAATCAAACCACCGGGACAAGCCCTTAGCCTTTGTAAGGTAGATTTCCCATCATAGCTAGGGGCAGTCGTTATCAGTGTTTAGGCAGTAAATGGCTAATGCTTTCCAATAATAATGCCAAGCATGTATGGAAGGGCTCTGTCCCATGGTATAGTTCATTTGCATTTAATATTAATAGTTTGAAGAATGTCATCACCCCCTTCACACACACACATGCACGCACACACACACACACACATGTTCACTTTACATAACCTGATCCTCTTTGCAAAAAGACCCTCCTGTAGTAAGGATTTCAAAATATAAAATGTAAATGTGCACATTGCATTAGTCAAATAACTATGTTTAGGCCTCTCTCCTCTCTTTGGGGGAAAAAGTGATCAACAAAAATATGACAAAACATTAAGGGATAAGAAACACTGCAGTGCTTCCTCTGCTGTGCATGCATTAGAGTCTACTGCAATTCTCTGCCCATTTTATTTAAAAAAAATTATTAAGAGGTACACTACAATGAACAGCATGCACAATTTCTATTAGTTCACTACACAGCAGCGCAGGGTAGTACATTTCCATGTTTTGCTTTGCTGTGTACCAGCATCTAAATTAACAAATATTGCCACTACAAATCTAATTTCATGTGAGAACCGCACATAATGTGTTTAACCCCTAATCTTTTAATAGTGCTTAGAGAGCGCATGAACATTTATGATCTGGTAGGTAGAAAATGTCAGATAAAAAGGTTCCTGGATTGCTAAAGGTTCCCGTTTCAGCCCCCACCTTCAACCTAAAGTAGTTAACCCTTCCTCGCTTAAATAGATATAGATCTTCATTGCATATTTTTGAAGATGATGGTAAAGGCCTATAGGCATGTGCTTGGCAGTATATAAACTTATTTCCTCCAACAGGATATAGCTTGACAGCAAATTGGATACTTAAAATTTCAGATAAAACTGTTCTAGGACTGTTAAATGTTTCTTTTCTGCCTCACCTCCCTCACCTTGATCCTAAAGTAACTAACCCTACTTTGCTCAGATTGTGCATATCTGCAATGCATAGCTGGGGCCCTCCAGATTCTTTGTCATGTTGGCCATGTCCATGGAGTTGACTCTCCTGTTTGTCTACACAAATACAAAAAATAATAAAATATATATAATTATTAGAAATGTTCTCCACAATCATTATCTGGTTTGGTCCATAATTGAACAACTATAAGGATTGAGCTGCTGGAGGATTACAGTTGTATTTCCTGTTTATAGTGACCTAGATTTCTTATGAGACAAGTACACTCACCCACTAATTTAAATATTGTGTTTTTTCGGAAACTGAATATGAATCAACATATGTAATATTTTTTTATTATATGTACCAGCAAAATTAAAATGACAAATTCTTGAATAACAAAGAAAATGGTCTCCCTAGTGACACATGGCAAAAAAGATGAACTAGTGGGGCTGAGAAAGGTAATGTCAACTTTTTTTTACTAAATTGGCAACATGTTTAAAGGAAAAAAACATAAGCAATGTGCATATACAGTGGTGTGCAAAACTATTTGCCCCCTTCCTGATTTCTTATTCTTTTGCATGTTTGTCACACTTAAATGTTTCAGCTCATCAAAAACCGTTAACTATTAGTCAAAGATAACATAATTGAACACAAAATGCAGTTTTAAATGAAGGTTTACGTTATTAAGGGAGAAAAAAAACCTCCAAATCTACATGGCCCTGTGTGAAAAAGTGATTGCCCCCTTGTGTAAAAATAACTTACCTGTGGTTTATCACACGTGAGTTAAATTTCTGTAGTCACCCCCAGGCCTGATTACTGCCACACCTGTTTCAATCAAGAAATCACTTAAATAAGAGCTTCCTGTCACAGAGAAGTAGACCAAAAGCACATCAAAAGCTAGACATCATGCCAAGATCCAAAGAAATTCAGGAACAAATGAGAAAAAAAGTAATTGAGATCTATCAGTCTGGTAAAGGTTATAAAGCCATTTCTAAAGCTTTGGCACTCCAGCGAACCACAGTGAGAGCCATTATCCACAAATGACACAAACATGGAGCAGTGGTGAACCTTCCCAGGAGTGGCTGGCCGACCAAAATTACCCCAAGAGCGCAGAGACAACTCATCCGAGAGGCCACAAAAGACCCCAGGACAACATCTAAAGAACTGCAGGCCTCACTTGCCTCAATTAAGGTCAGTGTTCACGACTCCACCATAAGAAAGAGACTGGGCAAAAACGGCCTGCATGGCAGATATCCAAGGCGCAAACCACTGTTAAGCAAAAAGAACATTAAGGCTCGTCTAACACAGCATTTCAGCAAAAGAACATCATACCAACAGTAAAATATGGTGGTGGTAGTGTGATGGTCTGGGGTTGTTTTGCTGCTTCAGGACCTGGAAGGCTTGCTGTTATAGATGGAACCATGAATTCTACTGTCTACTAAAAAATTAATTCAGGATTTAATTCAAGTCCCTAAACCTTCGGTTGGGGAGATTGAGGACCGATCTGAAAAACATCTGGCCCTTATATATATATATATATAACAAAATAGGAAGCCAGATCTAAATTTAAAATTGTATATTTAGGGTGGAAGACACCCACTTAGGGCAACCTGGCCTCCTCTTCTCTTCATTATGCACCATAGAATATGTTAGTACCCTTAAATTTTTTATCTCTGACTGAATAGACAAAATTTTCTTTGATGAATCGTACTGTTTGGATAATAACTAGGTTATCGGGGGGGGGGGGGGGGGGGGGGGGGGGGTGTAATACTAGAGCTCTGGGATGATATAGGACATACTACTATGTGGTTTATCCAGGTAGACAGATTTACTATAACAGGCTGATTGTACAGCCAAAATGGTGGTTAGAGTGGCCGGACACGACCCTCACAAGCCTTAGTCTCATATGGACAAGTAATAGTTAACCATTCCCTGGATCTAACAAAGTAAGGGGTATATACCCCGATATATCACCCCATCACAAGTCCTTCATACTTTACAGTGGAGGCATACATATACGCCCACTTACCAAGGTACCTTTGTGGTACTTATGCTACGCATAAAAGCTGTAGAACCACCACAATATTAAGCAATAATGATTTATAATCACTAACCTAGGGTGCATATAGCTATCAAGTTACCTCGATTAATGCATAGATGAATATTGATGTACTTAACCTGTTACTTTAACCAGTTTTATACACTGTTTACTTTTCTGTGACATTGAAATCGAGATTGATTGCTAAGAGACCATTTAGGGCCCCTCACGGAGCGATATAGTGGGAATCATCTGGAGGGTGGGGGGCTGGCCCCTACCCATGCGCCGACCGGAGGCTGGGATCGCAGAGTACGCGGACGCCAAACGGTCTTTTGACCGCTATTTCATTATCACGCTGCCGCCCAGTGTCTCTCTGCTTCGGCCACACCCCCGTGACAATTTTCTGTTTTGGAGGTGCTTGGGAAGTGGGGTTGTGCAGGGCGAGGCCAATAGGAAGGGCGCTTGGTTGGTGGGGGGGCAGGTTGCAGCCAACCCCTTCTCCGGCGCCAGCCCTTGGCTTCTCAGAGTTGTTGGCGTCCGCACGTCACCATGGGAACCGAGATCACGTGGCCATGGGCGGCGTGGTCCCGGGTTCCCATGGCGACAGCGGGGGATAAATGGGCGCTGCTGCCGTGCGCGTCCGCAGCTGATGTGACGTAAGGCGAGAGTCGCTTCCGGATGGGGCGAAGCATCCATACAGGTGGGTGGATGGAGCTGTCAACACGTTGGGTTTCCACTGGGATAGGGGTATCAGCCTAGGGGTGTCAGGCATTGGGACACCAGAATTCAGGGGGGAACACTTTTTTCCCCCCTAGCATGCACACTTTGCACCACACACCTATCACAGGTGGACATTTTCACACAAACACATTACACCTGTACACACACGAACACTCACCTTCACCACACACATGACTTGTGTTTTTTCTTTGCCAGGGTGGATTCATTTGTACACAAACAACCCTTTTCACTCTGTATTTTCACTCTCTATGGGGGTGGGAGGGCTGTATTCCGCTACACTGTGGGATGTACTCACCTTGCCTTCATACCATCTCCATCCGCAGGTGGCTTGCTCGCGGTGACGAGCGAATACAAAATTCCTCCGTTAATTTGTGGCCCATATTCCACTGGCGGCGCGTGGGATGGTTGGTTGACCTGCCTGGCCTCTGGGGTCTCACATCGCTCTGAAGGGGTTCTTGGTCCTGTGCAATCAATTTACATCCTTCATGTAGGTTTCATTTTTTCAAATACTTATTTCTGTAATCACACGTCTTGAAGATATTGACTAAAGTTTAATTTTCTGATATTGTTAGCAATGGAAACAATGAACATCTCCTGAGGAAGCCTACAGGCGAAACGCGTCGAGATAAAGTTGTTTCTAACTCTACACAAATTGACTATGTACAATGTGAACCCTTGTGTATGATATATGTTTGATATTGTTTTTACCTTGTTTAATGTCTTCGCAATGTGAGATTGTAACCGATAATATTGTAAGAACAACAATGTATAGGTCGGTTTTAACTTTAACCTTATCATGACTACAACCTTATAAATACTTTTTGAATGATACAATGGTGCCTTTAAATTCCCCCCTACAAGTCCCTAAACCTTCGGTTGGGGAGATTGAGGACCAATGTGAAAAACATCTGGCCCTTATCCCTCAACTTCTCTATTCAAATCATTTGTTGTCATACATAACTGTTCACTATACAAATATTGGAAACATACGATTCATCACATTTGTACTGCTTTCTGCACCCCTGTTAAAGATCTCATTTATATTAACAACATTTTTTACTAGGGCAGGAATTGGAGATTTCTCTCTAAAAATTTAATTTGCTAGTCACATGGAGGAGGTGGCTGCATTACTCTTAAAGGTGGATGTAGAAGAAGACATAAAAATAGTATGGCTAGGCCAACTGAGGAAAACCACAGAATTCCGTTTTAAATGTTTGTGAAAAAGCTAGCATACCAAATGTCACACAATATTTACTCTCAGTATGAAATGCAAGTAATGTGACATATGGGGTTTAGCTGGCTTGTAAATCAAGTTGACTAGTACTAGCTCCTTAAGGTACACCATAATTATAAATGAGCTGTCAAAACGACAAAAATTAGATTTGTGTCTTCTGTAATAATACAGGTATGTTAGCTTGGTTTGTGGGGTTTTCCTTAAAGGCATACAGAGAAGGCAAATCTGCAGGGACTTCTACCGTACTCATAAGGAAAACAATCATTAAACATTTTATTATTACACATAAAATTCATACAATTAACATACGTGTATGTGAATAGTGTCATACAATACTTGATAAGACTTTTCAGTGACATACTATCCAAATAAAGCCACACTAGGTATATTAAATGTTGGCAGCATAAAACTTGGGACACCCCCTTATACAAGCTATAAATCAATGCATTTACCCTATATAAGGGCTTCAGGATGACGCAGTATACACTGTAAAGAAATACAAGCAGTGCTGTTACAAGAGTTGATATAGTTAAGCTGGCACAGATTGGGGAGGAGAGAGAAAGGTAGAATAGAAGATCAAGGTCTGAGAGACCCTATGTTGAATGCTCACAGGACAGATTTGCCAGTATCCCAGTCACCAACAACCCAGGGGCATCTAAATGGTGCCTTCTGCGTGGGACTGTTAACCCACACGTTGGATCTAATTCCAATGGATGGAGGAATGGACCATGTCCATCTGTATGTGCACGTTCCCCATTCCATCTTCCATCTCATGGGCATTTTCAAGAAATGTATTGAAATCCTTCTCTCTCTAATTGGTGCATCCTTATTTCTTGACATAGCTTCTTCCGAAAGCTTCTGAAAGAGATCCCTTAAACCTGTCTAAACCCCTTAAGTCTGTCTAAACCCCAAACCTTTAGATGTTTAAGATTGCCATTGTCATTGCCATTTTCAATGCGCTGCCTATTCTATCTGCAGGATTTGTTAACTTTATGTTCAACTGCAGATCTTGGTAAGAACACACTTTCTGGTTATGGAAAGGGACTGTCCACATTACATAACACTTGCCCTGTTCTCAACTATCTGTTTGGCAATGCACGTTAACACATGTCCTGGAAGTCAGCATTATATTCAATTAGTTCACGTAAAAATGCAAGTTAACACAAATTGAAACAATTTAAATGAGGCCTAAAGGGGAAAGCGGGATCACAGTTGTGAATGTGTAATTCATACCATCAACTTAACAGTGAGTTGATCCAAGTTGTTACATGGCTAACTTTGTGGGGACATTTTGATAATAACTGTTAAAGTGATAGTTGGAAGCCTCCTTAAATTTTAGATGTAAATGTTTTTTTTTAAATGAAGTGACATATGCCTATTAAGTCCCATGTGTTTTCTTAAGTAGATAATAGAGTGGAAAATACCTTAATCTTTGTGATATATTATATTGGAATGTTGCCATGATACAAAACAATTAACCTTTGGGTAACAAATTTAGTTGTATATATCTATCTATCTAGAAAATGAAAGTTTTTTGCTGATGTTTGAAAATTCATATTCTTTGAGATTGGTGCAATATAGTAGCTGTAATTGCTTAAAGGAGTTATACTGCACTATAAGTATTGTTCTCCCCACATTCTCTTACCTCCGTTCCCTCTTTTCGGACTCATGTTGGGTTCTGGGTAAAACATACACATTTTAGGTATGTATGCACTTGTTTATACGGTTTGATATTTTCTTCCCATTATTTACAGTACACTATTTCTTTGTAATATCCAACTAACATATGAAAATTGGTAAAAAGGAGTAAGTGAAGGAGGCCTCTCATGTTTAGTAATTTATGTATTTTAGTCAATATAGCTTTGTAGCAATATAATTGTAATAGTGATGCAATTACTCTGTGTGGTATGATTGCTGTAGTTTGATTTTTTTTCATTGAGTTACACGTTACACAAGATTTTCAGTAAAAGTATGTTTTCATGTCTTCATCTCGAATACATACTCAGCACAAAGCATTTTTGTTGAGAAGTTCCTTTGGAGACTAGATGGCAACAAGATAACCATGTCACCTTTAGCAATGTCCCTTCTATTTTGGGTAAAACCAGCTGCAGTGGTAGAATACACAAAAAAACAACTGCAGTAGCTCAGGTAATGTACAGAAGCATAACTTTACTGTAAATGAACCCTTTAACTGATGTCTATGCATGACACAGGGAGAAAAAATAAGACCAACTGTCAATTCTCTGGAAAAAGTCAACATATTTACCCTAGCAGTATTATTGCTACTGCAGACATTTTGATAAGCAGTTTGATATATTGTTATATTATCAGATTGAAAATGTATGCATTAAATCTATGTGCGAGTTGAATCTAACAATTAATATCAGATCATAAAGAGTCATATTTTTTCATCCTTTCTAATTCCTAAAATGTGTTTCTTATTCATTTGAAAATGGCATCATTGCTTTGTGTGATTGAAAAATCTATAAAAGAATAACTAAAAGGTGTGGTAGTAGCTGTGAGTTAAATTGTTCTCTCCACCCAGACAGAAGAGAACTAAATAGGATAGATCTATCTTCTTCACCTTTTACTGCAGCTTGGGTGTGTTTCTATTTAGTATTCCAAGTAAATCTTAATTTTTACTGCAGGAATGAGTGATGCATGTAGAGACAGATAACTTTAGCCTCATGCATGCTTAATTATTAAAAAGAAAAGAAAAACAGAGCAACTTGCAAAGGAATGCAATCCATACTGTCATTTTACTTTTTACTCTTTTAATAGTGTTATATTATAGTATACGTTTATAACTTACAGTGACCTTCCAATTGTGAAGTTCAATTGCTGCAGCATCAAATGGACCTATGGTACAGGCCATATTCAGATAACTTTTAGGGTGATGTATGGGAGATACCTCTATATAAATGTGCAAGCCTGCTTATGTTGCTTTCATACTGGTTTAACTGGTTAAAGTGGAACTGAACTCAAAACATGAAGATCTACTGTCTTATAGGCAATAATGTTAATAGTTAGCAATAAGCAATACCCCCAAAAAGCTATTGTTTCTCCTATACCAGGAGTGGGAGAAGGGTTTGACTCTTGGGTTGTAATGGCTTCTCAATTTCACAGAGGGCTGGAGAAAAAGCAGCTAGTTACAGGATTACATGGGGGTGATCAGTAGTATGTTTTTAAATATATAAATGAACAAATTAATTACCTTTAAATAAGGCTTAATATCTCCGTTCATTGCAGGGTATGAGCAGAGGGGAGCCAGAGCATCTTCTCACCAAGGTGACAAGGGGCCTAATTAAAAAAAGAAATGGTCCGAAAATGGCCCATGGGCTGTAGCTTGACTACAGTCCTGGCCAAAAGTTTTGAGAATGACACAAATATTTGAAATTCAAAAAGT
>CM070039.1:48078600-48103892 GCA_036250615.1 Ptychadena robeensis
AAGAGGATGATGTGGTCAAAATACTAATTTGCCTAATAATTCTGCACTCCCTGTACTTCAGAATGTAATGAAGAGTGTTCAGATGAATTGCATAATCCTCCTTTGCCATGGAAACAAAATCCCCAAAAAAACCTTCAAGGAAAGAGGTTCAATTCTTGTTAAGAAGACTTCAGGACGTCCAAGAAAGTCCAACAAGTGCCAGCATCGTCTCCTAAAGAGGATTCAGCTGTGGGATCAGTGTGCCACCAGTGCAGAGGCTGCTCAGGAATGGCAGCAGGCAGGTGTGAACGCATCTGCACGCATAGTGAGGCGAAGACTTTTGAAAGATGGCCTGGTGCAAAGTCATATTCTCCGATGAAGCCCTTTCCCATTGTTTGGGGCATGAATAAAGAATGGTAACAAAACACCCTCCAACAGCAACTTCTTCCAACAATCCAACAACAGTTTGGTGAAGAACAATGCATTTTCCAGCACGATGGAGCACCGTGCCATAAGGCAAAAGTGATAACTAAGTGGCTCGGGGACCAAAACTTAGAGATTTTGGGTCCATGGCCTGGAAACTCCCCAGATCTTAATCCTATTGAGAACTTGTGGTCATTCCTCAAGAGGCGGGTGGACAAACAAAAACCAACTAATTCTGACAAACTCAAAGAAGTGATTATGAAAGAATGGGTTGCTATCAGTCAGGATTTGGCCCAAAAGTTGATTGAGAGCATGCCCAGTCGAATTGCAGAGGTCCTGAAAAAGAAGGGCCAACACAGCAAATACTGACTCTTTGCTTAAATCTCATGTAATTGTCAAAAAAAGCCTTTGAAATGTATGAAGTGCTTATAATTATATTTCTGCACATCACAGAAACAACTGCAACAAAGATCTAAAAACAGTTAAGCAGCAAACTTTGTGAAAACGAATATTTGTGTCATTCTCAAAACTTTTGGCCAGGACTGTACGTCTGTCCTAGACTGTAGCAGTATATTTCCTGTGCCTAGGCTCTACTGTGATAGTTCTTATCTTAAAAGGACTTCCTTTATAGCTATGATTATACCAAGGTTTAGACATTACAATAGATCAGAAATAGCACTCACAAAAATGAGTCATCGCTGAGCTTAAACCTTATCTAAAAAATAAAATGTCAACAATAGCCATATGGTTTCTTCCTATATTGCATTCATTCTCATAGTTAGAATTATTGCTAAGGATTCAGGAAAGGACTGCAGAAGACCCCAATATGGCAGAAATTCTTGTGTGTAATTATAAAGAGGGCTACCTGTCCTTAAGTCATAAAACTGAACTCTAGCCTACACATTAAATAATCCTTGCTGTGAGCTCCTCATTGCAGTGGTTAATAACTCATATGTCTAAGGGGCAGAAAAGCAGTTTTACCATCTGTTTACAATGTATGTACACCCCATGAAAATATTAATTGTTTTTGGAATATTGAAACAATCAAAATTATTATTGCTATACGGTTGAGAACTGCCAATTTGCGGCTGCAAGCGCTGACCAACATGGACCACAATGGCATGGTGGCTGTTAAGATTTATCTCAATAATTTCCTAAAGCACACTAGTCTGGTATAGTTCAAAGCACTGATTTGAATGTAGTTGAAATCTCTGAGGAGAAAAGATTTAACAGTCGACCGTGAAAGAAAACCCTTAAAATTATTGTATTAGTATAGAGATTAGAGTAGATTGAGTCCGGTAAAATGGTATGCAAAATGAGATACAATTTCTGTTAAAGGGGGCAATACCAATTTGAGGGTGTATTCATAAGAAAAAAACAGGACATATTGACCATATTCATAATTCACAAGTTATGAGGATTTTTTTATGAAGTAGAAGGCTAGGAGGTATAAGCAAAGTGAGAAAATAAAAGCAAAAGTACTGATGTGTGGATGGATTACATCACAGCACCTGCAGCTACACTATACCAATTACTGATATTTCAAAAACATTTAAATACTTACATCATTTATTAATAATAGTGTTGATCGCAAATATTTGAATCACAAATTTTTATTGCGCATATTGGTATTTTGAGAATTCTGGAAGATCTCAAATATAGTGCTATATCTTCATGTAATCATGAATATTTTAGGTTTTTTACACCAGTACCCGGAACTACTGTGCATTGCGTTCGCAATATGCGCATGTACAAGTGCTGATTTGCACAATGAAGGTAATAAATTATTTGTTTTCATGTGATAGTGTTGATTGTGAAAATAGTGCAAATATTGACACTTTTTACCGCGCTATATCCTTATAATCGTGATTATTTGAGATTCTGGGGAAAGTAGTATGCATTGTTTTCGTAATATACACATGTACATGTGCCAATTTGCACAATGAAGGTAACAATGACTGGAGATAGCAAATTCTCAAATGTATTGTGAATATTAGGTGAAAAATTTGCAATATTTTGCTAATACAAATATTGCCTATGCTGCTCATCACTAAATATATTGTCAAAAGTCCCATTTCCAGGGCTAAATCCTCAGCTTTGTGCTATCATAGTAGCAGATGTGTCTCCTTTACTAACAAGTCTACATATTCCACAGGATTTAAGTTTCACTTACTCCCCTCTTTCCACTAACCCCTACATTTAACTTACCGCACCAACAAATAACACACAGATTGTAAGTACCACTGTCATATGTTTGTGTACATTCCGACTCCCTGTGTCTGTGCAGTACAGGCCCATGGACTACCTTAGAACTGTTTACCTTGGTATCCATTCTCATAAAACAGCCAACTGATTTCTTAGGGAAGAGACAATACTTGTAGAAAGGCAATGTCAACCAACCAACCTACTGTGGAGGTGAAAGGTGGGTTAGGTTAGGCCAGTATAGGGGGATAAGTTAACAGAAATTAATTAAGACTATGTCTAAACATGCACTGTGGTTGAAGCAAAAACAAAAGTTATGATGTTAAGTGCATAAAAATGTGCCTATCTGTATCTGTGATTATTTTAATGAAATCTATTATAATTTAAAGATATATATTATAATTATCTTTTCATACGCTTTTTACGTAGTTTATAGAAATTATTTTGAATGGAGTTACACTTAAATAATTGACTTGTCTGCAGAGCAAGATGAAAAGGTGCAAATTAAGACAGTTGGTGATAGTAGAATCAGGAACTGCAGGAGAATTTCTATTACTTCCTATTTAATTGATAATGGCATATGTGAGTAGATCTCAGAAACACAAGAAAGTATCTTTAAATAACTATAACATATGTCCTCTCTGTTCCCTTTTTGATAACAACCCAAAATCTTCCACTTTCTACCTACTTTAAATCCCAGACTAACTACCAGGACAAATGGACAGATTAAACATTCTGTACACCTTTCATTTATGCTTCCTATTCTAACCAATCTATCTGATACATAATGGTGCAGATAATTATGCAAAATCTCGATGGTACTTCAAGGAGACAAAAATCACGCCAGCTAATAACCGTCCAACCCATTTTCCCTGGCCAACCAATACAAATCAATTACAGCTTAAGAAACAAGCTGAGTATCTTGGTATTGCTAACAAGTCAGTGCCAAGCTCCACACCCAGTTTTCAGACTTACGTCCTCTCTCGTGTCCAGATGACTTGGTTGTAGAGTACTCAGATTGTACAAAGTCCCATCGGGCCCCTTTCCATCATCCTCTGCAATGTCTGCAACACGTCTATCCTTTGAACTTAGATTTGTAAAGGCAACAGGCAGCCTCGCTCTTGTGTGAGCTGGTCAGGTTTGCATTCCACACCTACAATCAATGTTAATGTGCGATGTTTGGAATCCACGCCCTTGTCATCACTGTGCACAGCCTGCACACATCTAAGCTGGGCTGTCATATCCTAGGGGTTGGGCTTGTATTTCTGACCTTGTCATTCAACCCACAAACCAGTTCTGTAATAATAATGGCACTTTATCTCTCTGGGAATAATGTGGGAAGTAAAGCTGTAGGATGTGATGTAATGTGTGGTTCACTGCACGTACTTAATTATTCAGCGTTCTCATTATCACTAGAGTAAATGAACATCGGAAAATCCTGCTGCCTTCATTTGTCATTTTTTAAAAGAAGTATTTGAATCTATTACTACTCCATCTAAAAATGATCTTTACAAGACATTGCTGTCACTAAATTAAAACTTTTAAAATGTACACCAGGATAAGAAAGTTTTATTGTCTAATTATATGGGAAATATGTATTCTTATTTCACTTACCACATACCTTTCAATCTCTTTGTATGATTTTCTTTAGATCTACTAACACCTATGTAGGGCAGGGGCATCCCTGATTGGATATGGATTGGTTAGTCAGTTTAAGGTGGATTTACATGTGTAGTTTTTTTCTGCAGTCAACTGGCAATTACATTTTTTGTTTGATGTTGTTGTCGAACATCGTTTGTTTTTTTATCGAATGTAACATTAGATTTTTTGTTCGTTCGTTGCCAATATCAAATGAGAATACATTGTAAATTACAGCGACAGATACAAATTTACCAACATGTTCGATGACCTTTCAAAGGATTTTTTGTTTGAGGTAGAACAAAATGTATCCATGAAACAAATTGGCCCTTCTAGAACCAAAAAAACATTCGTTCTTCATTGATCAAACAAAAAAATCTACACGTGTTAACCCACCTGTGCACTCACATTCCATAGTTACGGTAAAACTAAAGTTGATTGTCCGGTCAGGTTTCAACCTGATAATTTGATCGAATATCGATTGTACCTATATCGAATGCATACACTGTATTTTCATTTGGCCAAATGAAATTAAGTTTGATGTTTGAACAAGAAGTAGCTTCATTTAAATTTATTAGATTGAACAAAAATTATCTAATGAAACAATGGTACGTTCAAATTACATTTGTTTTTTAAGAAATAGATTAAAATTTGGCAACATGTCCAATCAACTTTCGAAAAAGTTTTTGTTCGATATCGCCCACTTTTGTTCAAAGTCGGTCAACCAAAACCTTTGTTCAGTTTTAGATTATCGTTCGAACGATTGAAAAATCTATCTTTTTGAATCTATCGAACAAAAAGATCAACCCTTGTATTCCCACCTTTAGAGTGAGACTTTACCTTAGTGGTGGAGCTTCCTGCAATAAAGACTAGTAAATGCTCTCTTGTGGGGTGAACCTGGTCTGGTATCCGCCCCCTCCCTAATGTTTGCAAAAAAATTTCGGTAGATTTCAATCCCCTGTGGTGTTTAAACAATGCAATATCTGTGTATGAATGTGTTCCCTAGCAGCATTGCTGTCTCAATATTAATCTTGCTTTCTTACATAGTCTCTAATGGAATCTTATATTTAGGGATAATCTGTAAGTCATCAATAAAGAAGCATAATGACATGGGGAATGGCAAAATTGACATGCAATGTCATGCAGATTCAATCCAAACCCTGTAGCCAATCAAATTCTGCAGATGAAATTTACTTTTTAATGTGGGCATTCAGAAACTTATATACATCTCTAGTGATCTCTAGTGATTACCTACCAGATTCAGGTTTATAAGCCCTGTCTGTTCCATCAGCTAGCCAACCCCTGCTAAACCAGCCACTAGTGGGTTGCAGTAAACTGTAACAAACTGTAGATGAAAAATATATCAAGTATCAAGTAAACTACCATGCTTTTTTAATTCAACATGAACACCTGGTGTTTGGTTTAACAAATACCAAGCTGTTGTTCAAGAGAAATTTGGTGATAGTTGTAAGCGGCAGGGCCACAAACGACTTGTGTACAGTAAATAAGCTAGAAAAATGTGGCAACCCTAATTTGCATTTGCTTTCCAACAATGAAGTTGAGTCTCTTTACAAAGATGTAGACTGAAAGACTCTTCCCAAAATAAGACCTTTAGGGTTTGTTTTCACTAGTGAGGCACATTTATAACTGCGTGCGTCCGCGGCCGACCGCACTAGTGGAAACAAGCCTTAAAGGTCTTATTTTGGGAAGAGTCTGTTAGTCTACATCTTGGTAAAGAGACCCAACTTCAACGTTGGTCGACCGCATGCATAGAAATCAATGTGCCAGTTTCCACTGTGGTTTTTACCGCGTCCATTAATTTCCTATGGGCATGATCAGATAAAAAAGGTTGGATCGCTTGCAAAATCATGGGCGATCGCGTGAACAATCGCATGTAAAACTGCGTGTGTCCGCGGCCGATCGCACAAGTGGAAACAAGCCCTTACTTTTTTCCCTTTCATTCACCCCCCCCCCCTCAAACCAGCAGTCATGTCTGTACAATATATGCTCCCCTATAATTCTGTACTTTGTGACCCTGCTCTGTAACTTTTCTGCAACAACATTTTTTTTGTTTTCTAAATGCTTACCCATTTCCGTCATACAACTTACAACTGATGGAAGAATACTAGCAGGAACTGAATTTCAGAAATTGGCTGAGAATCTTTCGTAAATGTTTTAAATTGCAGACATCATGGCTAAGTGTTGGATTTTAAACACCTGTGGAAATAGGTCGAAAAACACCTATATTTACTGATATGAGTTGTGTAAGAGGCGTGTACCTTTACCTTTGTCCATATTATGTACTTATTAAACAGTAACTAGGACTGTATATTTATCTGTAAGTATTACACACTTACAGATAAATCATTTTATAGCCCACATTTATATTTACAGGGCCATGCAATGAATCAAGCAATATTGACTTTCTCCAACATTACTTATGTAGAGGGAAAAATGCAGAGGTGTTTGCTGTAGTATTCATTGATATTAATACGTTATTACCTAAGTATTCACCACACTGAAGCATTGCTTGCTGAAAGGCTTGCATTTTGTACCTGTGGGTTATAGGTAAAAAAAATGTTAAAGGGTCCAGTTTTTGACCAGCTGACAGTTGGTATGAGCCATGAAACTGCAGCTGCACTGCTGTGTCAAAGGAGCACACATGGTGTATTTGGTCAGAAGGGAGCTGCCAATCATTGACAACCACCCCATGTTATACCTATGAGCAACTGACCAACAATCAATTGCCAAAGGCGACATGTCATCTACTCCAGGGGTTCGCTATTTCCAACATGTTTCCAATCAACTGTGTGAATGAGCCCTAAGAATTCCAAAATTATTGTAAATGTATCATCTGCAATTAAAATAGATTGCCCAAAAAAACTGCATAGGATATGCGCCAGGATGAAGCCTTTGGTTTTCAGCTTCAGGGTCATTTGTGATATAATTGTGAACAAGGACAGAGGCGCACAACCTAGTGCAACAAAGTAAGGTACTGTAAATGGTTAAATAATATGGAATGGAATAAAATAAAACAAAACAACAGACAAGATACTCACATTAAAGGAGGTTTACAAGGATTGATCTCTCAGGGCCATGTGTTTTCCAGGATGATGTCACTTCCTGGTTAGGGATGAGATCACTTCCTGCTTACAAATGCTGGAGGGCTCAACAGTGAACAATGGGACACGTTTCGAGTGGAGGCTCTTTTTCAACCACTCCTCCATTTTAAGAGCTGCACACCTACACACAGCTTAAACATCCCATCCCTAATACTGACTCCTTTTCACTCAGCAATCTTTGCTAAGGCCCCGTACACCCACTGAGGGCCCTTCACGCTACTGCAATCAGTGTAACTGTGTAATCGCTGCTGAAGGTTGTGTGCAACTATTTATTATCTTTCTTC
The DNA here is from genome assembly GCA_036250615.1 of Ptychadena robeensis. Lineage (NCBI taxonomy): Eukaryota > Metazoa > Chordata > Amphibia > Anura > Ptychadenidae > Ptychadena > Ptychadena robeensis. The sequence continues at coordinate 48,086,249 of CM070039.1, forward strand.
ATTTCTGATATAAAACTAATTAAACAGGACCTTCTTTTCCTCATGTGTAACAGTTTGTACTTTTTTGTTAGCTTGTGTTGCCTTATTTAATGTACAGCGCTGCATTGTATGTTGGCTCTTTAAAGTAAATTTTCCTTTATCTTTAGGCTCTGCCTGAATGTTGGCCAGTGTAAAAATAAATTCTATTTGGTTACAAAATCTGACTAGTATTAAACAGAGAAAAACTATTAGTATATTCAGACCATAAGACGCTGGAACATTTTCCTATTGATTTGTATGGTAAAAAGTGTGTCTTCTAGTCTTAAAAATACAGTATGTTCGGCAAATGTGTGTTGCTTTAAGGTGTTTCAAGTGCCTAGTACAATCTATGCCAAGAAGAATTACAGCAAAGTTCTAAAAGCAATATCATCTTTATAGATTGTTATTTTTCATCCTGAGCAATAAAGGTGTTTTATTCCATGTATTAGGTGATTTATTCCATGTATAAGTTGTGTTTGTGCTCTTTATCCTAAACATGTTCATTATTATATGAATCTTGATGACTACCCCATTCTAAAAAATGTGAATGTAAATTACTGTAAGATTAGAACAAAAAAAAACTTTCTTAATTTAACATTTAATTCGTTGAGAAATACTGGAAGTTGAATGAATTATCATGTATGAGAAACAAAGTATGGTTGTATTCATTGCATCAAAAGTGATTTAACCCTATAGCGAGTACAACCTAGAAGCAATACTTAAGAGATAAAACTGCATTTCTTTCTATAGAAAAAAAAGCTTTTCACCATCTAGACCAGTGGGCCACTGAGTTGATCTGCATCAATAAAGGGCCGCACATAACACCAATCCAGCCCCACCAACCCGCCGACAGATGCCAGAAGGAAGTGGACCATATCCCGGCAGGCAGATAAAACAGGTTCCTATGTCCTATGCATTAACAGTTAGGTTTTGGGGGCCGCCGAACAATGCCCCAAAGGGCCGCAGGGTTGGGAACCTGGGCTCTAGCTAGTTATGCATCAAACTTTGGGGAGGGCACCCTCCTGTCTATACAAGGGCTCCATCCCTGGGAGAACTTGCTCCACACAATTCAAGCTCTAAAGCTAGCCATACACGTGTCGGATTCCATGGCCAATTGATCACTCACCCAATTGATTCCGGCGATTTCAGCGGGAATGGGAGCTGCAATCAATCAGCCAATTAAGAGGATCCGATCGCTGCATACCACCTTGTCCGAGTGATCGCGTCCAATTGATCGGGGGCTCAGAATTGGATCCGACAGAGAACCAACATGTTGGTTCTCTGTCGGATCCAATTCTGAGCCCCCGATCAATTGGACGCGATCACTCGGACAAGGTGGTATGCAGTGATCGGATCCTCTTAATTGGCTGATTGATTGCAGCTCCCATTCCCGCTGAGATCGCCGGAATCAATTGGGTGAGTGATCAATTGGCCATGGAATCCGACACGTGTATGGCTAGCTTAATATTGACTTATTGAATTTTTGGGGGAAAACTGGGTAACCACTCTTTCAGGTTTTTAGTTCTGCCGACTTTTAACTATTGGATTGGCAACTGTTTTCTATTTCCATGATGGTAAATATATAAATACATGTTGGAAAACTGTTGTCTTTCACCTGGAGACCTCATTAAATTAAAAAAGCATTATCATTACTAATAATATCTTTACTTAAAGAATGACTTGAAAAACAAAATTCTAAAATTTGATGAGCCACTCCATTGAATTCAATCCTTGCCATTTTTAAGAGACAAAAGTTTTACCGGTATATGACATTTCCCGGTGTGCTGGAAGACAATACTCCTTTTTGGCTCTTTCCATAACATAGCATGTCCCTTGATACCTGTAGAGATACCACAACATGGAGACCAAGACCTCTGCCACACCTAGACATTAGTCTAGTTAAGATTCTAGCTTGTAAAAGAGTGTGCATTAAGTCATCAGAGATGTTATTGGACAATTTTAAATCCTTAAAAAGTTTAGGCCCACAATTAATCTGCCTGTATTTAATGAGCTCCAGATCAGTTCCTATGCGTTAAAACTGCAGGTATAAACACACATAGGAATACCATGTAGTCCAAATGTCTCATACTGTATTCCTTTTTGGCTGTTCACTTTGGTAATTTGCTTTGTGGCAGACTTAACCCCTCTTTTCTTGTTGATGTCAATGAGCCACTCTATAGGAAAACCATACCAAGCCCATTTTCATCTTTTATACATGAATTTTATTTACATACTAATCAATACATTTCATCTGACACATGCTGTCAGCAATACATTTAGCCAAGAGCCGGATATTTTTATTAGATGCTTGCTGACAGCTTGTATGTTTATTCATTGATGGTGTTGTAATTACAGGTTACACACAATAAACAACGATTTTCAATTATGATTTATAAGAAGCTTTAGATCTGTTCTTTATTCATTACAATAGAACACTTCAATCAATAATCAGACTAAAGATGCTTTGCAATAGGACTATACTTTTGGAGAGTGAAATCAGATACAAATTTGTTACAAATGTCACCAATATCATAGAAATACAGGAGCAGAAGTAAACTTCAGTAAAAGTTGTTAAATCTATCAGTATTTGTTAAAAAATGGCGGCAGCTAACATGATTGTTAGCCCCTTTTGTCTCTAAGGCCTCCCTATTAGGTGATTGTTTCAGTATTTATGTTGAATATACCACACCTTTAAATGATCCTGCCAGAAATAGAAAACATTTAAACATGGATAAACAGTTTAACTCAATGGAGCTTCACAATGAGTGCCTGAGAAAATGGCAGTTTTAAAAGCATGCACATCTAGAAAAATATTAAAATTTCTCTGGACAAAAGATTCAGTGTGCTTTACCAGAGGTTGGTTATTAACCAGTTCATTGATCAGTAACAACCTCTGTGTTAAAACCCACATTGTCATCTACATTAAAAGTTGAGTGTAATGCAGCCAACACTTTTCAGGTATGCTTAGGTGTTGTCAGCTCCCTCTACTGGCTGTTCCCATAAGTTAACATGCATATAATAGATTTATATTTTAGTTGTTCATAAAGTAGTAACTAATAGTACCCTCTGTGGAGGTTTTATATACAGTAATATAGTCTACACTCCCTACATTCAACGCTTAGTGAGGGAAACCTTCAACAATTGTCTCTCAGAGCTAGTGATCTTGTGGCAGTCTTGCAGGGATGATCCTGTTTCCTTGTATGTGGCACACTCAAACAACAAGTCCTATCTGGCAGCCCTATATTCGTCAGAAATAGCTTTATAAAAATTTAGAGCACTTTTTTTAGCCCTACTGTCTAATTACAGAATTTGGTATCTGCAGTCATTTTCTGACTATGTAAAGCAAACATTACTTCATCAGCTGCCATCTGTAACCAAAATAATAAAATGTTTGGATTTGGCCTTCATTATAAAGTTGGACAGAACTGAATTCATTGATGGGGCTAGTGAGATTGAAAAGCCAGAATATTATGTGATTTGTTTGGAATGAACAATTCACAGAGTTCACAGTTTAAAGCTCACCGAATTTATATGGTCTAAAACATGTGCATTCATGTATACCATATACTGTAGCTAACTGTCTCTCAGGGGAGATCACAATCTAATGTCCCTACCTTAAGCTGGCCATAGATTACTTGATTTCCCCCAGATCGATTTTTTTAAACGATCGCGACATGCGATTGAGTCTTCGATCATAAGTCGTACAGCGATCAAAAAATGCACCATTTTCGGGATCCGATTTATCACCGATCGATTGGTGACTGAAATAAAGATCAGCTACAAAAAAATGGCATCAGAAATGAGGGAAGTGGGATATGGCCTCCATGGGTCAATCGATAGAAACGATGACAAGTCTAACAACATCCTTCCATTCACAATCGATACACTAAAGGTAGACATATGCGGGTCAATTTGTCACCGATCGATTCCAGATCTGATAATTTCAGGCGATCGGATAATCGGCAATTGATCTGATCAGGAATCGATGAAACACCACCTTGAGAATCCGATCTGTGGCCGATTTGGACATGAGCCAATCCCCAAAATGGCCGATTCCACAAAATCCATCAATCGGAAAGGCTGCTGCATAGGGCTATGGGTCCACCAATGTACTCTGAAACCGCTTGATCACTGATCGGTTGCCGATCAATCTCGTTAACGCGCTCGGTGATCAATCGGTCAAAAATCGAGTGAAAAATCAACCTGTGTATGGGAGCATTAAAATTTTTAGACATGTACGTTCGATTTTTATGATCATTTCGTTTGATCGCTCACTTTATGCATGCATCAATTTGTGAACGATCACATCAAAAATCGTATGAAAAATTGAAACGTCCAAGGCCAGCTATAGTCACATGCAATTAACTCACCAGTCATAGTAACACAATCTATGGACATGTTTATTAGGGAAAGCCAATTGACCTACCAGTAAAGATGGCCATAGACGTCATAGACGAAAAATAAATTTAGCAGGAATTCGACCTGTCTGTAAATTTTAGTTGATCGATTGAGAATCAAGGGACTTTATTAGAGACATGTCATCATTCCTGTTAATCATGCAGGCCTTATCCCAATTGTATAATTTTCAATCAAAAATTGTTATTGGTCTGGGAACATCGGGCAAGTTCATAGTGTTTTACCGACCAATTTGTGCCGATGCTGCTTATTAGCATATTAAGACTTCCGCCGCCGGCATGTTGCTGCCGCTGACACGGTGGCTATTCAGCATAGCAGCCAACGTACTAGTTGTTGCAATGTAGAAGTATTTTTATATATATATATTTTAATACTGTATATATACTGTATATATATACATTTTTACTGTATCCAATAAGCTTGTTACAATACCCCCCTACATCACTTCCCATTTAAATTCATTTTAAAATCACATCGTCCAATATAAATGGCGATTAATTTCATTGACATTTTCGATAAAAACAGAAAAATTTATCCAAAATTGGATTTTCCACGTGGTAGTATTTTACAGAAAATTACGACTCCGACGTCGGGATACATCTGTCGGGTTTTATCGATCGTAATTTTTATCGGTGTGTGTATGGCTATCTTTAGAGATTTGGTCAAATGGATGTCAACAAATATAGTTTCTTATCCTTGTCTTCTGTTCTGCCAGGCTGAATTAGACAAATCAGAGAGGTCTACTGTAGCACAGCTCTCAGGCAAGGAGAAGATAGTGGAGGGAAGGGGTGCAGAAAACTTACCGATCTAAAAGTAAGGATGAGAGCTTGCATGAACTCAAACAACTAGTGACTTTGGGATGGATCCTCTTATAGACACATACTAGTTTGAAACATTTATTGTTGGTTTGTTAAAAATAAATCTGTACAGAACCTTTGCAGTTTGTATAATAATGTCAGTGATATCTTATTAGAAACTCCTTTGCTATTTTATAAGCTGTTCATTAAGGCAGCACAAAAGCTGTAAATTCATTTATGGGTGCATTGCCATTCAGCTTTTCTCCCTCCATAAAAAGCCAGATAATTAAAATTCCTGACCATATCCTTTGAAGATAATCTCTTAATGGGACATTTAAATCCATGAGATCTTAGGGAAAACATCCTCTATAAAACCAAACTGAAAAGTAACAATAGTACTAATAAAATCTACACACATAAACCGATTAGTAGTTACATTTTTGCACAAATGTTTTTTATGATTACATGTCAACAAAAGATTTATTATAATGAGAGACATGCATAACAATGTCTAAGGCCTGGTTTACACATATCGCTTTACACATGTGCATGTTAAGCATCTCCAAAAAGTTAACATTAAATCTACTGTGCCTGTGCAGATGTAGCACGGATGAGTCTGAACCAGGCCTTGAAGAACAGGTGTCATACCAGGAACAAGCACTGTGCTTCCTTACTACATTTACACACATGTTTGAATACACTACTATTATATAGTTCTGTAATTAAATTCATGTGATAGAAGGAATTGTGCAGTAGCTGTGTATTCATATATTGATAGCCCAGGGGACATAGGTGCCAGGCTCATTCCTTGGAATCTGTAATAAAGCATAAAAACTCTTTATATTATATACATTATAAGCCATATTTCGCAGAAAATAAACTGTACATTAATTGTTTTTAATTAATTGTAGGTACATTATTTGTATAGAAAGCTGCAGACATGTAAAAGTACATTCATGACTATATAATACTGACTGAGGCAAAATTTACACTGTGGTGTCCCAAGCTGCTGTGGGCTGAAAGGGAAACGACAGTGCACTCCCACAGCCGTGCGGGAGACGGCTGCCTGCAAGCTGCTGCAAAATAGTGCAGGTGTTCGCAGATCGTCCAGATTAGGAACCCATGGAGGTCCTACCCGGCTAAATCGCAAAAACTTCCCGGGGGACGCAACATTATGGGTCATTATCGCCAGTGTAAATGAGCCCTAAATGAGTCCATACCCCATCTAATAGGGGGCATTTGAGTTTTCCAGCTTATGTTTAAATGATATGCATCTCCAAAAAGTGAACATTATATCTACTGTGCCTGTGCAGATGTAGTACTCTATACAGGTATCCAGACTATTATGCCAATTGTGTTGTTATGCTCTTGAAAAAGAAGACAAACTTATACTTTTAGGATTTGGAAGTAGTGTAAAATGTAGGGGTTTATGTATTTTTTCACATGAAATAAAATGTGTATTTGTAAATATAGATTATGAGATCTATCTATGTCATTTGTTCAAGTGTGTTGGAAGAGTGCATTTCTATTCAAGTGTAAACTTTGTCACTTTTGACAAGTGTAAAAACTCCTTTCATGTATTTTTGCTGACCCAATAAGGAACTTCATTCTGTTTGCCTTTGCGGCCACTTTTATAAATATAAGGATCAAGTATTTGCTAATTTGATTCTGTAGTAAACAATGGGCTGTTACCTATCTGTGCCACTGAGAAGCATTATTCCCAGCTGTATCGTGTGCTTTATTGGTCATATGGCCTTCCCTATTGAACTTATAACCAATAAGGGATTGCCTGGGGGTCATAGAGAGGAAAGATTCAAGTATCCAGTGAAAGTCATGTTCCACCTGCCCCAGACAAAGCATACAATGACTGTCCCACACAAAGTTGTAAGTTGCTGGTGGAGAGGAAAGTATGCTTACCTACCTATACACTGTATCTGTATAAGATGTCAGCCACATAGTATTTAAATAAGAAGTACAGAGAAAGTGTGAAATTCAGCAAATTGCAGCCTAACATGAAGTTTTGATATAAAACAGCAGGTGGGATATCCCTAATAACTTTCACCCTCCTAACCATATTGTACTGTTATTTAGTAAGAAAAGGCTATTGTACACTAAAAAGTCAGTATTATTTAGAATTATTTGTTACCTTCAGATGTAAAATTATACAGTGCAGTCTGAAATCACATGGAAGGTTACTGATGGTTAACCACCGTCCTGTATCTGCAACTTCTGCTCTGTGCAGTGGTTGACAATATGGTCTGGGTGAATTGGTGAATAGCTGTCAATCACTCATTAACCACCCTCTGTGGACACCTACAGGCCAGATATAACATATCCTCTTCTGCCCTTCAGTTGTGGGTCAACTTTTGGTTGGGAGAGACAAACAGGGGGTTAAAGGTGGGTTTACACGTCTAGATTTTTACGTCCGATAGACGAAAAACAAACGATTTTTTGGTTGATTGTACAATCTAGAATGGCAATTTGGTTCGATTGATAATTTTTGTTCGACCTCAAACAAAAAATCGTTCAAAAGGTCATCCAACATGTTGGAAAATTTTTATCGGTCGTAATAATTCCGAATGTATTTTCATTCGATATCTAATGTTACATTCGATAAATGGACGAACGATGTTCGACAAAAAATCTAATAGGCAGTTGAATGAACAAAAAATCTACACGTGTAAACACACCTTTAGTTGTCATCTAAAGTGGAGTAAAAGGAAGTCTTCCAACTGAACACTAATTCTGATGACATCTAACAAAAAGGGAATTATCTTTAATTTGGATACATTTGCTTTGACTTCCTCTTATGTATGGACAGAAAGCTACAGAAAATATCGTGATGGGACTTAAAAAAAATAGACAGTCAGTTAATTATTCACTTAATCTTATCTCCTACTATGGAGCACTATGTTCGAGAGATTTGAGTGGCAAAAGGCAATCTTGTTCATATAATGTCAATTTAATATCATAAAGTTAAAAAGTCTTTTTAATTTTAACTTTTTACCTTTATGATATCAAATTGACGTTATATGAACAAGATTGCCTCTTGCCACTCAAATCCCTCGAACATAGTGCTCCATAGTAGGAGATAAGTGAATTTGATTATTAGGGTTGTGGCAGATATAATGGATACACCAGATATGATTCTTCCTTGATATGTAAATAGTCAGTTAATTATTGCTTGATGTGGCCATACCATGTTGGTGAATTTGTCACCACACGCCATCCTGATCTTCTCTGGGGTTGCAGGGCTGTTTAAAGTAAAAAGTTCAGACATTCCTCTTTCTTTTCTAGCATACATCAATGCATCCTTAATGGCAAAATAGATTGAGGAGCCCAGGAACAGAGCAGGTTCACCAACACCCTGAAAGATAAAGCACAAATATACAGTAAGATAAGCAGGATAACAGGTCTAAGCTGTGATCCAATATGCAGGTCATGAATAATATTTCCAGTGCCAAGGATGGGTAGAGTTTAATCTGGGAGTAATTATCTCAGAGTTGTGTAACACAATTGTGTAAAGGGCAGGATGAAGAGCTACTTGCAGTTTTGTAATTAGTGATTTGTAATAGGTTTAAAGAAAAAGCTCCCAGTTATTACTACTATTTTACATCCAAAATCATAACCCCATGTTTTAATGGATCCACAAATTGACTTGCATATTATCTTCCTAAGACTAAAATAAGATGGTATTTGAACACCTAAGCTTGAGGGCATTGCTGTGTAATTGATTTATAATTGAATCTCACTTGAAAATCACATTACTATACAGTCATTGTCACTCATTTCAGAATACTAAGAACAAATCGATACGAAAGGTGCCATTGACCCAAACCTCAGACATGGCAGCCATGGTTCACAGTGTACAGAAGCAAAGAACAGCAATGATCATCAAGTATATACTTTTCTCTGCATCACTTAGGACCCTTCACTCATAAGAGTAAAGTGAGAAGGAAAATCAACCCACTAAATAAGTAACCGGCCTGAAGACAGCAGAAAAAAAAGATAATTTAGATAGCTGGAAAGCATAAAATACCAGGTAGGGAGAGGGAGGCCAGACTTTGAAGAGGAATGAACTGAACCCAATGTTGAGCTCAACCCTTTGCTTTGCCATAGTTAACAGAAACCACAACATCAAGTAGATACGTATATACAATACAATAAAATAAATCTAAGCCTAAAAACAAAAAAACTTTTCAGCTATGTATACACAAGGCCCTATGACATCAGACACTAAGGTCCAGTTTAAACTGATAATGCAATGGAGGACTTTGTTACCTGCCAGCTACCTATGTAACAACATGAATATGTGTTTATGGCCATACAGGAATCTCCTTTTGAATGATCGATTAATTCCTTCCTATACTTTGCACTTTCAGTATATCGTTTTATCAATTAAACAACGCTACAGGTCAAAGGTCAAAGATTTTGCGATTGGGCAATCACTAACAACAAGTGGTAAATATGCATAAGGCATCATACAGCTCTAAAGACAAACAGCTGTGTAGGTGCAGGGAGTGTACAATGACAGGGAATACACTGTTCTATTACCTTAGAAGAATATATAGCATGTGGGTTGGGAACATTGGCGAGCAAGGACACGTAGAACTGCTCAGGGACATCGCACACTGCTGGAATTTTATACTGAGCTGGCCCACGGGTGTACAGCACTCCTTGAGGAGAAAATTTCAGCTCTTCAATTGTGAATAATCCAAGTCCTTGAACAAAAGCACCTTCAATCTAGAAACAAAATATACATGAGAATATATACAGATATATGGTCTACAAATTATAAAAAGTAACTGTTTCAAAGTAAGTGAAATTTAAGCTACAAAATTTTTTTTATTTTTTTTTAGAAAAAGAGTGTACTACCCCCTGAGAATTTGCTTCCCTCAAATCAACTCCACTTAGCAGAAATAACAACCCATATTGCTGACTTAGCACTTAACAATGAATGTCACATGCTTATTATGTTATTCAGTTATATACCTGTCCTATGTCCACAGCCGGATTAATGCTGCAGCCAATGTCCATAACAATGTCTGTCCGAAGGTTCTAATGAATAAAGAACAGAAAGGATTATTTTTTCAGGGTACTGGGATGAAAAACAACCTCCCAAAATAATGAGCAACTGTAAAGTAAAAAATGTCAAGGAATCACCATCTGGAACATTGTAGTGAGTTATTGTGTCTCTCTATTGTTTATTGAGCTTTCCATCATGTTTAGAACTGTAGTGACAAGCAACTACAGATCAGGTGGTGTCACCTTTAAGATTCCCGACCGTGATTCCCTTGGGCTCCAGGCGGATATAAAGGAGGGGTCTGTCCCCAGGAAGTTGCTCTGTGGGGTTGGGTGTGATGAAGGTGTGACTGGGCACGCTGTCCACTCAAAAATCACCTACAACAGTCTGCTCCAGCGTGCTTTCCTGGCCCAGCAGGATATTATAGATGCTTCATCAAGGGCTACGCACAACGCGCTACCCCAATCAGGGGCAGTCCTAGAGAGACTGGTGTCCTGGGCACCCCCTCTGACAGCCTATCCCCATCCCCCTGAAAACAGGGTCAGGCAGGGTAAGACGCCCACAAGGGAGTCTGTTGAAACCCCTTGGGGGAAAGACAGTTCCCTCTGAACCTCAACATCACCCGCTTCCAGTCCTTCAAAACGTTTCAGAAGGCCAACCAGATTTGCAGCTATGGCCAGTACCACGAGAGACTCCATAGCTGACTTCAGAGGCAGAAAAATCGATGGTGGAGGTTCACAATCCTGCAGTCACTGGTTTTCTCAAGACACCCTCTGATCATAGACGTGTTAGCCCTAGTATTGAGATACCTAAAACTGCTAGTGAGGGGGCAAACTCACAAGTCCTCTGAAGATCCCAGCAGTCCAATTTTGGTAGACCATCTAAGTGGTACGCTAACCAAGAAGTTCAGTGGGATTCTATCTTTTCGGAGTCAGCAAGATCAAGTGGGGTATAGTGAAGTGACATGCACCTGTCGATCAGGGACAATGTTCCCTTTAAGATTCCTGACCATGATTGCCCTGGGCTCCAGGCAGATATAAGGGAGGGGTCTCCCCCTAGGAAGTTGCTGTGTGAGGTCGGGACTGATGGAGTAGGAGTAACTGGGCACACTGTCAACTTCGAGATCAGTAAATCATATCAGTCTAGTCTGGCGTGCGGACAGCCAGAGAGAACAGTAGCATGCAATGTGTCAGATATCCTTTAAATCTACTAATCTTCTCTATGTTCTCTGCGATTGAACACAGATAGACTTGATGGTTTAGAAAGTCCCTCACATTACATGGTTTTGGTAAAACAAAAGGAGATCTAAAGGAAATCTGACAGAGAAATTTAAAGGTGTATGAGGAACCTAAGTCCCAGTTACGAGGAGTTTCCCTGTGCAGCCACATACCTGTGACAGGTATCCAGTGGGGTGGCATGTGACCCGCACCATGTGGTGCAGACCTGAACACTACTGGGTTTGCTGCCGGGGCCCTGAGACTGATATTAAGCGTCAACCCACTGTGGCCTTACTTTCCGTGGTCTCATTAAGAATAAAGTTTTGCTAAGCACAAGTCGCCTCTTGTCATTGGTTGATCCGATAACCTGTACAAAACTAATTTTAGACTAGAAAATACCATGCACAAAACAAATTTACATATTGACTGGCAGTCTAATGCACTTACTCATAACAGGTCTAATACAAATTATTTATAAGTACAATTTAACCTGCTATAACTGTACCTTATGATCTCCAGTCAGACAGTCTATTTCCACCTCTGAACAAGCAACTCCAAACACAAAGTAGTGGGCTGGATTCCCCTCTCCTTTCTCCCAATCCATTTCTCTCCCGAATCCTCTGTTAGAATCAACAAAGATATTATCCAGCAGAGCAAGATAGATTTACCATGGCTAAAGGTTCAGCCCACCATAAATGTCAGTACTGTATACAGCTACTATATATACAGTAGTTTGCCTTTATGTTTGCTTTTTTAGTTTTTTCAATGGGCAACCACAGACCAGTAGCGTATGAAGTCTGACTTTTTTAACATTTTTGTTAAAATAGATCTATGCTTATTAAAAGCTTGCCAACATTCACTCACTGGGGACAAATCCACCATCATTGTTGGAATTCCAAGCATTAACGATTTTTCAGTAAATTTGGAGGCTCTATGGCTAGTTTTGACTGTTCCTCGAGCTAATTTGCAGTAATTTCCTGATGTGTTCTTTACATTAACTATATATTAAAAATAGATCTTTAAGCTAAACTCACACTGATGTTTGCAGGGCATTTTTTCTTGCATTAAAAAACGCCTTGGCATTTGGAAAACCAGTGGGCCCTCATGTTGCCTCTAAAGCCCCCCATAGACGGGCCATTTTTATGCCCGATCCTGCTGCAGGCATTTAACTCGGAGTCTCCCCCCCCCACCAAGTTAATTGGCTACAATCTGACGGGAATCTGGTGTGTCTCTAGCCGTCTCCGTCTGTGAGGAGTCTGCTACAAGCTGGCCATGGATCGAGATGTCTATTGCCGGCTTAAAAGAGCATTTAAAAGTTTAAACATTTGTGCACACACTAACGCCCAAAAAACTAATTTGAATGTCTGTAGAGAGTGGGGGGAACCCACATAGTGTTAATGATGGGGCTGGGAAACATCTACATGTATTTTATGATTTCAGTGGTATAGTCCCAATAAATGTATAACAAATCTTGTGCACATATGTAGTGGATAACCCTAAACAAATGCTTCATTTTATCAGGTTTTAAAAAAATGGGGTTTATCAATACAATTACCTAAAAAATCCAGTAGCAGACAAGCTAATTGACTGCAAAAATGCCTCTTTTACCTGAAACAAAAAAACAAAACGATAATTTCGGCATGAAAAAAACCCTCCACCTCTGACAGCACATATGGTATGAAATCTTTATCTATCATAAAAAGGAAACATTTAAGCCCCCCATACACCTTTCGATCACTCCATACAATTTCCTTTAGATCTACCAACAACTATGTAGTGCCGGGTCCTCCCAGATAGAATACATAGTGATTGGAAGGGTTAGAAAGCTCCTCATATCACATGGTTTTGGTAGAACAAAAGTTGATTGTACAGAAATTGTATGGTAAGATTGGAAGGTGTACGGGGGCCTTTAGTTCGTAAGAACACTAAACTCATTCCACAAGGAACACTGATACCTTTCAAGTGCTCAAAGGCACCACTGTGAACAGTTCATCACTATGTCAGAAAAGTCCTGCTATTTGGGCAAAGATCTTTGTATGCAATGATAACAATATATAACTCTGTGTTGAAAATATTTTGGACTGTCTTAACCTAACCATTAATGCATAGGGCATAGGAACTCACCTGTCTACTGAATCGAAGGTTATGTGCCATTATATTATCAATGGCTTTGAAGCACATAACCTTTGATGATATACATGACACACAATGGGCATTACCACACTACAGTGTTTCCTAACGCTTGAAGTATCATTTAAACCAATTTTGTTTTTAAAAAAATGAAACATAATGTCTTCTAGTTATGCCGGCTGTAATTTTACATTAAAAAATACATTTACAAGTCAGTATAGATTGAAAATGTTATGTGTGGTCCTTAAGTGATGCCGAGGGCCGCACTTGTGGCCCTCTATACCAACTCAGTTGCCCACCACTGGTCTAAAGTAAGGGTGCACACAACTTTTTTAGTGAGCTCCTCAGATGAGTACCAGGAGAGGGTGTTTGGTACTAACCCCATATGTAGGGGGGTCTTCCTCACTGTCTACTGCATCCTGCATAGTAGGTTCTGTTGCAGATGAACCTCCCTGTTCCTCCGATTAGCTGTCTCTATCCACAGGTCACCAACTGGCTTTGGGTCAAATGTAACTTTCCCAGTACAACATGTTTGAACCCCTAGCTCCCCTGAGACTACCTGCAGTCCAAATGTCAACCTTTCATAGTCATATTCCAGCTGTCACACAGTGCTTTTCTCTTATCAGAAATTGCTCCATAGGCCTATTTTGACTTTCACCTCCCAGATCTCCAACACCTTTTTGGATATCCAAGTGACATAAATTGTATATATTTAACATTTAATAGGTTCAGTTGCCCCGACATGGAGTGCCTCCAAGTTCTTATAATGCATATGAGCTTTGTAACAATAATGCAGATAGGCATAGCTAGTTTTTGGCCCCTTTTGAGTACCAGAGTACCACTTATGTGCACCCCTGGTCATAAGAACCTACAAACAAGTGTCACAGTTTGATGAAACACTTTCAAGTAGCTTGGCTATTTAGAAGTGTTTTATTACCCTCTAGTGGTGTTGATGAGTAATGGTTATATAACTTGAACTATTCCAGTAGAGACAGTAGAGCACACAGCCTTGATTCCTAGTTACGGTATATAGTTAGGCTACAGAATTTGGTTTGGGCTTACTGAAGTGACACATTGTGATGCAATGCTGAGTATGTTTAGGCACTTTTCCTTGCTTCTTTTTTTCTTAATGCTATATATACTATTTAGAGCTACCCACAGGTAACTGATAAATAAAATGCTTCATTTAGCAATTCCAAATATGAGCAAAAATATTAATACTTACCCAGTCCTTCCAAGATCCTTTAGGATTGGCCTCTTTAATGGGCTCCAAGCGTTTCTTAAGAGTTTGACAAGCAGCCTGTAAAGGAGTTAAAAAAAAGCTCAGTAAATGAAGACCGCTAATTTATCTCATGCTATTCAATTTAAAGCCTTTTATTATCATAAAAAGTTATTGCCATGATATGGTAATTCAACTGTAATCATTGGTGCAACATAAAATAAATCACTATTATTTGAGATCATAGCAAAGGTTATCAAAGAAAAGATGTACCTTTACTGCCATTCCATTGACATCAGTCCCCAGAGAGCCACCGGATGTCAATGTGTTGGGGACAGAATCAGTACTGGTCTCACAAACATGTACTTCTGAAATAGGGATCTCCAGCTCTCTGCTTGCAATCTGAAAGGCAAAATAGTTTTATTGTACTATTTGGAAATGCTATTCTCTCTGCTTGTGAAATAAATCTATGTTTTAGTTGCAGAGCATCAAAAGAAATTACTTAATGTGAAATTCAAAGTGTGATCAATTAAAAGTCTACATTAGCTCATGGATTACCCTTAATTTTTTTACTCTCTAAAGCAGTGCAGATATCTCTTCTTCTATATAATCAGTTATATCATTTAAAAGGAAAATTCAGTAACATGGTCTCTGTAGGATGGCAAGATTGCCCTAGATCCCCAACTCTATACTACTAATCTTCAGACAAATATGATGCATAAATCACTAGGCAGACCCAAATCCAGCTAAACTGGACATGGATCATGTACTGGACATGGATAACCATTTACATTTATACTGGCCATTCCATTAACAAAGACATTAAAGTAAAGTGAAGTCATTATTCCACTGTAACCAGTGTTAAAATCAAAATAGTAATGCTTTGTGAGTCATTTGATACATTTGGCTGCATATTGTTTTACAAAACTCAAACTACAATGACTTGACCTGCACCTGCAACATTTGAAATTCTCATTTAATCATTTTACAAATTTTTGAAAAGAATGTTTAACCCACATTACATTATGCCGGACCTTTACTTTATGCATCAATTAAAGCTGGATCCTATATAAATCTCTTTATAAAAAGTATTCTTTATAGAGACCAATTGTTGAATTATCAATTAATCAGAGCAAGGGGAACTATACCAAAAAACTGTTCTGGTGTTGCTGCATCTGTAGCTGATGGTATCCAAACCTATCCAGAGATGCTTTATGCACCATTACCCAAATACATCTGTAAATTTTAATGGATAGTATAGATATTATTTTGATAGGTTGACCTACTACCATGTTTTCTGACTAAAAATGTGAGACTGAGATGAAACCCTAAAAGCATCACAGATGAAAGGGTAAGAGGGGCATAAGCAGGTGAGGCAGACATAACAACTTACATACAACTGGATCTGGACTTTGCTCAGTAAGGCTACGGGAATTGAAATACCTGCATAATCTTGGTGTGGACTCCTTGTCCCATCTCTACTCCGCCATGACTAATCAACACTGATCCATCTAGATATATGTGGACAAGAGCTGCAGCCTAGAACCAAACAAAATGTATTATGTTGTATGTCCAGTTTCTGTAATACATAATGTGCTTTGTATGCAGCAAAACACCATGGTTATGTCACATGGCAGTGAAAATTGGCTGGCAAATACACACAGTAGGCATACAATCTAAAAATCATACTATCAAGTTAAATGTACCTGTCCAAAAAATTTAACAATGGATCCAATCGGAAATTTCATTGGGATGATGGCCAGTCCTTTCTTCTTCCAGTAATTATTTTTATTAAATTCCTCAATAGCGAGTCGCCTGTTATGGTAAGAAGACTTCTCCATGCACTCATTCCAGCACATTATCAAGGTTCTGGCATCTATTTCCTGTTTTAGATGTGTTTGACCAATCCCTCGGTGCAAATTGATCTCTCTTACCTGAGAAATAAGTAAAAAGTTTGTTAAAATACAGAAAAATGCGGGTACTGGAATGAGACTTCATGTTTAAAGGTGGCCATACAATTGTTAATGGTACACAACTAGGTAAATAATTTATATTAAGCTAGCCATACACGTGTCGGATTCCATGTCCAATCGATTCATCATCCGATCGATTCTGGCGATTCTGCCGGGAATCGCAGGTGTGATCAATCGGCCATATAAGAGTATCCATCGCTGCATACCACCTTGTCCAACGGATTCCGGCACGATTCCGGGACGATTCCGTGTCCGATTCCACCTCCGATTCCACCTCACAAATGGCAACTCCCCCTGATCTGTGCAGAATCGGATCAAAAAGACCAACATGTTGGTTCTCTGACGGATCCGATTCTGGGCCCCCGAACGATCGGACGTGATCGGACGGACAAGGTGGGCTGCACACGATTCCGGCACGATCGATTCACGTGCACGCGCCCGGAATCGATCGGCCCGGAATCCGGCTGGAATCCGACCCGTGTATGGGGGCCTTTAGCTAATAACGATTGTTTACCTGGATTTCACAGTGCACCCATTCACCTGAGTTATAGATATCTAACATTTTTTTAAATGGCCTTATTTTTACAAGCTTCTTCATTACATTTGTTTTTCTTTTATTAAATGTGAAATTAATTGAAAGCATAGTAAATTGATATTTTTATTCAGTCATGTATTATATTTGTCTTAAGCCCCCATACACCTTTAGATCACTCTGTACAATTTCCTTTAGATCTACCATAAACTTTGTAGTATAGTGGCCTCCCTGATAGATTGTAAGGCATATGGGGGCCTTAAAGCCCCCCATATACCACATACAATTACCATGCAACTTCTGTACAACCAACTT
Organism: Ptychadena robeensis; assembly: GCA_036250615.1. Taxonomy (NCBI): domain Eukaryota; kingdom Metazoa; phylum Chordata; class Amphibia; order Anura; family Ptychadenidae; genus Ptychadena; species Ptychadena robeensis. The sequence goes on from CM070039.1 coordinate 48,103,889, forward strand.
TTCT
>CM070039.1:48110382-48128615 GCA_036250615.1 Ptychadena robeensis
TTGGGAGACGCTGTGTTCGGCGTCCAAGGCCCAACCCCATGCTATATCACTCCTCTACCGAATGCTTCAATCGGGGGAGGCAGATGTAGTTCCAAGGTTCCTGGCAGACTGGGAGGGGGAGATGGGCACAAGCTTTACGGAAGACCAAGTATCGGTCATGATGCAGTTACAACATACAGGAGATGTGTTATAAACTCTTCGCGCGATGGTATTGGGTGCCGGTGAAATTAGCGAGATGCCTCCCCTCCGCTTCCCCTGACTGTTGGCGGGGGTGCGGCAGCCGGGGCACTTTCCTGCACCTATGGTGGGATTGCCCTCGTATTGCGTCCTTTTGGGCTCAAATAAAGGCCCTACTGCCGGAATTCACGGCTTACGCCATCCCTGATGACCCGACATTTTACCTTCTGCATTGCACGACCATTCCTGTGGCTAAATACAAAAAGCATGTCCTGCCCCGCCTTCTCAATGCGGCAAAAGCCCTGATACCTCTTCATTGGGGGACTCCTGGACTTCCTGTGCAGGAATGGAAGGGTAGTGTCTCGGAGACTATGGTAGCAGAAGAATGGGTAGCCTTCCAAAACGATCGACACAAACAATTTATGAAGACCTGGGCCTCCTGGATCTACTTTGCAGCCAAGCCCTGATAGATTACTTGTGGAGGTGGGGAGGTGTAGTAGGAAACTGGGTCCCCTCCTTTTACTCGGTTTGGGGATGCCTGTTGGATTGGGTTCCTCTCTTTCTTTGATCAAAATGGTTGAAGTGTGTTTCATAGCTGATTTATTGGTGGTATGGTCAGTACCTATCTGTTGTAGTTTGGATTCTATATGTTGTTTTTTCTTAGTGTGTTGTTTTCTGTGTCTTATGTCTGTGTCCCCCTTTACTTTTTCTCTTTGTTGTTTCCCCCTTTCTGTGTGTGTGTTTTCCCTTTTTTTTTTTTCATTTTGTCGATTTCTTCTCTGGTTTTTTTTTTTTTCTCTTGTCTTTGGGATGGAGCTCGGTTGATATTTCTGGGGGGCGGTATGGCACCAGCCCCTATCTCATGGAGTGGGGGGGGGGGGCTGTGCTGGTTGCTTTTGTACTTTTACTGCCTTACATCTTATGATTATTTAACCGCTACCTTGATGTGTTATGTTATCAATGTAATAATATGCACCTTTTTTATGCTCTCCCAATGCTTTGTATGTCATTTTGTTTGAAAAATTAATAAAAACTTTTATTACACAAAAAAAAAGATAGGGGGCAAACCGAACTCGCCATATGTTCGCGAAAATGCGCGCACGCGAACATGCGATGTTCGTCGCGGATAGTTATCGACAGTTCGCAACATCACTACTTGCCACTTTACAGTATAACTAAAGTGATTTATGTTTGCTTACTTTATATTTTCCAAGGTAGGGATGGCGTCCACCTGTTATTAACATGTCATCCCCGCGCTCCAGGATACAGCGGACTGCACGTTTTGTTCTAAAATGAAAGTATATATATTTGTATCTTTTATTCATTACAAAAAAATTTTAAAATTATTTTATAATGCAGAATAACATAATAAAAAATTACTTTCGGTTGGAGTCAGCTTCTGATTTAAGTAGAAAAACAGAAACAGCAATCAAAATTGTTTACATTCTTTTTTGGGGTAAGAGTTAAATCCTTTTAATTGCTGGTTGTGTAAGCATAGATTAGTTGGGATATTAAAATATGAGCTTTTGCTTATATAGCACCAACATATTACACAGCATTGTGCATTCACAGATGCAACACAAAGTAATACGCAGGTACAGGTTATGACACAAGAGGAGTTTTCAGGGCTTTTTTGAAAGTGATAAATGTAGGAGTAATTAATGGGGTGAAGAAGAGGGTTCCATATGGTGATGTCAAGTAGGAGGAGAATCAGGAAAGTGCGGAGTCACAAATACTGAGTGCAAGGTCTGTAGAAGAGGAGGGTGATCTACAGTGTCAAAGGCAGAGGAGAGATCCAGCAGAAAAAGCACTAAAAAGTTGCCTTGGACCTTGGCTTTGAGCCTTGGCTGTGAGTATTAGCAACCATAGTGATGGCATTTTTAGTGGAGTGAAAAGATTGGAAGCCGGATTAGAGGGGGTCAGGAAGGGAATTCACATTCAGATAGTCAGTGAGTCTTTTGTATACAAGAAGTAAATTTTGTCTTCAAAATACGTGGCCAGGTCTTAGGCAGAGAAGGTGGCAGTGGGAGGAAGAAATGTAGGGTTGAGTAGAGAGTCAAAGATGGATAATAGGCAGTGAGGGTTAGGCAGGGTACGAATATCGAGCCGTCCGATGTACCCTGCAGCAGCGTGATGACGTCATTACGCTGCTGTCAGATATCTGAGAAGCCAGGGAGAGCAGAACTACCTCTCCCCGGCTCCTCCTCCTCAGCCAAGCTTTGCCTGGAGACATCGCTGTATTAACGGTCATGTCCGATAAGGCTGTTTTAGAGCGGGATTAATTCGTCCCAATCAAAAACAGCTATAGGAGCAGATTATATGGGTCAGATAGATGGCCATGAGCGTGCACGGTGCTCGAAATGGCCATCGATTTGACCCATATCTCCACGTCTGTACCCTGCTTTAGACACTTCACATCAGTGTACATAAGCAGTTCTGATTGTTCTTGAACAAAATGATCATTGATGGCAGTAAAATCAACTTACTTTATATGTCAATTCCTATGAACAATACAAAAAAAAAAGGATTTGATCTTCTCTATACTGATTTTTGCACAGCCGAGCGCCTTGCGCGCTCACGGCACTGAGCTGTGCAGAAATCTAGGAAAAAATCGACCCGTGTATGCTGTTCTCCGTGAGAAATCAAAAGATCTCGCTCGGCCGAACAGGTTACCAACATGTTAGTAAACCTTGTTCGATATTCTACACTTTGAATAGGGAACCGCGGTTCCCCATTCAAAGTGTTGACGGGCTGAAAGCCGGCTCCCGATATTGGGGAAGCCAGGCAGTAGCGTGATGACGTCATCACGCTACTGCTGAGATCTGTCTGTCGGCTCAAATATAGAGCCGTGTATTCCAGACATTAGTAGTGTCTCTCCTACACAGACTGCAGTTGGTTCCTGTTTTAGCCTGCATCCTCCATGGCCATGCCACCTTTGATAGTGTTATAGTGTTGTAGTTTCTGAAGTCTGTTACTGCCAATTTCCAGTTACCAGACCCTACCATACCATGGACTGGCCTATACTTCTAAATGTTCTCAAAGTGCAGAAGCCAGTGAGTTAGCAAACTATTTTTGCATTTTAAAGGGTTAAAAGTGGCAGACCTCTATATTTAGGTGAACCAGATCTTTCCACATAGAACAAAATAGGCAGTTCATATGAAGCCAGTGCCCAAAAACAGCTTGCAATAACCTGAATCCTGCCACAGCTTCAATCTTGCTTAAGACCCTTATGACACCCCATGGGACAACACTGAGTATTTGATAGATCAGTAGCTATGCAGCCGTGTAATATGGGAGGTGAGACACATGCTGGAGGTACCAGCTCTTTTTTGTGCCCAGCTTTAGCTAGAGGTAGTGCGGGTTAGTATAACCTTCTTAGAAAGAGTATGACCAGCTTAATAGTACTTTATAGACTTGTACCTCCAGCTTGAACCTATTGACATTACCAAGTCACTGTATGAAGTATTACTTACTTTTTGGCAGAAACAGCAGTGATTGCTGCTAGATAGCCTGTTTTTGTTGCTTTTCCACCAAAAGCTCCTCCAACACGTTTAACATGACATACAACTCGATTTGAAGGCACACTCAGGACTGCAGCTACAAGTCCCTAAAGTAAAAAGGGATATCCCATATTGTTAAACTTCAATTGAGGTGTAGACATTGGGCACAGAAAATGTAATCAAGTCATCAAGATTACACTACAGCTGTAATTTCACATTCTTCCACTAAATGTCACCAGACAACACACGTTGCTTTTGCAATAAATCACATTACATCAAAATGATTGTCCCTACCATAGTCATATGTCAACGATATAGACTAAAGACAGTTTTTTTGTGGGAAGCTAATAAACCAACCAATATGTCTTTGGAGTGTGTGAGCAAACTGGTAAGCAAAACTTACCAAAACTTGTAGATACAGGGAGAAATAAGTGCCGGCAAAAAAGAGGGTAGGCCATCTCATGCAGATCTCAGAGTCCAGAGGCTCAGAAATAAGCTCAGTTCAGATGTTATCTAGAAATAAGGTGCATTTGACCCCCGAGTTGTCCCTCCCTTGACCTTACTCAGACATTCCCTTCTATATAAAATAGCGATCTGCCCAGCAAAATATTACTTATTGCAAATGATTTTATTAGGGGATGAAATAGATAGGATACTGTTTAGATTTTTGGCATTCTTTACTGCAAACCACATACAACTTCATACTAATCTAGCTACAAACATTATTATGCCCTTAATCATCAATCACTATCTCCATTTGACTGGTCTGTGGTGCTGTAATATTAGTGAGAATATGTTGAAATATAAGGACTATAGTTAGAATTAGCACTGCAGGCTGAATAAAGGATGTACACTACAGCTATTTTACTACAAATCTTTTAATTCATGTAACTGGGATAAACATGAAGTAACTGTTCTTTATATTACCTGTGTAGTTGTTGGATCTTGTGTTGCCAGGTAAATATCAATCTCTCCATCCTCCCCTTTGGGTACAGCCCTGATGCTCTGTGTTTCCATGTAGAAATGTTCCTGACCACTAATATGGATTTCACCTGCAATAGACGTATTGTAAAATGTAAAGCCAATTTTATGTTTATAGGTGTAAAGTGTCTGCATATGAAGTTAATATACAACTGTTAACTGTTGAGAACGCTGCCCTTTGCCACCAACACAAAATAAGGCAGTGGATATACTCATTATCATAAATGTTATTTTCTTTGATCTGCATTCACGCTTTGATTTTCATAGTTTTGAATGAATTTGTTTTAAAATCAACATGTGTACTATATACGCATTGTATACAATATATTAAAATCATTATAAGCCTTAAAATCTATTTTTCAGTATGTTCAGCATAATGTCTCACTGTGTACAGTCCTTATCTTGGAGGCCCACCCATAACTGTAATGGCTAAAGCAACCCCTTACACGCTTAGATTTTCAGGCGTCATCGGGTGCAGCTGCCACTGCCCTACAATTGTCTAATTGTTTTCAGTCTGCTGTGTGTACTTCTTCATCTGTCTGCTAAAATGTCTATTAGAAAAGCCCCCCATACACCTTACAATCTTACCATACAATTTCTGTTCAACTTTTTTTCTACCAAAACCATGTAATATGAGGGCCTTTATTAACTATGTATGTATTCTAACAGGGAAGCATGTATGGAGTGATAAAAAGGTGTATGGGGGGCTAAATACCTAATAAGTAGACCAATGGGAAATTTAAGGCATGCAGACTAATTGTATGCACTAGTGTTGTCAGCCTGAATCATAAAGTAATTTTGCTAGCAAAATATATGGATAATATATATTTACAAGAATGATTACCTTCGAAGAACTGTATACAGTGAGTTACGTCACACATACTAAAAAAAACTATATTTTGGGTCTACGTACTCTATGTGTATCTCATAAACAAATAAAAAAAAGTAAAAAAATAGCAGACATATGACACATGAGTTATGAAGCATGAGAGAATGTTAGCAGCAAGCTGTACTATTCATTCACTGTACCTTCATGCACCTGATCTGCTGTCTGGAATGCCTCATCCACATTCCCTACTTCTAGCTGCCTTTGTGGTTTGTAGAATGAGCCGTGATTAATGGCCTCCTAGAATGAAAAGAAAAACATTAATTGTTAATTATGCAATAATTATATATGCATATAAACAGTTCAAGGGTTTTAACATGAATTCGGTATTAGTATTAGCACAAAAACTATACCATACATACACATTGCCTAAACATTTTACAGAAAACAAATGTGTTATGATTTCCTCATTGGCAGTGTTTACATTTAGAAGAAGTTAAATAATATGCTGTAGACTCATTAATAATCTCAATAAATTAAATAAGTCTTATATAACAAAAAAATATGGATTTCGTAGACCTCTATAGTGAAAATAACTGGGTCCAAATCTTCATAGACAATCTTCACTTTGGCAGCTGCCTTCTTTGCTTGCCCCGGGGTATCAGCCAACACTGCACAAATAATTTGTCCCACGCAGAAAACCTGCAAAACAATGTTATGATTTTACATTTGCAAATAATGTGCATGTATAATAGGGTTAATGGCAAACTAAAATGCTTTTTAAAACACTTTCGTGCTTAACCTTTGGGCAAACTGTGTCACACGATCTCTACATTCCAGCACTGTAGATTCTTCAAGACCAGTGGTGGGCAACTAAGTTGATATGGTGGGCCATTTTCAATCTTCACTGACTTGTATAAGCATTGTTTAATGAGAGAATGCCAGCAGGCAAAGCTTTGTGTTTTTTTAAATATACTTTAAAAGCAAAAGGAACATTGTAGTGTGGTAATGCACATTTTGTGTAATGTGTACATTAGGATGTGTTTTTTTTGTAAATTACCTTCCTTCCCAGGGCACCGTGAAGCCTAGGACCGCTCCTAGATGCAGCGGTCATATGTAGATCTAGTTTTCCCGATCAACATTGACAACTTTACAGATGTCATTAGGAGCGCCAAAGTTGATTAGGAAAGCTGGGTCAGCGTGTGACAACTACACATGATAATATATGGAATGCCCCGTATATATGCCCCCACATATATCATCAAAGGTTATGTGCCCCTATTCAGAGGTTATGTAAGGTTTTATATTATATATTCAATCCCCGTTTGTTGGTGGGGTGGTAGAAGCATAGGAGCATTCATCTGTCCGCCAATCCTCTGCCGACACATCTTCACCCAAGATCTTTGTAGAGCGGGAAGAGGAGGAGAGGCTAGGGACTTGCTCAGGTGTCTTCTGGGTTGCTGATCAGCTTTTAAGTATGCTTACATTTACGTACGTCCCTCGCCTCTCTTTCTGCTCTATCCGGGCAGTGTGAGTTCCTATGCATTAACATGTAGGTTCTGGGGAACGCAAGTGAAGGCCCAAAGGGGGGGGAGTGGGGTGAAGAACGCCCCTCAGGCCACAGGTTGGATTATAGACTCTTTAGTTTTTAATGCTTGTTGGATGTTTGGGTCTAGTAGTGCGCTTTGTACATTTTGCAAAGCCCTACATCAGTAACATGAAAGTAGGATTGAACTATTGAGGCACTACAAGGACACAAGACATTTACCACTACAGTAGTGTTAACCCCTTGTATCAAACTATATGTTGATGATAGACACTCTAGCTTTGGAAAAACTAGAGAGTAGAAGAAACAAGCTGCAAGAGAGATGAGTACAATAGCTCTTTGTCTTTTGCTTGAAACTTTTATAACAGAAGTACCATAGAGCACATAATTTAAAAGGCTTGTATATGTACCCCAAACTAAACATAACTTTATTATTATCTTCTATTTTTATTATTTTGAACTCTTTTATACCTTGTCCTTTGCCAATATATATGCTGATCCATCATCATGAGCACACTCATTGGTGCCTGGAACATCATCTGCTGTTACAACACCAGCTACTCCTGGCAGGGCAAGGGCTTCAGAAAAATCCATAGAGCTACAATCACAGAGATGCAAACAGTATGTAAAGTTTATGTAAATTACAATATAAAATAACATAGGACATGTGACAAACAATACTGTGCCTATGAACCTACACAAATATTATCAGTTTCTAATCATGTTGGCTGTCTTCTGACTTACACAATTTTAGCATGTGCTCTGGAGCTGGTGACAAGTCTTACAAAGAGCTCTCCATCCACACATGGCATGTCATCTGTATAGATGGCCTCTCCTGTGGCTTGCTTGATTCCAGAACGATGGACAAGGGGCCTGCCAACAGGGTCCTGGGAAGGCTGATCTTCAGGGACATTCTAGCAGAATAAATTAATGTGTAAGTTTATAAATACTTAAAGCCCAATAAAATCTAAATAAACAATATTATATTTAGGCTCACTTGACTTTGGTTGGAAGCTAATTTTTGCAGCAATGGTACAATATAGTGATGAGCAGCAATATTCGTAGTCACAAAATATCATAAATTTTTTTTTGAGAACCAGATCTCCAGTCATTATTACCTTCATTGCCTAAATCAGCAATTGTACGTACTAATATTTCAAAGGTAATGCACAGTAGTTCCGGGTACTGATGTAAGATATCTTGAATGATCGTGATTACCAATATATAGCACTATATTCTAGATCTTCAAGAATTCTTGAAGTGCTGATATTCACAATAAAAATTCAGGACAGGGTATTTTAATAGTTTTGAACGTGAATATTCTAATCGCAATCAAAACTATTAGAATGCCCTGCCCTGACGGCAGTTTGACCTAAATGACTTTCAAATATACTAGTACATTTATTTCATAAAGGTTGCCCATTGTAACATGAAACATTTAATTAAGTAAGCATTTGTAAAAGTTTGAACTTATTGAGTATATTTGTTCAGTGCATAATTCCAGTGAATATTTTTATTACTGGTTCACAATTGGCTCCTAACAAACTGCCTAATCTTAAAACCTTTTGCTATGAAGTAACCTTTCACTGTCTTTATCCCACTCATATACTATTGCAGAGATGTTTAATATAATCCATTACAGGTGCAATGATGTGAAAACCAGAATATGCTTCATAGAAATTGTGTTTATAATTATAGGCTTAAAGTGAAAGACAATACAAAAAACTGTCAATCTCTAAAGCCCCTCAGTTGAATTACTGCATCCTGCTTTTATTTACAACCTGTAAACCACCAGAAGTTATATTATTTTCATATAATAAAACATTTTCACCACCTACCAGTACCGTACACACTGTGTGGAGACAGACACAGAACCTAAGCAAGTTACTAAATGCTTTTTGTATTACATCCTCCTCCCACCACTGTTTGCACAGCTCCTTAACAGTTCTAACCCTCTCTTCCATTGGGTCTGCATGCTACTTTGCAACACCCACAAGTCTGCAAGGATTGTGATCAGAACCCACAACTTCAATATATCTCCTACTATATATATATGTGTGTGTGTGGGCAAATACTGTACAGAGAGAAAACATAGCATTAATTGTACATTACCCCATCTTCAGGCCAAACGAATTCTGTGAAAATGGCATCACTCAAATCTCAGGAGAAGGCACATCTTACAATGATCTAGAGCCTGATCTCACAAGACTCAAAATGCAATGCATTCCACATGACTCTACCCGGAAAAACAATATTTTCTGTGGCTAAAGTACCATATATACTCGAGTATAATTAATCAAACAGGATTAATCTTAGTGCCACAACCTCAATAAATTTAAGAGAACACAGGATTATTATTATTATTACAGGATGGGGTTTGCAAGGCAGTTCTTATGATTTAAACATGAAAATAAATTTCCATTTTTTATTATTATTATTATTGGGACGAATACATGGAATTTTTTAATCATAGGCTATGGAGTGTTGTATTTGAATTAGTATCCGGCCACTAGGTGGCAGTGTGGAGTTTGTTTACATTGATCAGCTGTCTGTCGGGAAACACAGAGCTCAGGCAAGATATGCAGCTGAAGAGGCAAGCTGTCCCGGCCTAAAGCATTTAGCATGGAAATTCAGCTGAGGTGAGTGGACCCTCGGCTGACTCGAGTAAAAGCCAAGGGCAGCATTTTCTGCCCATTTTTGGGGGGGCTGAAAAACTCGGCTTATACACGAGTATATACGGTAATTTACCACGCAGTTTCCCGTTTTCTTTGATATACACTAGTGTTGGTGGATCTCACCTGAAGTACCACACAGTATTCCTCCCATCTTGTCTGTATGTGGCTTACCTCTTTAGACCCCATACACCTTACAATTTTACCATACAATTTCTGTACAATCAACTTTTCAAACCTTCCAATCACTATGTATTCTCTCAGGTAGGTCACTTTACTACATAGCTGTACATAGATGTAATGGAAATTGTATGGAGTAATCTAAAGGTGTATGGGGGTCTTTAGTCTATTAACTTAACTTTTCAATCAATCTGCATCCAGTCATGAAGGGCCCTTCACTACATAGTTGATGGTAGATCTAATGGGAATTGTTCAGAAATATTTTACTTAGGGTAAGCGTAAGCCTTACGTGCACCTACTGGTTTTCTAACCGTGATTTGAATGATGCAAAGAAGGCTGTCGCCCATAGTGATCAGCATATACACTACTGATACACATGTGTAAAATAGCAATATTCTGATATAAGTGATCAGTTAGTTCAATTCCTCACACGCTACATCTGTAAGAACATCATTGTTCTAATAATTTCTCTAGTATTTTGTTAACATGGTTCTGGATTACAATGATTTACCTGATAGGTCTGAGTGTGTTCTACAGTTGCTAAATCTAACTTCTTTAGGGCACTGACATCTGGATTACTGGGATCCTGAAAAACAAGAGGAGTCAAATTTTAACGGAGGTATTTCACAATAAACATTTATCTCTTCGTAGATTCTTTATACACTACCAGGTGATCCAATGCCTGCAACACCTCCAGGTAAAATTTGAAAAAGAAGCTGATGGCTAATGTTTTCTTGTATTCAACCATCCCACCAGGAGCTGAGGGGGGAAGAGAAATCTCTTCTAGAATCTTCCGGCAGGCCTCACCTAGCATATCCTCATTCCAGTGCCTGGAGAGTAAAAAAGCAACAATATACTCTGTCAACATTACTATGTTATGAGATAACTTTCAGCTTTGACAAAAGTATGTACCAAAACTAGTTAAAGCCTATTTAAAAAAACAGACTGGATACTTTTGTAAATCCCTAAACCCTATCAAAAGTTGACATTTGTAAAGGGAGCATATGATCATGTGTCATCTATCCAATGACCATAAGTATCCATGCAATGTGTAGTATCAGTATTGCTGAAGGAAAAACCTGGTCAGATTATAAGGCCATCTAAACATATGTGATCACTGTATTACCAGATCCATTGTCTACACAAAATCAGATTTTTAGATAAATGTATTGTGATAAGGGACCTAAATGAGGTGTTTGTAGCACTCAGAATGAGGCACTTTGGACACTAAGCTCCAGGAATGGTGGTGAGGTTTAAGCGGAGAACACATGTATAAATATGGGCCAAATTGATGGCTGCTTTGAGTGCTGTGTGCGCTCACAGCCAACTATCTGGCCCATATCTAATGACGCCATCCCTGTTTTCATGCAGGACCAATCAAACCCGAAAACAGGGATATAGGACATGACCGTTAACTACGGTGGATGTCCATTGCTTTGCATGGAGACTCCATGCAAAGCATCGTCGGAGCTGGGTGACACAGCAGTGCTGCGCCTCCAGCTCCTCCAATATCAGGCAGCAGTGCAATGACATCATGCAGCTGCTGCCGGGAACCTCGAACGGCTCCTATATCAAGCCATGTGTTCCCGGCCTTAGACAAGGCTTTCTGAAAACAATTAAAATGTAAACATTGTCTTACTTTCCAATTAATGCTTTACTGGCAGCTTTTGCGCACACTGTGCTTGGTCCAACTCCCCCGTAGAATATATGAATATCTTTGATAATGTCTGTGTTGTCTTTAAACTGTACTTTTATTCCAACGGTGACAATGGGCAATGCATTCTCTCTACGTTGGGCTTGTCTCAAAGCTAATATATGATCTCCCTGTGAATATGAACACAAAAGAGGGTTACATAATACATTTCATTCTTGGGCATTGAAAATGGATGACTATATTTGTTAAGCAGAGCTACTACTATTTCACGTCTATGTGTGTAAGAATTAAAGGATAATCAAAGCATTTACTTTACAGAAAGAACAAACAAAATTGTTGAACTGCAACTCATATATAAAGGACTTATGCCAACTAAAGTTTTCTGTAACCAAATGATTTCTCATGAGTTGTATCCTTAGTATCTGAAGCATTTACTGCATCTATCATAGGCTTTTGTACTTAAATGGTTAACACTATTATAACAACTTTCATTTACAAGATGGTTGTTGAGGATTTTTCCCTTAACTTTTGGGATTTATGATGGAATGGGTCATTTATATACCTTCTGTTTTCAGAAGTCTTTACTGTGCTATGTACTGCTGGAGTTGATTTTTTGATTTCTTTAATCCCTTCTCAATATAGAGCAGTGATGGGCAACTGAGTTGATATGTAGGGCCACAAGTGAGGCCCTCAGCATCACCAAAGGGCCACACACAACATTTTCAATGCCCATAGGGCCCCCGGGCCGCAAGTTGGGCACCTGGTCTATAGAGCCATGGTTTCCATGCACTGCACTGATGATGGCCAATGAGCCTGTAACAGCTGTATGCAGTTTGGAATAACATTGGGATTTGTGATTTGTTTTAAAGCTCCCATACACGGGTCGATTTTTTACTAAATGTTTTACCCGATTGATCTCCTTGCGTGTTATCGGCAATCAAAGTAAGTTGGTGGACCCATAGCTCCCTATGCAGCAACATTTCCAATCGGTGGGTTCTGTGGAATTAGCTCATGTCCAAATTGATCACAAATCAGATTCCCAAGGTGGTGTTCCATCAATTACAAAATGATCAATCGCCAATTCCACTTTTGCCGGGAATGATCGGATCTGGAATTGATCTATGACAAATCGAGGCGCCTATGGCTACCTTTTAGAAGACTTTACTGTGCTATGCGCTGCTTGAGTTGAGGGCTTATTGATTCCTTTAATCCCTTCTCACCATAGCCTTCATGGTTGTTCCACTAAGTTTAATTTTGAATTGTATTCTGTGTAGATGACTTTTACTCAAATATATTTAAGTTCTATAATTAGTACAGAGGAGGCTTTGATAAAGAAAAAAAAACAAAGACGTTCTATAATAAGTACCAATGTATACTCTGTAGGCATATATTTTGAGGAATGAACAATGCTAATTTCTGTCTGTCAGATTTTAGTACTGTGGTTATAGGTGGCAAAGGCACGCCTGGTAACACTACCCGGTAACACTACTCATCAATTAGATTGTACTACCAGGACAATAGTAGAGAATCATAAAGCTGACTGTATTTTATGAAGGAGAAAAAAACAATACTAAACAGATCAAGGTGGGCATAAACTTTTAACTATTTGGACACTTTAAAGCAAACATGTAGTTATTTTTCTTAGAGACCGAGGAAGAAAGAGAAAATTACAATTAAGGCCTACCAAAACAATTACCCTACTAAATTACTCCTTTTTCCAGAAGATAATGTTGTTGGTTTAAAATACACGGTCTGACTGTCTGTTTGTGCTGCCAGGTAGAACATGTTTGTAGGCTACGGTAGTAGGATGTTAGAACACCAGCTCTGAAATTGGGGTTTTCATGTATTTCCTGAAAAGTTTTTAATATAAACTTACTACCACTCTTACTCTTATGCCTGCCATACACCCACAGACGGGTGCAGACAGAAGAGCTCCGATGAGCCCCAGAATGCAACGCGATGACATCTCTGGCCGGCCAAGCTGTGGGGCGACAGGGATCTGTCTCCCCATGTGGGCACACGCCGATTGGCGACCAATTTGCCACCGACCGTCATTGCAAGTGTGCACGTCCGTCGGTCAGTGGAAAAATCGCTGGTAATCGGCGTGTGTATGCCAGGCATTACTTACTGGCAATATCAATTGTTATATCCTTTATCATTATCAATCTTAATTACCACTGAACTACCCATCTGACTGATTGCTGAAGAGAAATTGAAGGTCACAGAAATGGTTGTGCAAATTTTTTTTCTGAACATTTGGCTTGTTCAACTTGATTTGAACAGGTGATTTGAAAATGCACTTCTGAGGCTCTCTGCCTCCACTTGGTATCAACACAAAACTTGCTCGGATGTAGAAAACAGGTGAGGGTATACTACAAAAAAGAAAGTATTGCTCTAACAGAAATAGTTTTTGCATAAATTTATTTCAAAGTCAGGTTGAAATTTCAAATTCCACTTTGAAATACTTTATGCAAAAATTATTTGTGGTAGAGCAATACTTTCTTTTTTAGTATACTTTTTCATAACATTGAGTTGCGGAACAGTAACTTCACAATCTCCCCATAACATAATTAAATCAACCTACTGTCAACCCTTGCCACACTAACCCTCTAATGAGATTCTTGTGCTCATACAGCTGCAGTGTCCTTAAAGCCCTTAAAAGTAGGACGATACATTAGGGCTAAGAACATAAAGTAACATCTAATCTACATGAAAACTAAAAACTACAGGAAAACATGAAAACTAAATACACTAAACCATTATTTCTGTTATGCTCTCTGTAATATTTTTTTTATTTAGACCTTCTTACTCTTTACAATAAACAACTGGCAATTGACATACCTTCTTGGAGTATGGAATATGTACGGATACCAAGATTTCTTCACCTTTAAGGGAGGAGTTTCCAGATGCAGAAAAGAAGGAATCGTCTAATGGAACTTGTCTTGTGCCATCTGATGAGGAAGGACACAACTGTTTCATTTTACCTTAAAATACAGGGCCTCAATAAGCAACTGTAAATTAAGCTACTCCAGTCTTAAAATATTAGGAGAGGTTAAGAGCTCTTGCTAGGTTTCTTTTTAAGGTTGGCTGTGATTCCAGAGGAAGGTTATACAAGGAAAGAAGTTAGGAAAAACATGAACCACTTTTGTATGGGTTTAGTGAAGGATGAAGCTACTAAGGCCTTGTATATCATATAGTAGTTGCTGCTGTACAGTAAAAAAAACACTGTAAAACGCTAACATCGTAAAAAAGTAATATATGTATTATTAATCTAAATGCTGATTTTTGGAAACAGACATTTAAAAAAAATTATTCACTTCAGTTACCTTTAGAGGCTAAATTGAGGATGCAACCTCCTGCTGCAAGAACCGGGTTCAGATCAGAGGTAGTGGCGCGACTTATGATGTTTCCTCCTAAAGACTAGTAGAACAAGTTATACAATTAATAACATACCTTTTAGAATGTTAATTTCCATATTGGATGGTCATGAATTGGCGAGGTGGTAACAAGTTATGACCACTGGAAGTTATCATTATACGTCAACAAGTTTGTTTATGAGGTGCCTTTAGGGGGAATTTACCCAGATGGTTGCTGGAAGAAAGCGTTCCATGGGGCAGTTATTGAGCGCTTGCCTGATAGAATTAATGTGGGATGTTTATGAATACCTCCACCCACCCACTCAAATGACGCATACAATATACGCCTGTTGTTTTTCGGGTGTGTATTGTATGCCTGTTGTGTTTCAGGTGTGTATTGTCCAAATCATGTCAATTGGTTTAAAATAAAAACTTATTGCGGCAACAATACCGCAGTGATTAACATGCCTTAAGCACATGCAGAACACGTCTGAACCCCTTATTGGGGACATAGCTTACTATAGATATAATTTTGTCTGTAGTTGGCATGATGACCATCTACTCTAAGGTCAGCTTTATTACATTGCACATACTTACAGCTGTGTTTCTGATCTGGGCACCTCCTAAAGTAGAAAGCTGCTGTAGAAGGGCTCTAAACAACTTAGTTTTTTCTATGTCATGTGTAGACGCTGCGCCAGCTAAGGTTTCTTTCAGTGTTGTCAAGCTGCAAGCTGCTCCCACTGTTATTCCTATCAAACAAAAAGCTGAGTTAGACAGTCATTATAGCATCCCACAGACATAATATATATCTTCGTAATTGCAAATATTCAAGATTTTTTACATGAAAACCCAGAACTACTGTTCACATCATGAGCATGTACAAGTGCTGATTTGTGCAATTAAGGTAATCTGTGAAAAGTACCATGCAGTGCATTCGCAATATGCGCATTAAAAAAAAAAAAAGCTGGATACACACATGTAGATATGGGCCAGATCAATGGCCACTTCAAGCGCTGCGTTCACTTACGGCCATCTATCTGCCCCATATCTTATGTGGCCATACCTGTTTTCGAGCGGGATACAGGGATATTGGCCATGACCGTAAATCACCGTCAATGTCCGTTGCTTTGCATGGAAACCGCGGGTCTCCATGCAAAGCATCGGCTGAGCTGGACAGCAGCGTGATGACATCGGACAGCTCTAATATTGAGACGTGTGTTCCCTGTTTAAGCTACATTGGGGGCCTGCAAATTCCTACATTAGTCCAATTTAATCCCAGACCCAAGATGTAAAAAAAGCCTTCCTATATCCCCAATTTCCCCTCCCTAGCACTCAGCCCATACCATGCCGTTTTCATCAATGGCGCCAGAGATGTGGGTTGGGAAACTGACGGCCCTCCATTGTCTATGGCGTGGCCCTTTCACTTCTGCATCACCGATGAATCAGAAGGGGCGGTGCCAGAACCGATCAGTGTATAGAGAACCGCCACAGGCTCGCCAGGGGGTACGTTAGTTTAGACGATCTCAGCTCGGCCTGAGTTTGTTTTGTAAACAAAGTCTGTACAAGCTGGGCTCATCTCAAACGTTAGGGGGGTTAAGGTAATCCTGGACTTTTTTCAGCTGATCTAATCTCTGCCATTATTTGAATAGCTTAATAACATTGTTTTGCTAGTACAGAGTGTAATCTTATCTAGTTGGATAGAAAAAGAATGAGTTTATGTCAATTCTAAATATTTTTTTTCCCTTTAAGCTTTAATATAAAGAAAAACAACTATAAACATCTCAAAAATATGTCATATGTGCAAATAAATGAATGCATATAAGCTTTTTTTAAGATGAAGCAGAAAAGGATCAATTCACATTAGAAGCATTGCAATGTTTAACGTCAACATCTGCAGTAGTGAGTACTCCAATTTGCACTTTGCTGGTAAACAAAACACTGCATTACGTAAATGCGTTGCTTTAAACCTCCCATACTAACATGTGGGGGATACTTGCACTGCCTTAATGAAATGTGTGAAAGATACAACAAGTTTACATCTTCTGTTCGGTCTTTGTGTATTCCTGTTTTTACCGGACAAATGTCACAGTCCTCATAAATGTAATATTAAATGTGTTTTTACTTGCTTATAAGAGAAGAGGAGAGGCCGTGTGTTTATCTTCGAGAAAGTACACATTGAGACAAAAAAATTAAGGCTAAAGGTGCCTATACACAGCGCAACGGGCGCTCAATCGATGACCCGTATGAGTGTGGATTGACGACGTCATGATGGCGCCACCACTTTAGGTGCCCGATTCCCATCCAAAGGAATGACATTCAATCAGGATTTAGGGACATGTCTGTTACCTGTTCAACAGACATGTCTTCGAGCGGGATTGGTTGATCCTGCTTGAAGACAGGGGGGTTGCATTACATGAGTGCTTGATAGATGGCCATAAACACACTTGAAGCAGCCATCGATCTAGCGCATATCTATGCATGTATGGGGATACAACATGGCCACAAGTACTATGTGCTTATACTTTAGCACCATTATGACAACAGACTCACCAAATTGTAATAATAATTTCACCAAACACATATTTCTGACAACAAAAAAAGAATAAAAAGTAGAAATGTTCCTTATACCTGTATCATCTTCATTCACAAGATGGAGATCAATTACTCTTCCAGGGAATATAATGACTGGATGAAACACTCCTCTAAACTTCATCTCAGGACCTAAAAAAAAAGGTTATAAAACTTGGTAATATGGGTCAGGGATAATGCATTTAACATTTATATTCTAAAGTAATATACAGTAAGTGCACTTCAGCAGTTTAGCATCCAGTTAAATGCATTGTATTGCTTTTATAAAGGTAATTGGAGACATTTAAATTATTTTGGTGTGGTGCTATGTAGTCATGTCCGTCTTTTCATGCATTAAGATTAATATCCTCCTGCATTGTTAAAATATTCAAAGATTGATTAACAGTTATCTATAAAGATTGCAATGATTGTAATGAATTGACCCATTGTCAGACACAACAAAGGTATATCTGAATATTTATTCTTATGGGTTCCTTATATCTGAATATACATATTAAAAATATCAAGTAAACATAATTTGCAAACACCCAATGCCCTAGAAGTCTGCCGCCATTTGGCATAATGGACACATAAGCATTACAGGTCCATGTTAATGAGGCTATTAAATGGGAGTGTATTGTACTGAATAGCCCATAGGTAAGTATTACCAGCATCTTCAAGTGTCATTTGTGTGCAGTACAGTGAGATTTACAGATAGAAGACAGGCTTTATGGTACTTACAAGTGCAAAGCTTTTTTTTTTTTTTTTTTTTA
>CM070039.1:48153106-48163995 GCA_036250615.1 Ptychadena robeensis
TAAGACCGGGTCCCGCCTCCGTGACATCACACGTCACTCCTGGACCCGGAAGAAGCCGGCGACGGAGGGAGAAGATGGCGGAGGCGGAGCAGGTGAGCTCCCACGATGTGCCTGAACCCAGTTCGGGCATATCGATTTTTGCATCGCCCCTTTGCCCGAACTGGGTTCGGGCATATCGCTAGGGAGGTTAATATTGCTCACAAACATTAATGAACTAAGGCAATATCTGTAGAGTTTAATTCAAATTAACTGGACTTGCTGTGTTTATTTCTTGAAGACATTTCGCTTCAGTCATGTGACTGGCTTTCTCAATTCAGAGTGACTACACGATCATACTAGAAATATATACTCTGGAGAATAGCTACAATCCACATAATGTTAACCAGAATAGCACCTGAGCCTCATGGATGTAGGTGTTACTACATAAACATGATTGGAGCTGTGAGGTATTATTAACCTGCCCAGTCCTGAGAGGTGTTAAAATGGGATTGTATGTTGCACCCCCACCCCTGTTCAAGTTTGTTATTTAATTTTCAGATATATGGCCTCTTTCACGCCTCTCCGAAACCAGTCCTCCTCTCTATCAAGAATGTGAACTTGTGAATCCTCAAACATGTGTCCTTTTTCTTTCAGATGTAGGTACACTGCTAAGTCCTGATCAGAGGAGATGGCCCTTCTATGTTGGGCCATGCACTGGTGTAACTGCTGTTTTGTTTCTTCCACATACAAGTCAGAGCACTCCACACTGCACTGCATACACAGTGTTGCTATTTGTGTCTTTCTCCGATGGTGGCACCAGGGATGCTGTGTGTGTGTTGGGTCCTTGGAGTGAACCAGTTGTTGCCTCATTGTGTTGCCAGGTTTGAAGTAGACAGGGATGTGGTGTTTATTAAAGATCCTTCTGAATTTTCTGATGTACCTGCCACATATGGTAGGACCATGACCCTTCTTCTTTCACGCTTTTTCCCTTCTCCTGTAGTCTGGGTGTTATTCCTTTTCCTACTTCTGGTTTTAACAAAGGCCCAGTTTTGAAAACCGCAAGTTTCAAGGGCTCCTTTGAGATGTTTGAGCGCATTTATCTGAGCCTTGGTGCTGATGGGAATCTTCTCTGCTTTATGGTGGAGTCATACCTTAGAAGGGGAAAATCCTATGTCAAGGGGCGGCCTTATTGGGTCTGGGGGCTCTTTGAAAATATTTTTATTTATTTATACAAAAAGATTTCCCTTACATACAAATGATGATGAATAACTTCTTGTACTTTGGATATTGCCTTCCCAAATATATACCTATACAGTACATCTGGAAAGTATTCACAGTGCATCACTTTTTCCACATTTTGGTATGTTACAGCCTTATTCCGAAATAGATTTAATTATTTATTTTACTCAGAATTCTACACACAACACCCCATAATAACAATGTGAAAAAAGTTTACTTGAGGTTTTGGCAAATGTTTTCAAAATAAAAAAAAAACAGAGAAATCACATTTACATAAGAATTCACAGCCTTTGCTTAATTTTGTTCAGTAACCTTCTGCATCAATTACAGCCTCACCTCTTTTTTAATATGATTCCACAAGCTTGGCACAGTTTTACCCATTCCACTTTGCAGCACCTCTAAAGCTCCATCAGGTTGAATGGGAAATGTTGGTGCAGTTATTTTAAGATCTCTCCAGAGATGTTCAATCGGATTCAAGTCTGGGCTCTGATTAATTGTAAAATTACACTTTTTATACATTAAAAAATTACCTCCCTTAGCAGCTTCCTATTCTTTCTGTAAACCGCTTCCTAAAGCAGTGTGAAAAATACAAACTGATTACCACCGAATCAGTTTGAATTTCCCACCCTCTCTACACATTCACTGCATCATCGCTGACATCAGGGAGGTGGGTCCAGCAACAACCCTATAGGCGCAGGCACAGCTGGAGAAATTAACCTATCACAAGTGTTTCTGTGGTTACCGCTATTGGTTAAGGAAATCTACCCCAAGCCAGACTTGGAGATACTGCTAGGGAGCTATATTACTACTTTATTTAACGTACATCGATCAATATACATACTTAAAAGACTCAAAATCATAATTTAAGAGAAACTATATTTGCCACTGTGAAGAGGATTGTTACAATTTTTTATAACATCGATATTGTTGAAGCTTGCTTATTAAAAGCATTTACTGACACATGTCACTTCCTCAAGAGATTAAAGCAAATCTACAAAGGTGGTTAAACCAATACTTATCCGTATTCAAACATAAAGACGGAAATCGAGGTCCCAAATGAAAAGGGGAAGACATACCAAAGTGGTCCACCCAGGCAGTGCACAAGGTGCCAGGAATAGAGATGGTCGAATTTTTCGACTTGCTAACTTTGTGAGCTCATTGCAAAGCCCCTGAACATGGTATCATCACCAAACTTGCTGGAGATGTAGAGAAGGGTTGTGGGAACATTTGAAAAAAAGAAGTGTTGCTTTAGCACATGTACTTTTTGCATAAATTAAGTTCAAAGTTAAAGTCGAAATTCCGATTTTTCGAAATTTTTACTTGACTTTGAACTTAATTTGTGCAAAAACTATTTGTGTTAGAGACATACTTTCTTTTTTGGAGTATACCCCCAACCCTTCTCTACATCTCCAGCAAGTTTGGTGATGATACCATGTTCAGGGGCTTTGCAATTAACTCGAAATCGGCGAAATGGTAGATTTTTTGAAAAACAATTTGACCATCTCTAGCCAGGAATCATAGGAGCTAGGTCAGAGGTGGGTAAATAAAGCCGGCTTAGCTTTTCAATCAGGCCCGGGCTGCTTGGGCATCAGAAATGATGTACACAGTCAGCTGTATTCTTGACTTCCAATGTTATACAATATAGCTGTTATGAGTGAAGCATCTGCTGGCAGGCGCTGGTACTGCATTCTCACATTCCAGACACCTAAACTGAGTTTTCCAAACCTTGAAATGCACTGGATATCACAACATCAACTTCATGAGGGTCAAGAATAATGAATGCTCAGCAAGTCCTCTATTATGTCTGTGTGTTGAATAATCTTTAAAGGTAGTCATACACGGGTCAACAATCATTTGACGATCCGATCAACAACTGATTGTGCCCCCACACAGTCTCATTGAATCCTTTCCTGAGTTCTGTGCCCCTTCTCCATTGTACTATCGGAAACAAATTGATTGAAATACCTAGAAAAGCCGTCAGATACCTGAACGATCGACTGAAATTTATACACATTTATACATGTCTGATGCCTCTTCCATTGATTTTCTGTTTAATATGGATCACTTTGGGTCGATCGTACAAGGTGGGCAGGAATCAATTCCAGTTTGATTAACGCTAATGGATAATTTTTTTGTCTGAACGAACAGAAATATCGAACTGTTAACAGCCCCCCAGGTTAGTGGCCCCCCTCGGCCCTCCCCTTGCTGCCCCTGACCTAACTATGCATAGGGAATAGGAACTCACCTGTCCACTGATCCCCCGGACTGGACTGTTTATCTCCTGGGCGGTATTCTTGGCTGGTGACATAAAAATAAGTTTAGGAGGCAGTCCTATCTTGTGGATGTTTAAGTAGTTCTTTAGGGTTGGAGAAATATTATAAAAAGTAAATGATACAAAAAAAAAGGAAATGATACAATATTTAGGGTCCTTGCAAATTACTCACAAATTCAGCAAGTCTTCTAATTACACCACAGTCACATACATGTAAAAATTAAATCACTGACATGTCCGCTCACAGCTCGATTGATTTAAAGTTTGATTTCCATTACTTTTGATCAATTAACCCAGGTAGGCAGGAATTGATTCCCGCTTGATCAACTTCAAAATCAATTTTGTGTTCGATCAAAGGGAAATATCGAGCCGTGTATGGCTACCCTAAGATTGTGCCTTGTGATACTACTGTATTTCATAACTAGTCTCCACTAGTGTCAAACTCCTGTGATTAACACAAGTCAAAGTCAGGTGTTTTTATGCTGTAGAAAATGTTTCTGTTGATAATCGATGGAACGGTACTTATTGAAGTTTCAGTGTCACTTTGCATGGGGCTGCATTTCAAGGTGTACCCCAGTGTTAAAGTGTTTACCTCCGTAGTGCTCTGCTAAGGTCCAGATTTCTGTACCAAAAGCGCATCATAGACTTAAATTGAATTTGTTGTAGGTCTGTTACATACACAAATATACCCATAGAAGACATCCTGATCATAAAATAAATGTTTGAAGCAAAAAATTATGTAAAAAACTAATTACGTTTTACAATTTACAAAAATCAGGTCACACAGTTACATTTAATAAAAGGTATCACTTGAATGACAAAACTTTTATTTTCCAAGTATGAAGTATGCCATTGTATTGTCTCATGGTGTCAGGTATTTGGCACATATGGTGGGCGACGGACATCAGTGCAGGCGGCAGGCAGAATTGGAAGTCAGTATCCAAGTGGAAGTAAGGCAGGCAAAAACAAAGTCAGTATTCAGGCAAAGGTCAGATAGGCAGCAAATGATCAGCAATGGTAAAAGCACTGTGTTAAACAATAGCGATCCAGGATAACTGGTCAATTTTTAAACTTGTCAGAACATTTTTACTGCTTCTGATTAACAGTCTATAGTACTAATGTAAATAACTTAGAATGTGTAAGGAAGGAGATTCTAAACTACTAACATACTGTATTTTTCAGACCATAAGACACACTTTTTTTAATGCCTGCGTCTTATGGTCCGGCCGCCGGTGATCACAACTTGGCTCCCCGACATCTCTACCGGCAGATAGTGCAGAGGGAGAGGAGATCAACTGTGTGGAAGAAGAGACGCTCAAGTCTGCTCTCTAGTGACTCCATTTTAGTGGCTGAATAGGGGTACTGCATGAGATTTTTTCACATTCATTTAAACAAATAAAATTTTTTTTTCTGATTTCCTGCTCTAAGAACTGGGTGCGTCTTATGGTCAGGTGCGTCTTATAGTCCAAAAAAATACGGTAAATATCGAGCTCTTGATCTGCGTTGAATTTAAGACAGAAACATGACTCAATTGTAAACAAAATACATTAATTTATTAATACAAATTAGTGTAAATAAATGACTAATGAAACAAATAGAAAAACTAATGGCAAAGTATGCATGTAAGGAGATATGTCGATAATACTAATAAAATAAAACAAAGGCAAATACTTCAAAAAACTTTACTAATTAGTAAAAGAGATAAACAATGTAATCCTGACACTCTACTTATTTTTTTTACTAATTAGGTATCTTTAAAAATGAAATACAAGACTTGATATATATATATATATATATATATATATATATATATATATATATATATATTCAACCATAAGACTATAACTAAATTTAGTTTTGTGGGGATAATATTTTTATGCTAACTTTTCGCTCTGAGTGCCTGAGGTTGAGCCGACGCTCTTAACCCTCTGAGCGTTTGCCACGTGGCACGGTTTTTTTACAATCGCTCAGCTCAGGGTAGTAAACATAAGCCCGGCGTCACTGGAGACGCCGGACTTATGCTGAAGAAAGGCGACGCCCCTCCAGTTTGACGGAGGTCTATGGCGCCGCCTACCCCCGCCCCCTTCGCGTCACCGGTGACGCGATCGGGGGCGGACCCGGAATGTATGCCGATGCTCCCGACCGCCGTCAGAAGACGGCGAGACCTCGGGCGCTCCTCCGGCTAACTGGGGCTGAGTTTCATGATGCATGAAACTCAGCCCGAGTTAATTCGGGGAGAACGCTCAGAAGGTTAAACATTATACGGCAATGCCTGCAGTTGAGCTGGCGCTCTAAAACATTATTCGGCAGTGCATAATATTTAAGAGTGCCAGCTGCAGGTGTAGAAACTTTTAACTGGTCTATAAATGTCCCCACAAATGTATAGGACCTTGCATGAAGGTGTAGAAACATTTAACTGGTCTACAAATGTCCGCCCCCACAAAGTGGACCTAGTATACCATACGTGTCAAGTTTCGGCATTAAAAAACCGGGGGACGTACAGGAAGTGATGTCAGTGATGTCACTTCCGGCATATGGATGATGGTTCTTCCGTGTTCCACGTACCGGAAGGGACGTCACTTCCGGCGTTAGCTGGCCCTTTAGCTGATCTAGCAGGGAGAGGGCGTTATGTAATGTCCCACCAAGCTTGTGCTGATAATGTGCTGGGTGGGACATTAGCAGTTGAGAGTAACGCCCTCTCCCTGCTAGATCAGCTTGATTTCAAGAATCCGGGAAAAATTCGGGATTTCTTGAAATCGTGATTTGGCCAAAACGGGAGGCGTGACAGGTCTGTAGTATACTAGCCCTACAAATGAAAGGGGTTTAGAGATGTCACCCAAAACAAAAGTGGAACTAGGAAACTTGCCCTATAAATGTAAGTGGCTTAGAGATGTCACCCAAAAACAAACTGAACAAACTGAACTCTAGTGGACTATATATGTCCTCAAAAAAGCACTGGATAAGGGATAGTGCCCAGCGAAATAAATACTGTAGTTGTTAAAAGCCGAGTAGGGGAGTTTAGGTGCTATATAACACCTCACCATGTGTTCCGGCTATCTAATGACTGTAATGCCAGCTTCTAAGATTGCTGCTGGCATTACAGTGAGGGCAGCAGTAAGCTTTCACTCGATTGGATGTCTCTGACCTGCAAAATTTGTGGGGCGGAGACACGAGCGTCGCCATGTTCTGAGCAGGGCAATGCTGAAGCCGAACACGTCGGCCGAGCATGCTCGCTCATCACTAATCATTACCTTCGTGACACTAAAAATGTGTGCGTTTGTGATTTCTGCTTTTGTCCGGCCCCTCTGTCAAATCGAAGAACAACCCATTGTGGTCCATGAGTCAAAAAATGTGCCCACCCGAGCTAGGTTCTGCTTTTGCACTGCCAAACAATGGCACATGGTAGGAAGTTGGAGAAATGTGTGGATTCACCCTGAGATTTAATCTTTAGAAAACGAAGAGAACATTGAATTAAATTGTGGTTCAAACATGCAGAGGTTGAATGGATGTGGGCAGTAATGGTTTTAGATATGGGCAATATGGGTGGTTGCCCAGGGTAGCCCTTGGATGTGGATAGAGTATGATTAGCTCATGGGACCTAGCTGTGTACACAGGCGCCTCATAGCTCGCAAAGCCCCAATCGCCATGCTGTGCCCCGCCACCGGACGTGACGTGTTTTAACATACATTAATGCGCTCTATTAAATTGGATAGAAAAACGTTCCCTGAAAAGAATGGGTGTATGTGCCCCGCATCACATGTCAACACCAAGTGTCGCCACAATGACGGATGTGGGGCAGTTATAGCCCACAGGGAAAAAGAACGCATGTCATCACCTCACCTTTGCTGCTAGCCAAATGTGGGTAAAAAAAAAACTACACAAACCCTAACAGGACAGTGGTGTGGTAGACATTTTATTGAACACACAATGAAATGTGCCATAAAATGTCAGAGAATATAGCAATTTTAATAATAATTATTCAGAATGCTTAAAAATTGCAAACCGTCTGTGATTAACCACTCCTCATCTTGCGCCTAAAAACTGGATTAAGCTGACAATCACTACAACTCCTAGAAATCTGCGCATGCCCCTTCAACACATCCACCTCCCTTCCCATTTCTTCTTGTTTGTATAAAAGCACTAACACTTTTTACAGACGGGACATTATTGTTAGTGGAGTACTCCGTGATGGGGGAGCTGGAAGTACAGTAAAGACCCCCTATGATGGCAGCTTAAAGCGTACAAATGGCGCGCAAACCTCTAAGGCTCATGGGAATTGTAGTCAGTCATGCTGACGAGGGCAGAGGCTCCGCCCACCGACGGCGCTGCATGGAGTGAGTACGGAAACGTGTATGTTGTGATGTTGGTAGAGGGAAGCTCGGTGTGTGTGTTATTGTGCCCTCACCCTCCATGTGTGCACACTGAAGTCCATTACATACTCTGTACTTACCTCAGAATGGTGAAAGCTCTCCTTAATCACAGTTAGTCCCTGTCGCCATTCGTTCTGTTGTGTAAATACACCTTCATAATCTTAACAACACAGATGAACAAAAGTAATAAAAAGTAATAAATATGGAGGGCTGGGCATGCTTGTAATAGAAGTGATTTACCGCCATTATTATCATGAATAGTAGTAGTGTTGGGGGTGTTCTTTAGCTTAGTACTTGTTAGGTGTTACATTGTGATTGTACAATTGTATTTGGGTGTACCATTAGGTCATTGTGTACAATGTAGGTCATTGCTATTTGTAATGGGTTGCCATAGATGGGACGATTTTTCTGTTTGTCTATGTCTTGCTGGAAACCACATATATAGTACTATCTTTCCCAGACTACTGTAATTGGCATGTCGATAAAAGAGCAGTTGTCACCCAACACTCCCATGTATAGGACCACATGCTCTCCTCTTGGCACCGTGGAGTCTCTTGCTAGCCGCTGTGTCATTTGTGACCCAGGGGTTTGCCGATTGTCATTTTGACTTGTTTGTTTCCTAAAGGTAGGAATACACCTATAGATTTTTGCACAATCGACAATAGATTGGATCAGGATGTTCGATATTTTGATCTAATAGTGCCTATATCGAATGTATACACTGTATTTTTCGTTTGACGTTCGACTGTAATGGAACAAAGAAATGGCTTGATTCAAATTTATTAGATCGAACAAAAATGATGGTATGTTCGATTTTTTTGTTTTTTTACAAAATAGATGAAAATTTACCAACATGTCCGATCGGCTTTCGATAGATTTTTTTGTTCGATTTCGCTCACTTTTGTTCAAAAGTTGGTCGAACGAAACCTTTGTTCGATTTCAGATTTTCGTTCCAACGTTTAAAAAAAGCTATCAAACGAAAAAATCGACCCATGCATTCCCACCTTAATTGTTTACTTTTGCATTTTAGAAATGGATGAGCCGTCTGAAGAAAACCTGTCCGATTTGCTTCGCCTTAATGTTGGGGGCCAATTATTCACCGCTAGGCGACAATCTCTCTGTCGATTCAAAGATTCCATGTTGGCAGCTATGTTCAGTGGTCGCTTTCCATTAAATCGTGATGAATCTGGTGAGATTTCATGTAATATTTCTTATTGAAAGTTTCCCCATCATATCACCTTCTTATATCCTATGTTATTATATAAAAATTCTCTTAAGCTGGGCATACATGTGTAGATTCTCATGCGACAGATGGCCATTGCTCTGCTCTCGAGCTTCATCTATATTGAGCCTCAGCACTTCTGTGTCATCAATATTGGCCACTACTTTGAATAAGGACCCGCGGTCCCAATAGAAAGTAATGGAAATCATGTTGGAAACTTGTTCAGCCGAGCTTTTCTTAACCTTCTGAGCGTTTGGCCCGAATTAACTCGGGCTGAGTTTCATGCATCATGTAACTCAGCCCCAGTTAACTGGAGCCGCGCCCGAGGTCTCGCCGTCTTCTGACGGAGGTCGGGAGCACCGGCATGTATGCCGATGCTTCTGGGTCCGCCCCCGATCGCGTCACCGGTGACGCGAAGGGGGCGGGGGTAGGTGGCACCATAGACCTCTGTCAAACTGGAGGGGCGTCGCTTTTCATCAGCATAAGTCCGGCGTCTCCAGTGACGCCGGGCTTATGTTAATGACCCTCAGCTGAGCAGGAAATCACGGCGGAGCATATTGTGCTCCGCCGTGATTGCCCGTGGCACGGTTATGAAAAAACCGTGCCATGTGGCAAACGCTCAGAGGGTTAAGCGGTAATGGTTGATCCCGCTGGATAGAAGCCTGGATGGCTCATATTTTGTAATAGATTCAAGCAAAATTGGGTGCCCGAATATTCTCAAATCTATTACAAAATCCAGCATTAGGGTGCCGCCTCTCACCTTGTCCTGAAAATACTAGGGGTTTGGTTATTATTTTGAGAACCGGAGTAAGGTCAGAAGTCTTTATTGGGATACTCAGAATGACAAGCAGGGAACCCGCATCTTCTGAGCTGTATAACATGGAGTCCTCTCTTATTTGGAAAGGATTGCAAAAAAACAGCACATATGCTTACTGATGTAGCATGTCCAGACCTTAATGGGAACGTGCCAAAAGTGTACTTTTAAAAAAAAAAAACAGTAGGGTCACTAACCCACCCTTCCCTGCATGAAGTGGTGAGGGGGTGGAATTATAATTCTCTGGCAGTCTGTGCCTTCAGCTCTTAAGGACATTTGTATTTCCATAGCATTCCATAGATCAGCAATGTTGGATGCATTTATGCATATTTTGCCGCCATGCTTGACATTTCATTCTCCAACCCGTATGTTGTTCCTGTTCTAGCTTAGGGGTTGTAGGCTAGAAGCACAGCACAAATGTATGTGGGCTATACTAAATACTGCATACATCTCATCTTGGTTTAAAACAAGGCTCCATGTAAAAAAAAACTATTAAACAATTCCAAAACTCATCAACGGAATTTAACACCAGCTACACACTTTAGTCAAAACTGAGTTGGATGCTTTTTATATAATGTAGTTTAAAGCGGACCTACCATGTTGTAGGTCACTTTGCACTATCGGCATCAGACTGCCAATAGATAGGGCAATCACTGTCCAAAAAGAAAAATAAATAAATCTTAAATCAGGAAAGACGAGTTTTTCCGAGGTAGCACCTCCCATGCTGTGACGTTGCGCCGCGGTCGCTTGTCATAGCTGAAAGGGCTGCTGGGAAAACATCAGCTGTGTGCAGCCCCATAATCCTCTGCCTCTTCTCTGTGACGTCACTATCACAGCGATTCACTGTGCAGCTCCTGTGTGCTGTCTGTCAGCATACAATCCTCCCTCCCCTTCTCTGTCTCGGAGTTCCATTCATGATCTGGATGAATGAGTACCTTCCCTGACATGAAAGTGTCATCTGTAAGGTGATTGTGGAGGAAGTGTAGAGGAGAC
>CM070039.1:48164095-48174542 GCA_036250615.1 Ptychadena robeensis
AGAGGATGATGTGGTCAAAATACTCATTTGCCTAATAATTCTGCACTCCCTGTATGTGGGGGATTTTTTTTTTTTAGTTTACAACCGCTTTAACCTCCCTAGCGCACTGCTGAGGTACAGATTTCTGTACCAAAAGAGCACCATAGACTTTAATGGAAAAAAGTTTTTGTAGGCCTGCAACTTCCCAAAGTAACAATACATGAGTCTGGTAGACATTCTGAATATAATAACAGGTTCAGGTGCTTTGTGAATAACTCACAATATCAGATAATGAAGATTTCAATAATTCACTGTATCAGGTAAAATTAGCACTGCAACCACTAGATAACGGTGCAGATGTGCCAGGTTACATAGGAGAACATTGTAATACATTGAAGCCAGTGTATTACATTCAGGATCAGAACGTAACTTCGGGAGAGAAGCAGGAAGAAGACAGCTGAAGGAGGACACCGGGACATTTATTCAGGTGAGTATTTAACATAGGAAATAAAATTGAAGTGTTTTCAATGCAAAGAACACTAATGTTTTCGTTTTTTTTAACTCCTGCCCACGCCTCGATGTGACATCATCACATGGGGGGTGATGTGTTCCCCTGCAGCTGCCTCTTCATTAGATCGGAGCCACATGGATCAGTGAGTTTGCTCTCCTGTGGCTCTGATCTCTGCCTGACAAACCCAGCTCGTCCAGTGCTGTTCTGACAGGTCAGAGCTGGACGAGCTAGAAACGGCAGGAGGGAGGCAGCTGCAATATGTAACTAAAAACTATTGAGTTCATATTAAATTTGGAAAAGCCCAATGACTTCAATTGAATCAATCTTTGCCTGCAGGATGTTGTCTTATTAATAGGAATGGTGAGCTGTTTAGATACATTCTAGACTACCTACATGGAGAATTACAAATCCCTGATGATGAAGAAACAAGGACTGCTCTACAAGAGGAGGCAGATTACTTCGGGGTTCCTCTCCCTTACAATCTCACCGAACATTTGGCCAATGAAATAGAGACCTATTCTGAGAACTCAAGTTTAGAGCTTAAAAAGGTGTGTAATTGATCTGTATGTTTTGCTGAGGTTATTACTGGTAGTTAAAAAAGGGTTAATGACCCCTCATGTAAAGAATAATGAAGAGAATTTATTTACAAACCCCTTCTCCCAACTCAATTGTTGTTTTAAAGCATATAAATGTTTATTGATTTTCAACAGACAAGTAAAGTAAATAACAGATGACATAACACATTACGTCATATCATCTGATCTATAGATACATCACATCCAAATATTAATGTACATATGTTACATTCATATATTCTTATTACATATCCATCTATAGATGCGATCTTGAGAGAACTTGGCAATCGTGATCGATGTTCCTCCTACATGTTTGCCCAACCAGGGTTTCTATAGGGAGGGCCAACTGTAAAGAGTGCATATATGCATATACACACATATAAATTATTAGAATCATATACCTCCATTTTGTATAACTGAATGTTGTTAGAGGCTACACCTTTCAATTTGCATGAGTTGTAGTTGTAAACTACTACTCATGCAAATTGAAAGGTCACCATACTGCTACGTCAATTAGACCGCGAATCAATGTGCACCAGCTTGCGCAATCGATCCTGCTCCAACAGAGCTTGATCAAACAGGGAACCAACATGTTGGTAAATCCCTGTTTGATTTCCATTATGTTGCAAAAATAAAGGATGGCCGCGTTCGCTTCCCAAAAAGACTATAACTGCGAATGTGCATGGTGTTCCATTTTTAAGGAATCAAATTAAAAATCAACCTTAAGTGCATGTTCATTTTATAGCTTTACATAAGGGTTTGATAAGCTGTACAAGGTGTGCAGTATTTTTCAGACTATAAGACGCACCCCCCCCCCCCCCCCCCCCCCCCCCCCCCCCCCCCAGAAATTTATGAGGAAAAGTGCCTGTGTCTTATGGTCCGAATGCACGACCCCCACTGCCTTGGCTCTCTGCCAGCTCTTCCGGCAAGAAGATTAGCTGGGGAGCTGGAGGAGCTGTCGGATGAGAGATCTGCCCATGGCTGGATCTCACATCTGAACTGTATTGCTTATACCAGTACCAGGTACGGCATCTAACCTGCAAATAGCCTATAATTACAAATTATACAAATTGGTCACTATAGGTAACTATAAAAATGTGCTTTTGTTTTGAAATGTAATATTTAATTCAGAAGATGTGCAAGTCAATTACAAAGCCCCTGAACATGATATCCTCACCATAATTGTTGGAGATGTAGAGAGAGGTTGTGGGAACCCTTGTAAAGAAAAAAGGATTGCTCTAGCACATGAAGTTTTTTCACAAAATAAGTTCAAATTAAGTCATTTTAAAAACTTCGACTTGAATTTGAACCTTATTTATGCAACAACTAAATATACTAGAGCAATAATTTTGGTTTTTTTCACATGCTCCCACAACCATTTTCTACATCTGTTTAGCACATTTCAGGTGCTGAAAATTCACCTTATATTCCAGTATATACAGTATGTATTTTTTATTGTGAATCAAACAAATAGAATAAAATAACTTTAAACACCAGCATACATAACTGTTCATCCATCACAATTTAGTACTTTGTAGAGCCACATTTTGTGTCTCTTAGGTTATGTGTCCACAGCGTTTTGTGATCTGTTGCGACCCCTATGTTAACCTCCTGGGCGTTCGGCCCAAAGCCAGTACGGGCGCAATTCGCCGGCTCTCCGTGAGCCTGCAGCATTTCTGCATAGCTGCAGGTTCACAGAGCTGTTCCAGCGGGGGGGGGGGGGGGGGGGGGGGGGGGGGGGGGGGGGGGGGGGGCAGCGCCATAGACCTCCATTGTTATTGACACCAATGGTGTGTAGTGAGCCAGGAGCACAGCGGGCACAGTGCTTGGCGGGGGGTCCCGACGGATCACATACACTTTACCTGCCCAGCGGATGCACTTTACCTGCCGATCCACTGGTTAACGTAGTGTCTGAACAGAGCATCTGCCAGTAGGTAATGTGTATGTGATCTGTCGGGACCACAGTGAAGCACTGCACTGAACTTAGGGGTCCTGACGGATGACAAAACGCTGTGGAGACATGGCCTTACAGTTCCTAGCTGCAAGCCCCTTTAGATAAGTCTCTATGAGCCTGCCACATCTTGCCACTGGCATTTTTGCCAATCCTTTCATCTATCTGTTTTTCTAGTCTATGGTCTGGCCATCCTGTCTGTGATGGCCACTGAAGGGGCAGTGCTGAGGGGCAACACAAATAAAAATCCCTTCCTCCAATCTCTGCCCTGCCCCTCCAGTCTGTCAAAACTACTGAAGGGGTGTAGTGGAGACGGGAAGAAAGTTAAAAAGCTTTCATCTTAAAAGATGGCATATGTGTAAGAGAAGGATGGCGCCATCTGGAACCAGGAAGAGGGGAGGATACCTATGTGATGTTTGAGTATCGGTCTGCCCGGATCAAGAGTGGCCAGGTAAGTATTCTGTATGTGTTACCACTTTAAGGGCTTTTTCCTGGCTGCCTTTCCATAAAGCCACAGCTCTGCAACATCCCCATCAAGGATTGCACTTACCGCAGGGGTTGTCGACGGAGCCAATTTTCGCGTGGAAACATACCCTAATGCATTCTTGCTTAGTGGTTTTGAACCCTCTGGAGCGTGGTCCCCCGAGCCACTCGCTGCTGAACACATTACACGACCGGCCGCGGCTAAAATACATGTCACTGCATCTGCTAGTGTGGGCCCGCATTTCTTATTGCGCCCGTGGCCAGCCTCGTCAGTGGGGACAAGCCCTTTGATTGCATAGTGGTAGACTTCATTTTACTAATTATGCGACTTTTAAAGTAATTGGTTGCACTAGGACTTTTTAAATTTTTTGAGGCCGGTTTGTTGTTGATCAAAGCAGTTGGGCAGGAATCTATTCCTTCTTGATCAGTGTCAACAGATGGCTACCTTTTTAGAATGACTGTAAATATTTAAATGTGACTATACAACCAAAAATGAATTGAGAAAAAGTTGATGCATGCATGACTAGCTTTAAGTTTATTTTTGTTCTGTCTAATTTTCTTTTAGGTTTTGTTTAATTTTTGTGATTCGTATGGTCTCATATGCACAAAGCCCACCGTGTGGGTATTACATTACTTACACACAAGTGGCTCAAGCTGTGAGAGTAAGATCATTGGCATCTATGCTACCAGAGAAGATGGAGATTCAGCTCTCCGGAATCAGCTGGGAAACCGAATTAATCATAAGCATATGTACAAAAGGTAACACTGTGACAGTACAGTTTTTCTATTAGCAGTAAAGCATATTATGATATTTATTGTAATATATATATATATATACATATTATATATACAAATTCATATATATATACAGAAATATCGTATATACTCAAATATAAGCTGAATTTTTCAGCACCTGAAATGTGCTCAAAAAGTTTAATTTGCTTTATATTTGGATAAAGAAAGGAAAATCACACAGGAAGACTTTGTGAGATAATTGCAAAGCCCTTGAACATGGGTTATCACCAAATTTGATGTAGAAAATTATATTGCTCTAGCACAGGAAGTTTTTTTAATAATGTTCTTTACAATCTTTACAATGTTCCCACAACCATTCACTGCATCTCCAGCAATGATAATATCATGTTCATGGGCTTTGCAATTAACTTACAAATCAGCTAGTTAAAATAATAACATCTAAAAACAAAATCACATTTGCTGTTGCTGAGCCTTAGCTGCTGCATTTCAATATCTGTTGCATAAAATAAAATGGTAAAACATATTTATGATTCTGATTTCCTTTAACATAAGGCCACTTCCAGTTTATGTTTGAGCCGCAACGACAGGTATCCTAATGGTGATAACCATACGTGCGTGTGTTAGTATGGCCTCTTGAGGTCTCCACTGGAAGTACATGTGACAATGCAGAAGAACAGGAACAATGATTTAATAAAAGCTGTAGTTGTGACATTAAATATTGAGAGTAAGGCTAAGGGCTTGTTTCCATTATACGTCGGGGTCCTGACGTATCACACAGACATAACCTGCTCGGGGGATGGTCTGTTTACACATCTGCCGGTGCAGAGGCTGAACGTACTCGACTACGCTCAGCCTTACATCGGCGGAGCGGCTCAGTGCAATGAAAGCAGATCCTCCGTCGAGCAGGTAAGTATCTGCTACGTTGGGACCTCCCACTAAGTGTGTACGCTTAGCGGAGGGGTCCCAATGTAATGGAAACATAGCCTAAAGGTGGGTTTACACCTGTAGATTTTTTTTCGTCCAATCAATGAAGAACGAAAAAATTTTTGGTTGATTGAACAAAAATCTAGAATGGCCAATTTGTTTGATGGATACATTTTGTTCGATCTTGAACAAAAAATCGTTCAAAAGGTCATCGAACATGTTGGTAAATTTTTATTGGTCGTGGTAATTCTGAATGTATTTTCATTCGATATCGGGAAGGACGAACAAAAAAAATCTAATGTTACATTCTATAAATGGACGAACGATGTTCGCAGCTTTAGACTCCACCATGCATTAAGCATGCACTGCGTTAACGGATCCAATAAATGCAACCTATGCATTAGGGATCCATCAGGGATGTGTTAAGGGATGTGTTTGTGACGTATCCATTTATTTTTTGATATTATACCATGAACGGATTGATCAACGCATTGAACAATGCATACCATTGCGTTTAATTTTGCATTGCGTATTTTCTATGGGTGCACCAACACACCCATGCTTGCGTTGCGTTAATGTGGATTAACATAACATTGATTTTAACGCAGTGCAAGGTGATGGAGCATACCAACGTATGTGTAGACACATCCACTGATTTTCAATGGATGTGTCAAAAACGCAGGGTTTTAACGCACAGTGGAGCCTAAGCCTACGTTAATGTGGTGAAGGTTATATGGAGCTGGGCTCCTTGGCAGATGTATCTGCCCTTTTTTCATACATTTATTCTACAATGATTGATATATTTGGATAAATGTGGATTTACACACAACTGTTCCCTGTTCACCCTGACAGGGAAGCTGGTGGTAACATTCAGTACATATTGAGCTACTACAGTGTTGCTGAGCTGAAAGCCATGATGGATGCTTTTGAAAACTGGGAAGGAAGAGGTAAAACAGGCATAAATAATTTGAACTTTTACATCACTTACTATACAGTTCCTTGTTCTTTTGATATGCTTGGTCTTGATTAAATTTTTTTTTTCTAGGATTCAGTTATTGGAGAGTCCCTCAAGAATTAATTGAGTGCTGGACTCTAGAAGAACGGCCAATACAAGGTGACCCAGGCAATATAACCCCATTGAGGACCAGGTAAGATGCTGGAACCTCTATGCCATGGCAGTGTGATGTATAACATTGCATACATTTTGGTCAGACTGAAATAGACAGTTAATTAGACTTGATTTCTTTCTTTTGAGTGGATTTTTGTAACCTTTTATGATCTTTTTATCAAGCATAATGGCGTTGAATATTTTTAATGCAGGGTAAGCAATTTGGCACAGATACTGGTTGTTGACTGTAAGTATGTGTATTTGGCATTACAGTAAATGTGTATGGACAGGCTGATCAAAAGCTTTCCAAGACTACTGATATAATGCATGCGCTCCCTCCCTAAAACAAGCAGTTCAACCGTCATAAGTCTGCATAGTGCAATGCCTTCCTGCTTAGTGGTGTTGAAGCATCTGGGGCCTTAAATGTTAAAGGGCACCTAAAATCACCAAATCACCAGACAAACGTATCCCCCTAGCTAGCCAGCCCCACATTATTGGAGCAATATGTAAATAAAAAATATTCCTACCCCTCTGTGGATCGATCTCCTCATCGCCGTGGCGGGCTTCCGACATTGCTTTTTTTTTCTCCTGCTTTCACTTTGTCCATTGACGCACATTGTATCTGGCGGGCCCGGGTGGCCGCCGGCGTTACTGCTATTTTAAAGCTGACCTACAACATGTTAGGCCACTGTGCCGCATCGGCTGCAGCTCCGCCGATACTGCAGAGATCCCTGACAAAAAAAATATATATTTCTGAGAGCAGGAGACAGCCCCTCTCGCTGTGTTACATCTCGCTAAGGCAAAACGTAACAAGAATTCTGGGAGTTCTCTCCCATAAGCCCCTGTGACTCAGTCTTACAGATGTGACGTCAGCGAGACTTTGTGAAGAGGGAAAGCCTCTCTTCACTCAGCCGACAGCTAGATGGATGCAGCCGAAAGGTATTGAAGAGAGCCAGCATGACAGCTGAAGGGTAACATTTTAAGGGCAGGTTAGCAATGGCAACATCAGACTTTTTCATGATTTGTTTCATTGGACTTCCATTTGGTGACATCAGATTTTAGTGCATGCTTGGACTATACAATTGCCTTTTCTCTGTAATAATCAACTTTTATATTAAGGATGTTAAAAAAAAAAATAAAAAAAACCTGGCAAATGTTTATATTGTTTTGTAGGCAATGCACAAACCTAACAGAAGAGCAAGATGATACTGCCAAGAAGCAAAAGACTGGCATAAAGCCCATCAGGTTTTGTGGTCCATCAACCAACACTTGTATTAAGATAAAGAAATCCACCTTCCAAGACTCCATACCAGGGACTTCAAAGAACAAAACAGCAAGTGACAGTAATGAAGAACCAGAAAATTTTGAAAGACATTTAACTAGTGACAGTAATGAGGAAAGAAAGTTAGTCTCAGAATTAGAGTCCAGTAGTAGTGAAACTGGAGGTCAGAATGACCCTAAACTTTTAAACTCGCGAAAGCTGGGCAAAAGTCGAGCGATACGTTTGAAGAGGCCATCACTGGGACTTCCAGCATTAGAAGACACAAAACAACAGAAGCCCCCTGCAATTCCAAGATAAAAAAACAGGGATTTCTAGGCATTTTAATATTAAGATGTACATGTATGTAACATTTGTTTTTATTGAACTTTTTTAGGAATAAATTCACCTTAAATAAAGTCTCAATATCTTGCCACCTGCTTGAATCACACCCTTTGCTGGAGATAAAAAAAATTTATATAAAAGAATTGAAACCATCTGGCAATCGCAACATGAAGTGTTCGTCTGTCAGTTACCTTAGTGCCCCCTCACAGACAGGAGCGCCTGGTCGTGTTCTGAGCTGCTGTTGACCATGTAAATAGAGCCTACGAAGTTGTTTCTTAGGTGGGCACAGGTTCGTAGAAATAACAAATCCCTAATCCCTTCCCACTCTACAATTTTTGAGTGACCCTCTAAAGCTGGCCACACACGGGTCAATGTTTTTGTTCGATTTCAGAACAATCGATTGCCATGCACTTTTGCAGCGATTGTTCGGGAATCGAACACGGCCACCCTTTCTTCGAGCAAGATCAGGGTCCCCATCCAAACTATTTAACGGTAATCGATTGCGTAAAGTGGTTTGTCGACTCTTAAGCCCCCCATACACCTTAAGATCGATCTATACAATTTCCATGAGACCTACCAACAACTATGTAGTATAGTGGCCTCCCTGATAGAATACATAGTGATTGGAAGGTGTAGAAAGGTCCTCCTATTACATGGTTTTGGTAGAAGAAAAGTTGGTTGTACAGAAATTGCATGTGGTGGGCTTTACACCACCAAGCCCCGATGGATCATTCATTGATTGAACAGGTGTCAACTCATGTGTGGCTAGCTTAACAGGCACTAAGACAAGCGCAAAACAGATTTATTAGCAACATAATATTGCACAAACTTTATTTTATGCAATCTATAACACAACCCAATGTAACAATGATATGACTGACCAAATATTAGAAACAAGGGACATAAGTATTTGAACACCCTGCGACTTTGCAAGTTCTCCCACTTAGAAATCATGGAGGGGTCTGAGAATCACACTAGGTGCATTCCCACTGTGAGAGACGGCATTTAAAAAAAAATCAGGAAATCACATTGAATGATTTGTAAAGAATGTATTTGTATTGCACTGCTGCACTTAAGTATTTGAACACCTGAGAAAATCAGGTTAATATTTGGTCCAGAAGTCTTTGTTTGTAGTTACAGAGGTCAAACATTTCCTGTAAGCCTTGACCAGGTTTGCACACACTACAGGGATTTTGTCCTACTCCTCCACATAGATCTCCTCTAGATCTGTCAGGTTTCTGGGCTGTCACTGAGCAACACAGAGTTTCAGCTCCCTCCAAACATTTTCTATTGGATTTAGGTCTGGAAACTGGTTAGGCCACTCCAGAACCATGATATGCTTCTTTTGGAGCCGCTCCTTGGTTATTCTGGCTCATTGTCATGTCAGAAGACAAAGCCACAATCCATCTTCAATGTTCTGACTGAGGAGGTTGTTGCCCCAAATATCACAATACATGGCCCTATTCACCCTCTCCTTAATATAGTGCAGTCAACCTGTCCCCTTTGCAGAAAAGCACCCCCAAAGCATAATGTTACCCTCATGCTTCAAAGTAGGGATGGTGTTCTTAGGATGCACTCATCCTTCTTTTTCCTCCAAACAGTGAGTAGTTCAGGCCAAAAAATT
This sequence comes from Ptychadena robeensis, assembly GCA_036250615.1. Lineage (NCBI taxonomy): Eukaryota > Metazoa > Chordata > Amphibia > Anura > Ptychadenidae > Ptychadena > Ptychadena robeensis. The sequence continues at coordinate 48,173,610 of CM070039.1, forward strand.
CTACTTTGGTCTCGTCTGACCACATGACTTTCTCCCATGCCTCCTCTGGATCATCCAGATTCTCATTGGCAAACTTCAGATGGGCCTAGACATGTGATGACTTTAGCAGGGGACCCTACCGTGCAATGCTTGATTTGAAACCATCCTGGTGTAGTGTTCTACTGACAGTGACTTTTGAAACAGTGGTCCCAGCTCTCTTCATGTCATTGATCAGTTCCTCCCATGTAGTTCTGGACTGATTCCTCACCTTCCTTATCATCAGTGATACCCCAGGAGGTGAGATCTTGCATGAAGCCCCAGTCTGTGAAAGAGTGACAGTCCTGATTAGCCACTTCCAATTTCTAACAATTGCTCCAACTGCATGCGCGATCGCAAATTGCCTCCATTCATGTCTATAGTCGCGGCTAGAGGAAAATAATCGCGGCTGCCGGCCGTCAGAATGCGGCCCCAGTCGCAATCGCGCTATCCTATCAGTGGGGACAAGCCCATTGAAAATAGTGTAAAAAACGTGAAAACGTGATAAATCGATGTCCGCATAGTGTCAAGAGCATGGAGGCACTTCCAGGAGACAAGCCAGTACATCAGGAGGAAGCCGTAGGAGGGCAACAACCCAGCATCAAGACTGTAACCCCCGCCTTTGTGCAAGGAGGAACAGGAAGAGCACTGCCAGAGCCCTACAAATTGACCTCCAGCGTACCACAATTGTGCGTGTGTCTGCTCAAACGGTCAGACTCCATGAGGGTGGTATGAGGGCCTGTGCTTACAGAACAACACCTTGCAGGATATTTGGTGTTTGCCAGAGAGCACCAAGATTGGCAAATTCGCCACTGCCATGTACATGTGACAGACACCACACACTGTCCTGGAGTTGGGGGATGCTTAAAGCTAGCCATACACGTGTAGGATTCCATGGCCAATTGATCACTCCCCCGA
>CM070039.1:48195462-48210141 GCA_036250615.1 Ptychadena robeensis
CAATTGGGTGAGTGATCAATTGGCCATGGAATCCTACACGTGTATGGCTAGCTTAAGAAACAATCTGTCTGAAGAGAACAGAATTGCACATCACTACAGGGATGTATTTGCTGCAGTTATGTTGTCCTGGTTTTCTCCTGCTTATAGGATATTGCAGACATCGGCAAGCAGTTTCCAGAGCTGGCAGCAGACATCAAGATTCCGGAATTTTTTGAGAAAGATCAGTTCTTTTCGAGCGTGTTCCGTATCAGCTCACCTGGGCTGCAGCTCTGGACACATTACGATGTATGTTTTTCCGCTAGAGATATATGTTAGACTATAACCATTGTGTGGGAGAGCCATATAATATAACTAATGAAAGCTAAATTTACTTTCAAAATGATTAATTAATATATTTTAGATAAAACCATGCCAGTTACAGCTATTTCATATTATAGAATTTAGCTTTAAAGGGTTATTACCATCCTAGGTGGTTTAGTTTGTTAGCACAACAAACTCTGCCCTAGCCGGGAATGGGCACACATGCCAGTCCTATGCAAACCCACAGCGAATCTGTATCATTGCAGGCCTGCAGATCATTCGTTTATCGATGACACCGCCATTGACCTTTATTATAATGGAGGGATATCACTTTCCCTGCCCACATTGCCGGCGTCATCAATGACGTGCAGAGGGGAGGGTGGGGAATCCCAGCAGAGTACAGTGTATGGCCATACCGCCAGGGAGATTAAACCCTTTACAAACAAAAAACTATTATGTTTCTACAAAATGAATAGTATACAAAGAAATTATACTCACTTCCCTTGGTTTATCTACTGCATAGGTAGACACTTTTTGTGATTGTCATAGGCAGCGCTGTTTGTGATGTCATAAGATCCACGAACATAACAGCAAGTATTTATGGGATATTTAGTCCATTCATGTTCCTGACATCTGCAGATGGTAATTTCTGTGCGTCTGACAGTCTGTATACAGGTCAGCGAGGGAGTGTGCGGTGGCTAACTGGGACGCTCCATATATTCTGCACCAGGCAGCCACCACAGAACTGGAAGACATTTTGCGCAGATGTTGACAGTCTCTATTGGGGAAACCACGAGGTTCTATTTCTTGGAGGTATTTAGTGATGAAATATCTATAGATTTGTTGTCTTTTCTTTCAGGCAAGCGTCTACAAAAGGGGATTAGAAATGTCTAGTAGCATTATTAGGTAGAGCTTACTGGCTTTTTTTGTTCTGGACTGCTACATTTTACAGATACACTATATTGCAAACAGTATTTGGGACATTGGCCTTTACACACCGTACATGACATCACATTTGTAAACCATAGCCTTTAATTATGGAGAAGGAGCTATAACAGCTTCAACAGTTTGGGAAGGCTTTTTACATGTTCCACAAGATGTGTGTGGAATTTGTGACGTCTGGCACTGGTTTTAGATGAAAAAATCTGGTAGTCGCCCCTATAATTCATGCCAAAGGTATTGGGTTGAGGACCAAGCTCTGTGCAAGTGAGTCAATTTCCTTCACAACAAATTCATTTTACCAGGCCATTATAGACCTTTCTTTGGATATTTTGGAACAGAAATGTGCTATCCTTACGCTGGAAGCAAGGGGCCATGCAGTAAAGCAAGTACTGTTCTCCTGGCATTCTGCAAACCCAATCTTAGCCATTTGATTGTCAGACCGCGTGATTCCTCACTGCTCTAGGATCCAGTGGTGAAGTGTGTTACACCCCACAGCATATGACACATACATTAACCTGTTGGGTGTGTAGCTACACTTAGGGTTACTTGCCTGTCCAGAGGGAGCCCGTGGTATCCCTCCGTGTTGGCATTCCCTGACAATCCTTCCAGCTCCCGACTCTTCTGCATCATAGTTGATGCTGAAGAGGGGGTGGGGCGTCATTGATCAATGTCGCTTTTCCTCCTCACATCCTCTGCGTCAGCAGTGAAGAGTAAAGTAGCGAGAGTGGGGAATCAGAGCAGATTACATTGTAATCTGTTTTGATTGCCCATGGTGCGTTCTTTTTTTTTTTTCTTTCATTTGTAAAAAAAAAAAAAAGTGTGAAACCAACAGAAAGCCCAGGAGATTATACTTCATAATCCTAAGAACAAGTTTGGAAATCTTTAGTTCTTGCCTCTGTAGAAAGTTGGCAACGTCTGTACATTTTCCACCTCAATATGTACTGATTTGCAAGATCTATCACTTTGTGGGGGGAGTTGCTCACAATAGCTTCCACTTTGTTATACCAGTAACAGTGGAATATTTAGCAGCAAGGAAATTTCACAATGGACCAATTACACAGGCGGCATGCTATCATGGTACAGCACTGGACCTATGGCCATGAAAGTAATTGTACCAACTGAATTAATTGATTGGGAGGAGTGTGTCAATGCTTTGGACAATATATTGTATTTCTTTTTTGCAGTGATATCATTTCATTTTTAATTTCAGGTGATGGATAACTTGCTCATTCAAGTTACAGGAAGAAAAAGAGTGGTCTTGTACAGCCCGCGGGATACAGAATTTCTATATCTATCCGGTATATGTGGTTCACTTCCAGTTTGATATATTTATGTATTGTAAGTTTTTTGTTGGTATTTGTTTAGGAGAGTACTCATTGTTAGTTTTCTTTTGATACCTCTTGTTCCACTGATGATATTTGCCTTCCCTTGTTTTCCATAGACAGGAGAGAAAATAACAATAAAATAAGGGAAAGCCTCTTTTAGGTGTCTTATGTTTTAAAACTGTTGGATTACCTATCATTACCATTATCTTTATCTTGGAGACATCCACAGTGTTGAGTTTGAATATTACCCAACTGAAATTTTCTCCAATTTTGCAATCTCCACTTTCTATTGTATCTAATGTACCTAACTGTCATTTCCTTCAATCATTGCAATCTCCATTCTATATTGTATGTAATGTACCCAACTGTCATTACCTCCAATCATTGCCATCGCCAATATATATTGTATCTAATGTACCCAACTGTCATTACCTCCAATCATTGCCATCGCCAATATATATTGTATCTAATGTACCCAACTGTAATTTCCTCCAATCACGTCCATCTCCACTCTGTATTGTATTTAATGTACCCAACTGTTATTTCCTTCGATCATTGACATTTCTTGCGAAATTTCAATGCGAAAAAAAATATATAGAGATGGTCGAATTTTTCGACTTGCTTACTTTGTGAGCTGATTGCAAAGCCCCTGAACATGGTATCATCGCCAAAATTGCTGGAGATGTAGAGAAGGGTTGTGGGAACATTTGAAAAAAAAATGTGTTGCTCTATCACATGTAGTTTTTGCATAAATTAAGTTAAAAAATCGTCGAAATTATGATTTTCGAAATTTTGACTTGACTTTGAACCTCATTTGTGCAAAAACCGTTTGTGTTAGAGACATACTTTCTTTTTTGGAGTATACCCCCAACCCTTCTCTACATCTCCAGAAAGTTTGGTGTTGATACCATGTTCAAGGGCTTTGCAATTAACTCGAAATCGGCGAAATGGTCGAATTTTTGACCATCTCTATAAATATACCATTACCACATGTTACCATTTTGAAAGCAATTTAAATGTATTGCGAATATTCACGATCACGAATATTGCCTATGCCGCTTATCACTAATCATTAGGAACAAAGCAGAGTGTTAGTCTCCCAGCAAAACTACAGACACCAATTGAAACATGACAATGGTTCTAATATTTCCCTAGTATATATATCAATACATCAGGATAATGGGTAAAAAGCAGTGCGTCAAAGCACCATAGATTTAAATGTAAATCTGTGCCAAGCAAAACCACTGGCAGACTGCCATAGCCATAGACTACTTTCTAAAAATGTGAATTGGTTGGCTAAGTGGAACAGTGTAGTCATCCTACAGCACAAAGTTTTTACTGGCTTCATCTCCAGGGAATTTCCTTAAACTGTATAAACTCTATGAAATGGTGTCAATGTATGTAAAATCGTTTTTCTAAGTGTGCGCCTTTTCTCCTGTCTAGGTGACAAATCTGAGGTGTTAGATGTAGATAACCCAGACCTTTCCACGTATCCACTTTTCTCTAAAGCACGGCGCTACGAATGCACCTTAGAAGCTGGAGATGTGTTATTCATTCCAGGTAAACCACTTGATCTTCCTTATGTTCTTTATGTGTTGTTTTAATTGCCTTCTGTTTGTGTGTCATTCTGTACATTTTTAATTGATTAACTACCTAAATATTCAATGTTCTACTTTTTGTACCTTTCAAAGTTCCAGGAGGCTGCCCCCCATTTTTGGAAACAGTGTATTTATAAATTTAGGGACATGGCTATTCACCGTTTTACCCACATACACAGTTGGCTTATTAATTAAATATAAATTCATATATTCTCTAGCGGGTTGCTAAAGGAGGCCATACACAGGTTGATTTATTTTTCGCGGTCATAGTTCTGGAATTGATTGCGGCCACCACCTTCAGGCGGGATTAATTGATAACTCAATCGAACAGTGAACCAAAATGTTGGTAAATCCCTGTTTGATTGCCATTACTTTGGATGTGAATCAGAGTCCCCATCCAAAGTATTGATCAGGATCGATTACGCAAAATGGTGCGCATCGATTCTCACTTCAATCGGCGAATCCTCGAGCAGAGCATGGTGATGTCATCGACCTATGTGAGGGGACCTTTAGGAACATTTCCTTTAGATCAAAATGGTTCTGTTCTGTCACAAAATAAATTTATATACACAATACTTACCTTTTAGCAGTCTTGTTTCAGGCAAACTGGTCTGCAATTTTCAAAAACACACTTTGCCCTCTTCCTTACTTCTACATGGCCATGCATACAGCATCCAAAAGGCATCTACATCCCCGTGTTTTTTTTTTTTTTTTTTTTAAACCTCCTTTCATTTTTGGTGCAGAAAGAAAGGTAAAAAGCGTGTGATAGGACCACTTTGAATGAAATAGAAAGTGGTAGGATAAAAAGTGGCAAAATGTAACCCCTGTGTCTATTTTTTTTCCAACCCATCTTCAGACATCTTTTATGTGAAAGTATAAACAAAAAAGAAAGTTTTCCTGTGCTATAATAGACCACTGTCCTACATGATCCTATTTTTTTATTTACATTTACAAATGTAATTGTTTTTATATGCATTTGCAAACCACTGCTCCTTCCTAAATAGTAGAAAAGTTCTGTAGTGCTATAATAATACGCGCTGTCTTGTTTCTTCTGTTTTAGCTCTATGGTTTCATAATACAGTTGCAGAAGAGTTTGGAGTTGGAGTGAACGTTTTTTGGAAACACCTGTCATCTAATTGTTATGATAAAACAGACACCTATGGAAATAAGGACCCCACTGCAGCTTCCAGAGCCATGCAGATATTAGATCGTGCACTGAAAGCCCTGGATGAACTTCCTGAGGAATACCGAGACTTCTATGCCAGGAAAATGGTATTACGTATACAATCCAAATCCTACAGTACCAACTATATATGAAGTCCATAAGAGAGCCATTTTTTTCAGTAAAATATCGTCACAGAAAGATTATTGGATTACTCTCAGTTTGTGATATAACTAAATATATATAACTGGTGGGCCTTGTACAAAACCAGACAAGCTACTGAAGTCACATGAAATATACACGTGTGAACTGTCCTCCAAGCTTCCAGCATATCTGATCTTCTGTCATAGGCACTTTTATGGTACGTTGTAATCATTTGGATTTGTTTACAGACCTAGGTAGTTTTGGTTAATATAAATGCTGCTTGTGTAATTCTTAACTCAGGTAAGACATCCAAGAGGTTTACAGATTTTGTTATTTAAAGTGCACCGAAACTCATCTGATTTTATGTCCCTCCCTGGCAAACCCCCCATTATTGGGAGGATCTGTAAAAATAAATAAATCTTTACCTGTTATGCGATAATCCTGAATCCCTCCTCTCTTCAGAAACTGCTGCTGCTGCTGTGTTCTAGACAGTGTGGGTATTGAAAACAGGCACATCTGTATACAAATTGTGGTTTCCCTATTGAAACCCGTATTTCTGGTAGCTATAATCATTAGCGCAGTGTATTAATCCTCAGATGGCTGGCATCTATAGTTTCAATATGCTCACTGCCACAAACAAGAGCAGAGCAGGTTTTTGGATTTTGAAGTGCGTTTAACCTCCCTTGCAGCAGATTTTCTTTTCTCAAAGCGTTATGGGAAATATAGATTTACATGTAATCTGTTTATTTTCTTAACCGTTTTGGCACCTCCGGCACAATGATGCTGGGTATGGGAGTACCTGGGATGTCAGAGAGATGGATCCAGGAAGAAGCGCCAAGGACACAGATGCGGCAAAAGTGCAAACTCGCCTGAAACAGATTGTGGTTCGGAGTTACTGATTTTAATAAAATCGGTCTAATCCTGAGCCACACTTGGGGTCACCGCTAGGGTGGTTAAATCAGTGTGACAACTCAGTGGCAAGTAAAGATTTTAATAATTTTTTTTGGTTTCTTTAGGTGTGCTTAAAGAGTAAATGAACTTTCAGACATTGTACATTTGTTAACCCTGTAAGAGGTGTGGAAAAAATATTCCAGTCTCAATCTCTAAGAAGGGGTTTGGCATCCCAAAATACATAATACAAAAAGGAAGGCTGCAGGTAGGATCAATAATCCAACGCCCGCAGTCCAAATGTCCTCTGTGAGGGCAAAGGCTGGGGGACTTTTAAGGTCAAAGGTAGCTAAAACTGTAAACATAAAGGTAAGAAATAAAATAAAAAAATTTAATGAAATAGTCCGTTAGTAGTCAATAAACATCTAGTTGTATCCAACCATGGTAAATTGTTTTGACACAGATCTGCTGTATTAAATCACGTACACGTTCTCGTCACTTCCCCAATGGGTTCAGGAACTGGAGCCTATATAGGCTGAAACAACCCCAACGTACGTTTCATTATAGGTGTCTCTATACAAGTGTATAAGATCAGCTAACAAAAGATTCCAGCCAGAATTTTTTAAGTTAATGGGTGATTGCGGCTGTCTTTCTAGGGTATATTGGGATGGCAATGCTGGTGGATATTGCAGCCCAAAAAGTAAGCAGGGAGCGCATAGACATTTTGCACTTTATTGATTGTACATCATCTCAATTCAATTTGGTTCATGCTGCAGGTGATTTGTGAAATATATCATCCAAAAGTTCCTGTATTTAATTAATTCAATTTAAAAGGTGAAACTAATATAGAACATGGACTGATTACATACAAATCTAGATATTTCAAGCCTTTGTATGATTTTGATGATGGTTTATAGCTTATGAAAAACCCCAAATCTCAGATTATTATACGAAATCAGTGAAACAAAGATAATACATCTATACTCAGTACTAACTGAGGTGTTATGGAAGACCAGGATGCTTCTTTATCGGCCTTCAGCTCTTCTGCAGTGTTCCTTCTCATCTTTCTCTTGGCAATGCCCCAGAAATTCTCTATGGGGTTCAGGTCAGGCCAGTTTGCTGGCCAATTAAGCACAGTAATCCCATGGTCATTGAACCACCACATTTTCAAAGCCCAGGTGCCCAAAAACAGCTGTCACATTTTGACAAGCACCTCCACATTTTGTGCCCCATAAGTACACACACAGATGATTAACTGGATGCAGATGGTCTTCAGCAGCCTATATATCACCTGTGTTTTTAGCCTTAATCTGTGTACAGTATGCACACCAAATTCAGCATCTCATCGACTAGCTCTAGTCCCATGTTTACTTACAATAGTGCATGCACAGTCATCTACACTTGCTCGGTCCAAAATACTTTCTGCAACTGATTAATACGATGCTGGTCTGTTCCTGCCTCCTCAGTGACTGGCATAGCAAGATCAAAAATGGCAAGCATGAATAGAAAGTGTGTGTTAATTATGATCACCTCTAAAGTATTCATTGTTTGCTGTGAGGTATATGAGTTAACGTTTTGTACTATAGAACCTATGCACCAGGAATATAAGGACAGAGATAAAAAGGAGGCAACATACAAGGTTTATTTTTCTTTATTATAAATAGTAGCAGCAGGATAACGCTTACTTAATCTGTTGGGGAGAAGGACAGTGAAAAGGCTTGAAGTCAACTTCCAATATGTCTGATAAAACAAAATATGGAACGGTGAAAGTGATAAAAACAGTTTTTCATGTATAAGTGCACTTTAGAATTAACATCCTTAACCCACCCTATTAAACACAGTATAAAACCCATACACAATAAGAGGTCTTCACTGCTGCCAGTCCAGTACCATTGTAAGGACCTATAGAAGGAGGACTATTGTAACTGTGAGGGTAAAAAACCTAGCAAAACTAGAGCACTCAATGCAATGAGGGAAATAAGTATTTGATCCCTCAACCAGCAAGATTTCAGGAAGTCTTCACTATATACTAGTAATGAGCTGAGATTAGGAGCAACCTTTATAATGGATGGAAGTGCTATTAATTCCTCCTTGTTATAGTACCTGTATAAAAGGAAAAAAAAGCTCAAAAGCACAAAAAGCCATAACTGGGTGCATCTTCTACTCCGAAAAATACAGTAGCTATCATGGCCAGGACCAAAGACCTGTCTGAGGATGTTAGAGACAAGACTTTAGACCTACATATCGTACAAAATCAGCAGGGGATCAAAAACTTCTTTCCCTTACTGTAAATTAACGTAACACTGGATCCAGAAGAGTTAAATTCAACACCTACAAAAATTACAGTTTTATGAACCTAAGGCACCCAAGAAAATGAACCTCTATTCAGATAAGCAGTTGTCTTGGTGCTGCGCATTAACTAGGACTTCGGTTATTTGAGGCTTATCACAGAGACCTAACCCTGCCAGTGACAACCTTGAGAATGAATACCAGAAGCATAATTCCAACTTAGCTCTCTTTGTAATCAGTTGTATTAGTGGGTTTAGTTATGCTTTAAGCGATACTTAAAGCCCAAAAAAATCTCGGGTTCAGATCACCTGAATCCATTTCATGTTCCAGCATAGAGACCACAGCTTGCCAACAAGAAGCAGTCCCATTCTGCAAATGCTATCAGTGGGCAGGTCTTTCTATTAAACCTGTAGCAACTTGGGAAAGAAAAACAAAATGCTTTAAGATGCAATTAGACTTTGGCCAATCTAAATTGAAAATTCAATAGTGATTTATCCCGTTAACTTTGGTAACAAAACTCACCCGAGCTAACAGCGGGCGTACTTGCTTGTCTGCTTAAAGCCCACAACGGTCCTCTGTATCGCCGATCTTTACTGGGGGGGGCCTATGCTTAAAAAGGTACAATTACTGGAGTTTGGGCACAAGATGCATATACAGAGCATTTGAACAGTGCAGTGCTTGAACATACTGTATACCAGTATGTACTACTGAAAACTCACACTTCAAGCAGTCAGCACCCCCTCCCTCTCCATTTGCATGTTCAATTAGACTTTTCAAGCTGTCAGCTGTATGCCTTTCTGCTGGACAGCAACAACCCTCCTCACAAATAAATAGCAACAAAAACAGTAGGGAATACACTTGCAATTCCATATGTGCACAGGTAATTAAAAGCTCATGAGTATGTGCATACCAATATTTACTCAGGAGGAGGGGCACTGCTGCAAGACACTGCTGCTAAATTAGCCTCTATTTAGATCTGCGGTTGTCTTGGTGCTGCACATCAACTAGTTTATTTGAGGTTTATCACTGAGACCTAACCCTGCCAGTGACAACATTGAGAATGGGCACAGCTGCAAGACAAAGGCTCAGAGCAGAGTGGACAAATGGAAAAGATTGGCCTGTGGGACTTAAGCAGTGCCTCTACTCAAGTAAAAACTGATTGAGCATGTTTGCACCTCGCACCCTCTGCTCAAACATGCTGTATGTTCACGAAGTCACACAGATCCATCTGATTGGGATTGCATCTTAGAGAAAAATACAGTTTGTATTTATTACAGCACCAATAATGGAAACAAGCACTTATGGAGCTACCAGCAGTCTGGTTCCTAACAAGAAGTTGTAACTGGTAGGTTGGCTGTGGAATACATGTGGAAACACTTACCTGTGCAGCCCATACACGGGTCAGATTTTCAATCAATCGACTTAAAACGATCAATTTTTTAGTCGATTGATTGAGAATTGAGTTTTGCCCACCTGGTTAAATCGACTTAATCCGATCAAAATTGAGTGAAAATTCAGTCGTTTTTTGATCGGACTGGATGGTAAATTTTGATCGGTCGATTGAAAATTGGTTCCGTATTTTGAGAACCAAGTGTGGTCAACCAATTTTTGATCGATTTTTCTACCTATTCTACCTCACTTCTGATTGAAATTTTAATCGGACTATTTTGGATCGATTATTTTGTGGATTGAAAAAAAAATAAAAAAATAAAAAAAAATCGATCAAAAATCTTGTACTACATATGGGGCATGATACAATCGACATACAATTTTATACAGACTTAAAAATTGATCGTTTTAAGTTGATTGAAAATCTGACCCGTGTATGGGCTGCTTTACTCCCTTGGTGGCTGGATAAACAAGGTCCTGCTTTATCACTGACAACTTCAAAGCAGGTACATGTCTGCCCTGTATTACAGATCTTTACCCGCCAAACCTCAAAAGGATTTTCACAGGTATGTTCTTGCTCTTATGTGGTACCCCACAACCCAATATACAATTTTCAATAGTTTGTAAACAATGCAAACTGGATAAGGAATTTACTGAAGCAATATAAAATATGTTTTATTAACACTTCTATGACTTCACAGTAGACCTCTTAATAGCAAGAAAGTTTAGTGAAAAGTCTGGGTTAGGTAGCATCAGCCAAGTTGTGAAGAAAAAAAATGCTGGCCCATGTTCGATGAAACAAATTAGAACATTGAACATGTGAGGTCAGTTGTTTGCGGCATGTTCTCAGATGCTACCACCAACCCACTGCCAGAACAAATCCCATATATTAACAGGAAATTGTTGGGAGTTGCTTGCAACGCCCTTGGGCATAGTATGATCACAATTGGGAAGGGAAGGGTTATAAACCACAGCTCTGGGTGAGATGGAACATGTCACCCAGAGCTGCCATAACAAAGGGCTTTGGTTCATGTCCATACACCCAAAAGTTACAAAACTAATTTTGTTGTGGCAGCTACAGACTGTCAACTGCTCTCAAACAATTTGAAAAAAACTGAATCCATTTTTAAATAGCAGGGACAGTTGCTGATGCCAAGAGGAATGTTCCAGGTATGCAAAGCTTATAGGTCCAGCCTATACCAATTAAGTTTATTAAACAAACAGACAAGGGTTACACACTTTTATAACTTGCATTAAGCTCATCCAATCAGGATTTTATAATTATGAAAGCTGCCATGATGGAACTCACAGTAAGCTTCATGGTAAAAACTTATTTTTATGGTACATGGTAAAAAGGAAAGTGGGCTGCTGGTATGATTTATGATGTGCACTTTAAAACTTTCCCTTACTTGAATGATCGTTAAACTGCAATGTCAACAGCATCAAACTACATAACCAACTGGTATACAGCAGAACAGAGGTGCTCCCCGTCATACTATGGAGAGGGGTCATACCTCTCAGTTACATTAGATAAAAACAGCCACAAAGTTCACCTACAGCATACACAGCAATTGAAGACAACACATCTTTTAAACAATAAACGTTTGAGAAGCTGTTATGTGGGACCATTTTCAGGACAAACGTTTTCTTGTTAACACATAGCAATCTTGCGAGAAGAACATTCATAAGCTATTCCTGCCTAAACTGTCTGTATGATTAAGGTCCACTCATGTCTATCTGGTTTATAGATGTTGGCATGCATTTATATGCAAATTAGCCCAATAAATATATTGTTAAACCTACTTAACAAAATAGAGGATAAAGGCTGATTTAGGCCGGCTCACATCTATCACAGCCACATGAAAATGGTACTGCACAGATACAGAAAATTAAGAAGATGGTTAAACCAACACTGCATGCAGAATCTCAAATCATATGATCCAAAAACTGTTAATGTAGTCAAATGTTAGTCTTGTAAATAATTATGGCTAACAAAAAACAGTGAAATAAAAAAATAAACTATGCTGGGCTTACATCACTGGAAGCATGTCCGTATTTCCATCAATACCTTCAAAGCAGAACACCCAACATTTTGTTTTTCAGTTAAGTGGAACGGTACTTGACAAGATGGCCCCCTAGCTTTAAAGCTGAACTCTGGACATAAACATTTTACTTTAATTGTACTCAATAGCCTCAAAAGTATGTAAATCAACTGTGTGCAAAATATCTTTGCACACATAAATCATACATAGGTTAAAGTGACATGATTGCTGTATATAGTCAGTACAACAGGTCCACCAATTACATAAAGCACCTGCAAAAAAGTAGCAAAGCTTCATGATAATGTACAGATATGGAAGAAATGTAAACAAAAGGTTTATGTAGAAATAAAAGCCACGTGTATTTACTTTTGTCTGTTCAAGAGTTCAGCTTAAAAACTGCTGTAACAGCCCTATCTTGGCTTGCCAACTGACCTTTGTGTGCTCTTAATGCATTTTCATTGGGAGGGCACAAGAACAGGAGTATGCAACCTCACTGTGGCTGGCTGCAAGCATCCACCCCCCTCCCGGCACTCACACGCGGTAAGGAAGAGTGTGCTAGCAGCAAAAATCACTGGCTGCAGCAGCAGTTTTTTTGTTCTCTCCAGGATAGGGTGAGGGGACGCCTGATATTGCAGCAACTCCCATGGAAGAAAACAAACAGATTGCGTGTGTGGAAGCAAAGCAATTGGAGATCCAATCTTTTGGCTCTTTCACACTATCTGTGCTGCATTGTGTGCAGATGTGTATGGAAACGCATGCAGCAGTGTGTTCTTTGGTAATGTAACCCACAAGTATAAATGTGTTATGTTTTGCGGCTCCAGACTATTTTTCCATAGTGAAACGGGAACAAAATGGCTCTTTTGATAGTAAAGATTGCTGACCCCCACATCAGACAAACCGACATGAAAAACAAAGTGCTCTTCTAAAAAATAACTTCAGAAAACTTCATGAACCCTGAAGTGGTTATCCAAAGAAGGTGCTTCATAGGCAAAGTGTAACTGGTTATTCACCATTATGTTATAAACTTTTAGGAGCTCCACAAATTTCCTGTGCTCTTCTCCAATCCAAGACCGCATAGAGTCACTAACTTGGTAAGGTGTAACGTGAGTATGGACTGCAATTCGCCTCTGAGCAAATACTTTCAGAATATCAGGGCAGGTTACCCAGGTGTTACTGCCGCCAGAATGTCCCCCATCAAGCCAATACATAGACTCAATATTGCCTACAAATAACTGGACTTCCTTATGTTTTCTAGCTTCATGTAGCTCATGGAGAAACTGATTCAGAACAACACAACCTTTGCTGAATCCAATCACAGTGAAAGACAGGGAATCTTTAATTGATGGTGAACCGAGGAAAGCAGAAGAACCATCAGAACAATTAACACCGTCATCTTCTGAATGGCAGCCATTCGTGGAACACACAGGGGTCACAGAATGACCATTGTTCCCAGCATACTTGTTGCTCTGAGAGATCAGAAGGTTTTGTGCCACAGTGAAAGCATTAGTCAGCAAGGAATGAAGCTGCCTTATAGCTCTCAGTTCTACGCTGTGCTTTGGGGCTCCAAATAGATTACTTTCCACAAAATTGTCATAGCAGCTGAACTTGTGGAGATGCATGCGAGAAGGCTTTACAATCCATACGTAACTGGAAGGGAAGCGGTGAGAAATAATCGCTGTGATATCTTCAAGACTCCATTGTTTCCATCTGAAGTTTTCAGAGTGACTTGCCATAACATCACGGTAATTCTAGGTGGCAAAATGGACCAATTAATAAACATATAATCTTAAAGCGCACCTTTACCCACCAGACAAACTTTTTCCCTTAGCTAGCCAGCCCCCCATTATTGAGCAATATGTAAATAAAATATCCTTACCTGAGAGAAGATATATGTACCCACATACAGAACATTGCGATCCTGCCACTTTCATCTCTGCAACATCTCCAAGATACGCCCCTTCCCTCTCCCCAGAGACCACCAAAGTCCTGGTACACGCTCTCATCTAGACTACTGCAACATCATCCTCTCTGGTCTTCCTCTAACTAGACTATCACCTCTTCAGTCCATCATGAATGGTGCTGCTAGACTCATTTACTCCTCTAACCACTCCTCATCTGCAAATCTACACTGGCTTCCAATTGTCCATAGAGACAAATTCAAAGTTCTCTGTCTTGCTTTTAAATCACTCCACACCTCTCCAACCTTGTACGTAAATACACCCCTAACCGTCCCCCCTGTTGACCTACTAATGACATCCCCACTCATAACATCACATGCATGGCTTTAAGACTTCTCTAGGGCCACTCCCACCCTCTGGAACTCTTTCCCTCAGACTTGCTCCTACCTTCTGCAAAATCCATGAAAACCCACCTCTTCACTCTTGCCTACCAAACTTCTCACCCCTAACATCACAACCATACCAGTCCCATCCCCCAACCTATTGTATACTCTGTTCCCCAACCTATTAGATTGTAAGCCTGATCGGGCAGGGTCCTCTACTTCTCCTGTGTTATAACCTGTACCTGTGTGTGTTATCCCAACTGTACAGCGCAATATGTTGGCGGTATATAAATAAATGATAATAATAATAACCTCCTGG
>CM070039.1:48210241-48226357 GCA_036250615.1 Ptychadena robeensis
GCCATACACACACCGAGCGGCGGCCGATTTTGCTGCCGACCGATAGGCGTGTGTGTATGCTGATCGGGGGAGCCCACATGGGGTGACAGATTGCTGACGCCCAACAGCTCGGCCGGCCAGAGAATGGACATGTCCGATAATCTCTGGCCGATGCTGTTAGTCTCAATGAAGACCGGTGTCTTGCTGTCAGCTCTGGAGAGCAGCGTGATGACCTCATCACTCTGCACTCTAGAGCTCATCTGAGCTGGTCTGTCGGCCCCCACTCGGTACGTGTGTGGGGGCCTTTAGGCTAGGGTCACAGTGGGCACTGCAATGTTATGCGCTGCATGCATTTATTCTTATAGCAGAGAAGTCATTATGTTCGTTATGACTGTTTGTTAATTGCGACATTTGAAGTAATTTTTTTTTTTTATGTAAAAAAAAAATATTTTTTTATTCCCATTTAAATATAGTAGGAGTCGGAGTCGGTACATTTTTTGCTGACTCCGACTCCAGGGACCCAAAAATTTCTCCGACTCCACAGCCCTGTTTGCAGCCATGTAATGCGGCCACCCCTGCCTTGCAAAGACAGGTTTGTCGAACAAGTAATGGACAAATAAATATCCATAAATCCTGCTCAAATGTCATTCCAGGGATTGACCCGGAAACTAAAGCGGTGCGCCTCGATTTCCATCCAATCAATGATGTCACCACACAGGTCATCTGTTGAGCTTCCGGCGCTCAATGTATGGGGATCTTTGGTTTGGTGATAATCCCAAACTCCCGGGCTGTGTAATTATCTCAAAGTCAAACTGGTCAGTCATCTCTATTCCCCATTGGTTGGCCCTACAAGGATTGAGGGTGCATTGGTAATGATCACACATCTTGGTACAGAGAAAGAAACGTATTGAATATTAGTGTAATAATAGAACTATGTACTTTTTTGGGTGATCCAAGCCATCCAATGGAGGTCATTAACAACAAACTATTTAAATGTCATATAAAATGATGTGGGTATATGGGTCTAATAATTGGTGGGGTGGAAAGTAATAGATGATATGTAGACTGTTGGTTTCTGTATTTGTACAGTGCTATGCCATATGCTGGCGCTATATAATATTGTGAACACCTGGCGACCAGCTGCACGTGCTCCGTGTACAGACATTACAGTAACAATAAGCCCTCACCTGAACGTCTCCCGGGAAATAGATGACATGGTGCGGCCTCTGGGCTCTCTCCCGGGGCGGGCAGAACAGCAGATCATTACACTTCTCGGCTTCGCTTCCCGCCACCGCCGGCAGCCGGTACAATGCCGGAGAGTCGGGGCAGGAAGAGCTGACCTCGGCACACATGCTGAACACTCCGGCCACAGTCTGGAGCAGCAGACGGCGAACGGAGCTCAGAGCTGTGCCTATGCTGCGCATGTAAGCGGTCCTCCCTCTGCAGACACGTCTGTGCGCTGTACGTAATAAGGGCACAACCCTGCAGTAGCCTCCATTGGGGGGGGGAGGAGGAGAGTGGCCAGCGGGTTCTCACTGACGGGTCACACTACCGACCACCGAGCTGTGAACGATGCCGCACACTCCCCCACGTGTAATATCCCCGAGCGCCTCCTAGCTGGCTGCTGGTCACGTGACGCGGAGCGGGCCCTGCCAAGTGGAGTGATAGATCTGAGCAGTGTATAGTGTGTGTGTACTTATGAATAAAATACCCTCATACATATAACAAAGAATGTATAACGCCCAGGAGGTTGAAGGAGACTTTTCACCTGCTTTTGTACTTACTTTGATTGCCACTGGAATGATGCCGCAGGGCAATGGGATTGACCCCCAATACCTCTGAGAGCAGTGACAGCGCCGCTTAACCCCCGGCCCTCCATCACCACATCTAACATCATTGGCGTGGACACAGAAGCATCAGCGGGTATGCCAATTCAGCAGACAGGTGAGTTTTTAAGTAGTTATCTCTGGGTGATTTTTGTCAGCTGAGAAGCTCACCACGAGATAACTCAGGCAGAACGCACAGGAGGTTAAAGCTGGGCATACAAGTACCAATTCCTGCACGATCCGATCCCCGATCCGATGCCATGCGCGATCCCGCATCCCTTAAGGATCGGGTTGTGCAGGAGTTAAAGGCTGCAACTGTCAAGGATTGGGCTGAAATCAGCCGTCATGTCGGATCGCACACTTATCTGACAGGACAGTACATTTTAGCCCGATCCCATTAGTTTGGCTGGGGACGGCTGCCCCCAGCCGAACTTATGAGTTGCACGTAAAGAGTGCTGTCCGATTCTCGGCACTAGCGGGCGGGTGTGATGATGTCATCACGCTGCCTGCTACTGCATAGGATCGGATAAGGAATAGACACTAAATCGTACCGTCTATTCCCAGCTTAAAGGATTAAATATTGTTTCCGTCAGGGGTGTCAAACTCAAATACACAGAGTGGGCCGAAATGAAAAACAGCAGCGCCTTAATATTTGATGCAAAAATATCAATTGCGATTGAGAAAAAATTCAGGATGTTTTTTCTTCTCGGGCTAAATAAAGTTGCTGAAATGTATCTGCCCGAATTAACTTGGGCTGCTGAAACCTGCAGCCCGATGGCTTTCAAGCAGCCCAGAAGCTTGCTGCTCTCCTTACCGTGTCCCCAGCTGTCTGATCTTCAGATCCCGGTGTTCGGGATCGCGCCGGCGGGTGCGCAATGACACCATCGGGAGGGGCGGGTTTTTTTTGCCTCCAATTCAATTCAAAATGAAAAAATCACATAAAAAAAACATGTATTTGCTTATTATGAGTTTTCTTTCTTGTTGGATTTGATTGGATTGATTTTTCTGTATGCAATCAAGTTCAAAATAAAGGAAAACGCATAAGAAATAAATACTTAGTAAGGGCTTGCGTCCACTCAGTCTTTTTCCCCGTGGTGGACGTACGTCCGCAGCAGGGGAAAAGACGCAGAGAGGACACTTCCTATTCGAATGACTGGCACAGTGTCCACTCTGTGCTATTTGAGTGGTGCGTCCGCTGTGATGATATGAAGCTATGGGATGCCGCGTCTTTATTGCAGCACCGCACCACCAGAGACACCTCAAATCACCAGAGATCAATGGAGGTGTCCCAAGACATGTATGAATGCAGTATGGGTGCTGTTTTTCTGCATTTTGGCTAAATCAATAGGGTGCACTCCCCCCAATGCAGCAGGAACGAACCCTAAGCCACGGGCAAGCTGCAGGTAATCCACCGGCAAATGTGCCAGCGCGCGACATTGTACCCTGCGCGGTGTATCGGACCGCCTGTCAGTCTTGGTTGATTTAAATTTGAATTCTAGTTTGAGCAGATTTTTGTGTTTTCTATTAAATTTGATCATTAAATGTGATTAAAAAAATATTTAAGCGTTTGAAACTTTATATATTCAAGATGTCTACTAGACCTGTGTTTGGACATATTTTGGTCAGTTACAACGTTTTTTTCAATGATAAACAGCGTAACGCTTTTGGTACAGAAATCTGGACCTCGGCGAAATGCTCAGGAGGTTAAAGATTGAATCTGGAACAAGCAAAGCGCAATACAGTACTATAACTAGTGATGAGCAGCATAGGCAATATTTGTATTCACAAAATTTCAGACATTTGTAGCCAAATATTCGCAATAAATCGTCAATTTGAGAATTTGTGATCGACATCATCATTAATGCCTTCATTGCGCAAATAGGCACTTGTATTTGCACATATTGCAGACATATGGTAGTTCCGGGTACTGATGTAAAAAATCTTGAATATGCGCAATTACAAAGATGTATCATTATCTTCACGAATTCTCAAAGTGCCGATATTCACAATAAAAATTTGCGATTTGTATATTTGCGTTCAACACTAACTATAACACATGTAAAATCAAATGTCAAAAAAAGACATCTGTGGCAATCGTTTCTTAAAATTTAAAACACAATCTCACAGGCCAAGCTTGACACCCCTGATTTACATTAAAGCAGACCTATACTCACCTCAAGTACACCATGTCCCTCAAAGTCAAAGCCCCTATTATGCAGACAAAACCCACATACATGTAATTAGTAAATCCTGATTGTCTCATATCACTCCCCCTTCAATGATATTACATAACGGCAGTGACAGCTCCTCAACTCAGTTGCCCACCACTGATCTAGCACCAGCAAGTGACCATTCATGGTACTGAAAGTTGGCATATAAAGGAAAACTGGCAAATTTGCCAATACTAGAAATAGAAAATGTCAGGGCTCGAGGGAACAGCTGCAAAGTACCGTATTTTTTGGACCATAAGAAGCCCCGGAGCATAAGACGCACCCTGTTTTTAGAACAGGAAAAAAATAAATCTTTTTAAAATGTTCTTAGTTGGAAAAATTCCTGCAGTACCCAATTTCAGCCACAACAATGGTGTCACTAGAGAGCACACTTCAGGCAGAAGGGGAGGAAGAACGGTGGATTCTGCACTCTTCTCTCCCTTCTTGTCAGCATGTGAGCTGCACGGTAATCCGCAGGGCTCGCACATTCGGACCATAAGACGCAGGCACTATTTCCCCCCAGATTTTTGGGGTGAAAAAGTGGGTCTTATGATCCAAAAAATGCGGTACAATTATTGTGGAGCACCCTTCTACTATTGTGATGACTCACAGTATAGGTCTCTTAGGACTAATTTTATCTACTCTGTTCCAATCTTTAAGGTAGTAACTGGAGAAATGTCCGCAAGGATATAGTGATGTCACTTCCGGTATTTGTAATACAGAACTGTGCGTTCCAGATTGCTTTTTCCAGATTCAAAATCCCGGGGAACAGCCAGGGAATTTGAAGTTCCCCTGCAAACAGGCGGATGTCGGTCTTTTCTAAAAGTGCAAACGGACACGACTATCACTACTTTTAGGTAGCTTTCTATAAACTATGGGACTGAGGTCAGAGATCTGTACTGGCCAGCAAGTTCCTCCACACTAATCTCACACATCCATGTCTTTATGGACGTTTTGTAGGAAGATACACTGTCGTGTCATGTAATTCCATCTCCAAAATGTTCCCACAAATTTATAGCATATAGAGGGATTGTGTGGGAGCCTTTCAAAGCGTTTTCAGGTGCTTGCACATACACCTATAAGCAGGGGTGCACATGACATATTCAGTGAGCTCCTCAGATGAGTACCAGGAGATGTACCACATGTAGGGTGGTCTTCCTCACTGTCTTCAGCATCAGCTTCCTGCATGGTAGATTCTGCTGCAGATGGACCTCCCTGTTCCTGATTGTTCCTCCGATTAGCTGTCTCCATCCACAGGTCACCAGCTGGCTTTGGGTCAAATGTAACTCTCACAGTACAACATTGTTTGAACCCCCAAATCTCATACCTCAGTAGTGACACCGTGACCTTTTCTGGGTTAGTAACTAACCACTGAGACTACCTGCAGTCCAAATGTCATCCTTTCATAGTCATATTCCAGCTGTCACACAGTGCTTTTCTCTTGTCAGATTTACCCTTACATATGCCTATTTTGACTTTCATCCCCCAGATCTCCAACAACCTTAGAAGTCCAATCTCTTTTTATTATTAATTTACATTCCCAATTTCACACCCCTAATTGCAACCTTTCATAGTTATCCATGTTTCCCTGCAGTTATCCAAGTTAGCTGCGGCCGCCCAGACACAGAGTGCCTCCAAGTTGTAAGTACGCATATGAGCTGTGTAACAATAATGCAGGTACGCAGAGCTAGGTTTTGGCCCCTTGTGAGTACCAGAGTACCACTGTGCACCCCTGCCTATAAACATGCTTCTGCAGGAAATATTTCAGTATAGAGTACCCTCAAAATGCAGAATCCACCAGAGAGTGTTTTAGGCCAAAACTTCTCTCTGTTTTTTCCATGCATTCAGCCCATGCACTGATCGCAGGGAAAAAAGGCAGGAGCAGCAAATGCTAATTTGAAGTAATGGGACTATGAAGTGCTTGATGGACAGGGCCATTTTTAGCGCTATGTGCAATATGTGAGCGCATAGGGCCCGGTAGAGGAGGAGGAAGGAGGAGCCACGCCCATATAGTTCTCCACCTCACCTACACCACACCGCTTTTGTCTCTGTGATCGCAGAAACATAAGCAGTGTTGTTATCGGTGAGGAGGAGGAGCAGTGTGCCCGTACAGTACAGAAATGTGCAGACATGCCGCTCTCATCTGCCCACGGGGGGTTATTGGTGAGGAGAAGCAGCCAATATCTTCCTCCAAACCACCTCCCACTATGGGCAGGGCGCTCCATCCATGAAATTTGAGTAGGGCCCCCAAAAGTCTAGAAACGGAACTGCTTATGGAGTCCGTCCTCAATGCAGAACCTTTTTACACATGCATAGGAATTTGCAGGTGCAAATGCATCAGTGCTTTGAGCACTTGTAATGAGCATTTTTCAGACATAAGCACAAAAGCGCAGACAGCATGGGGCACTCAGACATCGGTTCATGTGGCTCTGCATGAACATCCTTGTGAATCTAGCTTGCAACACATTATGCTCTGTTTTGAAAAACAATTCTAAGACCAGGGCTCCACTACGTTTTGCTGAAAGACAGCAGAAAAGCTATGCCTTTATAAGTCTGGACCAATTAGGAGACGTGCTTCCTGTTTGCCTGTGGCATCAGCACTGGGCGAAAGAACCAGAAGTCTCACACACAATAAAAAATTGTGCTGGATGGCTGAAACTATGAATCTGACATACATACACAGATTTTCAATGCTCAACAATAATATACAATACTTTTTCTCCTCAATATGGACAGGATTTAACTACAAAATTCACCAATAAAGACTATTTTATAAAATCAAATTATTTATCCAAAGTTTGAAATGTATTTACTATTGCATAGTTTATCGCATGAATTTGTTATTGCTTCAAATCTCCGATTATGTAAAGTAATAAAACAAAATGTTGTTTGTTTATGCTGTAACAAAAAGGCCTTAATTAAGTGCAAGTATCAAACATATTCCCAAAAGTAATTTGGGTAACACACTTTGGGACACCTATTTGTTATGGGTTTTATTTATAATTATTATTATTTATAAATTAGAAAAAAACATCTCAATTGTTTTGTTTGGCTTTTAACTCCTAATGGATCCCATAAGGGCTTGTTTCCACTAGCGCGGCCAAGCGGATGCCTGCGGTTGTCCGCAGCCATGCCCAACAGCGAGGCCCGCGGTTGCACGCGGTTGCACGCGGTTTCACGCGGTTGGGCATGCGGTTTTGCACGGATTTGCCAAAGCGGTTTTGCAACGGATTTTGCAAAGCGTTTTCGCGCGGTTTTGCACAAAGCGGGTTTTATTAATCTGTGCCTCTAATATTTCCTCCCCCACTCCCCCACAGGTACAGACTGTATGACATAGCATATTGAAGCAACAAGCACACTTGTGTTTGCTATGTGAGAACATTCTGGGTTGTTAATTGCCAGGCCAGCAGCCTACCATTTATTTAAACTTATGCAACTTTACAATGCTGGCCACCCCAATTCAACATCTCACATTAACACAGTCTGCTCACTTGGCCCATACTTAGAATGCACTTACAAACAGACTTTCATACAGACTGCTAACATATAAACACTATCCTATTCTGATCAAATACATGATGATCACAGTACTGACATACCGTATTTTTCGGACCATAAGATGCACTTTTTCACCCCCAAATTGGGGCAAAAAGTGCTGCGTCTTATGGTCCGAATGTGCGACCCCCGGGGCCACTCGCGCTGCGTGGTTCGCATCTGGTTGCCCAGCCAACTCCCGGAACGGAGATTAGTCGTGGGAGCTGGAGGGAATGTCAGTTGAGAGATGCGCGCTGGTGCCGGCTCTCTCCAGCTGTTCTGTAAAATTCTGTCAGAAAAGCTAGAGAGAGGGAAGATGGAGTGGTCATCTTTCCCTCTCTCAGTGTCAGTGGGAACGCAATAACTCGGCATTCCCACTGACACATGGGCACAATCACAGCTGAGCTGTTTTTAGAGCCGAGGATAGTGAGGAGCAATGCTGCAGAACATCATGCCCTCCCTCCTTCCTCCCGATGATACAGTGTAAAGAATGTGCTGAGTCACTGCTGCTAGTGACCCCTGCTCTGGCTGAAAAGAATATTGCCTTCCAAATCCACTCTTAAGTCAATTGATGTGAAAACTTAATAAATATTTTTTTTTCTGGATTTCCTGCCCTAAAACTGTGTGCGTCTTATGGTCCGTGGCGTCTTATAGATCCGAAAAACACGGTAATTATTATTCTATTAATAAACACATGCTTACAAAGAACTGCCAACCACAGTAATCACTGTTCTATTCCTATTTGGGGGTACATGGGGGGCCTAAATGTACAAATAATGAGTATTTACAATTGCTGCAAGTCTGTGTCACCTCAAGGCTTCTCCAACAACTTTATTTACTTCTTTTTCTCAGAAAGTAGGGGGGAAGGGTTCTCAGTGTTTCCTGTCTCCGTCCTCCCCCCACCGCCCCACCGCACCCAGGAAAACATGATGCGGAAAAATCCGCCGCCCGTTCCTCTGCACACCGTCCAATCCCCGCTCCAATTCGCCCCATCATCAATGTGCGGGTTTGCACGGCCGCCGCGGCATGCGGTTAAAAAATCGGTAGCTGCGTTAAAAAACGCATCCGCGACGATCGCAACCGCGCACATCCGCCACACCCGCATACAGGAAACGCCACATGCATTTCCAAAGTGTTGTGGGCGGACGAAATCACAACGAACCGCGCGGTTAGAACCGCACCTACCTGCTCAGTTCCGCGCTAGTGGAAACAAGCCCTAAGCTAGCCATACACTTTGCAATAAAAATTACGATCTATTAAAACCGACCAATGAAAGCAGTTTATCGACGTGGTTTCCTCCAAACGTGACAGGCCCTTCTCTGCCTTCTCTCCGTTTAGATGTCTGGCCAGCTATCCTGGTAGTTTTGAACTTCTTTCACTTAAGGATAATGGAGGTCATCGTGCTCATTGGGACTTTCAAAGCAGCAGACATTTTTCTACTACAAGAGATGGAAAAAATGTGTGATAGGAGAAGGAACATGGTCCTCCCATATGTGGTAGGTACATCAGAAAAACTCATAAAGATCTTTAATAAGCACCACATCCCTGTCTGCTTCAAACCTGGCAACACACTGAGTCAACAACTGGTTCACCCTAAAGATCCAACACCTAAACATTGTTCAGTGTGGAGTGCTCTGTCTTGTATGTGGGAGAAACAAAACAACAGTTACACCATCGCATAGAAGGCTCAACATAGAAGGGCCAACTCCTCTGGTCAAGACTCAGCAGTGTATCTTCATCTAAAAGAAAAAGGACACATGTTTGAGCATTCACAGCCATCATTAGTGATGCTGGCGATGCATGGAATTGGCACCCCTATGGCGGGTCAGCTATTTCAGGCTCTTGTTCTAGCCCTTTTACCAAAGTTCCCTCCCTAGCGGTCAGCCCCTATCGCAGCAGAGTAGACTCTACTCTGCTTGAATTTCCCGCCCTCCCCCCAACCCTGTCCACATGGGCAATGTGGGCTGGGAAACCGACGCCCCTCCATTATAATGGAGGTTGAGCAGATTCTGGATTCCCGGATCTCTCATGGGGCTCTGCAGTACCTTGTCCACTGGAAAGGTTATGGCCCTGAGGAACTGTCCTGGGTTCCCGTTGTGGACCTTATCCATTATAATGGATAATGGGAAATATTTCCCCTGAATTGTCATTCTCATTATTGATAAAATTAATCATTAAGGATATTAGGTGGACAGATAAAATAAATGGTGAGTAACTATAGAAATGTAAATGCTGAAAAGCCGGGAGAAAATACTTAATATTCCCTCTTGCAAAACATACATTGGGGATCTGGAGCAGATGCAATTAAATTGGTAAATTTACACAGTATCTCTCCTAATTAGCCACTCTCAGTGATTATCCATTGTTCTACAGGTGGAATTCCATGCATTAAGGGCACATCCAGAGTGGAATTACCGATGGGCGATCGTCTATTCATGTCTATGGGCTCGATCAGGAAAAACGCATGCAAACAATGGGGACAAGCCCATTCAAAATAGTGTAGGCGATTGACAGTGATTCCACAGCGATTGAAAATCACAAGTGTCAGGCGATTTATCGCCTAAGTGGGAACATAGTCTTAAGGATGTTCCCTTTTAACACTAACTTCATATGACACCACTTGGCAGGCTGGTCTAACCAAAAATCTGTTTAAATCAGTTCTGCTATATTGTAAGAAATTCAGAATTTGAGGTGATGCCCAGGAAAATAACGTATAATTTTTTATTGATCAAATTAAATCTTCAAATAATTCATTTGTTGTAATGATGGGCATATGTTAGACATAATTGTCCACAAATAATTGCCCCGGGAATATCAATGATCACAATTACTTATCTGCTGAATATAGATAACAAAGATGATAATCTGCTATATTTTGGTGACATGGTACTGTTCAGACATCCCCTCTAAGGTATAATACATGCACTCAGGAATACTTACCTTCATTATAAAGAGCCCTTTGGAGAACAGTTGGAAATTCACAGTGTTCAATCATGTTCAGCTATATTCATCTTCCTGCTTGAAATAAATAATGCGGAATTTAAATGAAAAATACATTTAATGTTTTTCTTTTTCTTTGGACAAAGTATTTGTTTCTAACACATCTGTTCTTTTTTTCATAATTATATCAGGTTGCTGGCAATTTCTTAATACTACAGTAGGTATTGGACCAAAATGAAAACTTACAGTTTTGTCATTAACATTTAGGTTTAAATACTTTCTGTCTAAATATAAGTGGAGAAGAAGTATTCCTGTGTTATACACATACAGTTGTACAATTGTGTAATTGTTGATAATGCATTCAACAGTTATTAAGCCTCAGTTATAAAATGACTGGTATGCAGTACAGGGGAGGGGTGACACCAAAATCCCCAACCAGTTTTTGTGCTTATGGCTAGAAAATTTGCTTAATGTGCAGTAAAAGGACCCCAATCTGCCTCAAGAATCACAACTGCACTGTAAGTATTAAACTTCTAGCAGGGGCTTTGGCTTCATGGGTTTACTCATGACTGCTTCAACATGACAATTATTCCTACAATTAGGATGCAGCATTAAGGTAAGCAGTGCTGGGGAATCATCTCATTGATTTTTCATATGCATAGATTAAAGAATGGCAAGGACTTCTAGGGTGAAATGTGGCTGGACAGCTGGGAGAATTGCATACCTAGGGGCAGTCTTTATCAATGCTTAACAATAATAATGTCAGGCCAGGAAGGGATCTACCTCATGGTATAGTTTGTTTACATCTAATGTTATGGGTTTAAAGAATGTCAGGCTGAATGGTCAGCCTGTAACACATTTCATATAACCTGGCCCTCTTTGCAAAATGTCTGGACTCTCCTGCTTAAGGGTGTTGTTGCTTATCGGTATTTAAATATTTGTGGGTAATATTTGTGGGTAAACCAAGTCTACAAGGTTAAATTTACATGGTCGTTTCCCATGGTCTGGGAAACAACTGTCATCTAGACAAGGACCCTATGACAGTCCTATCGGGTGAAAACCAAAAAGACTGAAAGGTTCACCTGCACAATCTCTGAGGCATTTAACTATACAGTAGGATTAATCATAACCCATGGAGTGTGTAGGAAGTGGATGATTCCTTAAGCAAGCGGCTGCATCTGGAATCAGTGTTTGGATTAAATCTTTATCATCTAGGAACAGCAGTAAGCTCTAAGAAAGATTCCAGAGAATAAGTGTTGAACAAACAAGTAATGTATGGGGTATAATATTTGTAAATCCTTTATAATATAATCTGCATACTTTATAGTATTCTCTCTGTCTATTTAACCCATTTCTGCTAACCTTGATTCCAGTGGCAGTGTGCTCATCTCTACTTCATCATATCTTGCTATTTGGATTAGTGATGCAAGTCTTAATTTAGTTTACCGTATATACTCGAATATAAGCCGAATTGTTCAGCACCTGAAATGGCTTATTTTCATGTCAAAAAATGAAAACCGCGGCATTTTATGTGGACTTTATGAGTGAGTTGCAAAGCCCCCAAACATGCTATGATCACCACGTTTGCTGGAGATGTAGAGAAGGGTTGTGGAAACATTTTAAAAAAAATTATTACTCTAGCATATGTAGTTTTTGCATAAATTAGGTTCAAAGTCAAGTCAAATTTGAACTTATTTTATGCAAAAACTTGATACGCTAGAGCAATACTTTTTTCTTTACAATGTTCCCACATCCCTTCTCTACATTTGCCTTCTCTGCATTTCTAGTGATGATATTATGTTCAGGGGCTTTGTAATTAACTTACAAATCTGCTAAATTAAATAATTACACCTCAAAACAAAAGTACATTTGCTGTGTGTTTCTTTGCCTTAGCTGCTGCATTTCCCTCCCTAGGCTTATACTCATTCAGGTTTTCCAGATTTTTTCTATAATTGGGTACCACAGCTTTTATTCGGGTCAGCTTATACTCGAGTATATACGGTATGTCCAAATAAGAAATTAAGGGCTTGTCCCCACTTTGGCGATTTCCATCTGTCCAAGGGGGACAAGGCCATTTAAAATAATGTAAGCGGTCTGCTGTGGCCGCCACGGCACCACTAAGGACTGTGGGGACAAGCCCTATAGAGCATTTTTAGACAATCAAATTCTCCCTATGTATTCTATTTATCCTAAAGGTTAACTGTCTTTAGTTTATCAGTTACTTTCACAAGCAACCCCAGTCTTCTCTCTTTATTGTGCAAATGTCAAACATTTTAAAATAATGACACTTTTTGGTATTGGTTTTAACCTTTGACACTATCCCTATATATTCACTACTTCACTGCTCTCTAACCTCAGTGACATCTGGGTATTAAAAATTTAGCAATTTCTGGAAAATGTCTTTGAGTCGGTTAAAAATGTAAAAAATATATTCTAAAATGAATGTAATGCCCCCCACTATTGCTTGCCAGCAAGATAGGTAAGATTAAAGTTGGTGTAGAAAATAGGTTAAATTTAATAAAATGTTTAACCCTGTAGTGTAACATCATAATGATGGTTTTAATGAAATATTGCATCCCAAGTTGCAGTAGCTCAGTGCTAACTGCACCATGAATGCTGTAAGTGTTTCTACCTTACTGCACCAAGACTTTAGGATTTGCTTTCAAGGCTCTCAGGAGAGGTAAACCACCCAAATGCACTGAACTTAATTGATGGAATGTAACCATTAGTAAGAAGACTTGCAGGAACAATGAGCTCACACAAAGAGAGATTTTACACAAAGAATAGTAGCACTATGGAGTTGGAGGACCCTCTGTGTCACGAAACAAGTGAAGACCGAAGTCTGATGAGCACCTCACATGACTTTGCTGCAGGTGACTAGGTGACTCCTAGGTTGAAGCCCTAACTCCCCTAAATTGCCAACAACAGACAGATCGACAGGCAATTGTTGTCAGACAGTCAATAGGTCTGCAGGATTGGTGGCTAAACAGGTAAAGGTCAATAACAAAGAAATCAAGCAGTAACACAAGCGAGCCTGAGAACAGATGCTTAGAGGTCTTTGTGTAGGCACTCTTCAACTGCACTGTCCTTGTGATTGTTGGTAAAATAGCATCACTAGGCATGACATCACAGGAAGTGTTCTGCACTGACACTAGACCAACAGAGAGAGTGAAAATGTCTTTATGTTGTTTCCAGGTGGATGTTGCAGGGATATTGCTGAAACAGGCTGGTGCGATCCCACAGCAGCAGAACCATTTTCGATCCTTCTGAATAGCTTCACTCATACTGATAGGTCTTCTAAAATTTGTACACTTACTGATTCCAAATAATTGTGCTATATAATTCTATATTATATTCTAAAGAATGCACTCAAGAAATGATACAGTGGTTGTGGAATTTATTCTTCTTGGAATTTCTAATAATCCAACAACTCAATCTATTCTTTTTGTCATCTTTTTACTTGGATATGTGCTTATTTTCATTGGAAACATTCTCTTTATTATTCTAATTATAACAGACACCAATCTCCATACACCTATGTATTTCTTCCTTTCAAATCTCTCTTTCCTGGATCTCTGTTATTCAACTTCAGCTGTACCAAGGACACTAAAAGATTTGTTGTCAGCAAAAAAATATATTTCTTATGCAGAATGTGCAGCACAGATGTACATTTCTCTTTCCTTAGGAATATCTGAGTGTATTCTGCTAGCTGTTATGGCCTATGATCGTATGGCAGCTATATGTTACCCATTACACTACACTACCATTATAAATAGGATGGTTTGTGTAAGAATAGCTTCTGGTACATGGTTATGTGGATTTTTTCTTTCTATTCCTCAAGTGGCTCTTACACTAAATGTTGATCTTTGTGGTAACAATAAAATAAATCATTTTATATGTGAAATTCCTGAAATCCTATCTCTGTCATGTGACAATATTATCCTAATCGAATTTATTATTTTTGTGATGAGTGTAATCATTCTTGTAACACCTGTCACATTCATTTTTGTGTCATATATTAAAATAATCATAAGTATCCTTAGAATTGCATCATCAGCTGGCCGGAGGAAAGCTTTTTCTACATGTGGATCTCATATGATAGTTGTGACAATATTTTATGGATCAGCTATGTCTGTCTACATGAAACCAAGGTCAAGGTCAAAACAAGGAACAGACAAACTGATTGCTGTGTTTTATGGGATTGTACCATCAATGTTAAATCCTGTTATTTATACTCTTCGAAATAATGATGTTAAGGCAGCACTTCTAAAATTTAGAAGCAGATATATTTTTTGCTAATAAAGCTGTACCTATATACTTCAGGCCAATGTTACCCTCGTATTATGTCATATTATGTCATACATACATATATTTCTTCCAGAATAAACATCAGGGTTACCACAAAAAAGCTTGTAGATTTTTAAAACCAAAGATTCTATATAAAGATAGTCAACACATTTCATGACACTTAGGTCACTTCTTTAGGACAATCAATTAAAAAGGTTTTGATTATTTTTCTTTGAAAATGTGGAGTGGAACAAATAGTCCAATAAATTGGTTTTAATAACAAATGGGCACCCTACAAGCCTTTTCTTTCATGGAAACCCTGAGGTAATCTAATTCTAACTCCAAGAAACCATGCCTGAGCTTGGACACCTCGGTAATTCACAGGCTTCTTGAGTGCAGACAGTACCGACTACTTGAATTGATACAGTGTCAACAATCTCTCCATAGGCTCTACTTTTCCAAAGGTTTCTGAAATAATAGACCAACTGGGTCATTATACCAGCAGCCAATAAGTAAGTAACATCAACCCATATCCCATGGCCTTACTGATCTACTAATTGACCACTCATTCACTCTCTGACATTAGCTCCTAAATCAGTTCTGATCCCACTTTTCTTTTTCTGGGCCTCTATCCATTTGGAGCTCCAATAGAGTTACACTATCATATTACTCCCACGATTCAGTGCCGATTTTTCTTCTCCTATACTAGGCTGTCAGTATTTATGGGTTGTGCCCAGATTGCAGGAGTCTTGATAAGCCAGTACACAGGTTTCCTGACTGGTCTAGTTCAAAGTTGAACAAAAGGCTTCTACCAACGTGTTTCTTTGCTAGTGCAAAATTCTCTGCTCCCAAAGATTTTCTGTACCTCTGTGACCCTTGAACCCAGTGTCTTTCTAGTTCTTCAGTTACCCTTTGTGTTTCCATGACATATGTGCCTCTGTGGCACTCTCCATACTGTGGGGCTACCTAAACTGGTGCAAGAACCAAATATACATTTTTCAGTGATGTTCCTTGCTCAGTGAGAGCTCTGTGCTCTATTAGCTCTTCTCCATTTTCTTCCTGGGATCCGCCCTTTAGTGGTGTTAACAAAATCTCCTGTCCACGAGATGGCAAAGCTCTAAGAGATATTTTAGAAATGCTATCTGCTATGAAGGATTTAGAGGATATGGCTAAAGTATTGAGGCTTGCATTTAAAAAAGAGAGATTGAGAATCTTCACACTTAAAGAGCTTATACTTTATCACAAGTGTCTTTGATGTTGGTGTAACTTATTTAGCCCTACTTGAATGAAAATTTTGTTTGGGGGTGTGAGGAAGACAGATGCTCTATGCATCAACCCCT
>CM070039.1:48226457-48266687 GCA_036250615.1 Ptychadena robeensis
GTGTTGAAATCGATTGGGAGGCCTCTGCGCGGTCCAGCCACTAGGGGGGTGCGTGACACCATGTATATAATCAGCTGCCGTTAAAGTCCCCACAAAGTCTTTAAAGTCACAAAGACTTCGTTTGGGATAGTGAAGGGGTTGATGCATAGAGCATCTGTCTTCCTCACACCCCCAAACAAAAATTTTCTTTTCAAATATAAATATGTGATGTGGCACACAAACTACAAATAGGGAGCTAGATACTATGGAACACATTATTTAGCCCTACTAATTGACATATAGGCCAGGTCGGTTCTCTCCTTCTTTGCCAATTATAGTCTTAATAATTTTTTCGCTTCCCAGAAATGACGGTGGGATCTAGGTTTTAGACCTCGGATGTCTCCTAACGTTAGTTTCAGGAAATTAGGGTGTGGTTAATACCGTATTTTCCGGCGTATAAGAAGACTTTTGAACACAGGAAAATGTGTTCAAAAGTGGGGGGGTCGTCTTATATGCCGGGTGACACAGGGCTCTCCCGTCCCGGGCCGACCATCTAGGGGAGCCCGGAGGTCTGCTCCCCCGATCCATGCTCCCCGCATTGCACGCTGGCCCAACAGGAGCCAGAGGGAAAGACCTGCAGAATCCCCCTTGGGCCCCTCCTTCTACTTCCCGATGTGTGTGAAAGTAGCTGGCAGCAAGTGTGCTCACTAGCAACATTGTGGCTGAAATTGGTATTGCAGGGATATTGAGATTAAAGCTAGAACACATTAAATAGCTGTACAAAAACTTCACTTTATATCATTCATACACAACTGTATCACACTATATTACATTTTAAGATTTCTGGGGGTTGAAAGTCGGAGTAGACATGAAATGTTTTATTTGGTGTGCGTTTGAAGAGAGGTAGTCTTATATGGCGAGAATATCCCAAACTCTAAAAAACTCACCCGTCAGTTCCAGCATATGTTCCATTTACATACCTGACTCTAAAAACCAACAAAACCTCTGGCCATGACGGACTTTATGCCCTCTTTTACAGAACGTTTTCCACCATCCTCGCTCCTTACTATACTATCATGCTCAACGCATTCTCCTTTCTCCCCCTCTTTCTTACAATCTTACATTGTGATGTTACCTAAACCCGATAAGGGTAACTTAACCATAACTTCCTCCTGAGCATAGATATTAAGCTTCTATCTAAGGTATTAGCCATTAGACTACATGTCTTTGATGATCATTTAATCCATCATGACCAAGTAGGATTTGTACTGGGTCGAGGGTGGTCAAGTTATCCTTACAAGGGGGTAGAAACATACAAAAAGCTTTCCATTCCCTATCCTGGGAACCTGTATTCTGTTCTCCGTAGGTGGGGATTTCATATGGAATTCTTAAATTGGATCTGGTCCATATACCATGGGCCCTCAGTCTTGATCCATTATCTGGGTTTCTGCTCTGAGTTGTTTCCCATTCGTAGGGGTACTTTCTCCGATTCTCTTCATATTGTCCCTGTAACCCCTAGTTCAATGCATTTGCAAAGACCCAAATTTTTGTGGCATACGGGTCAGAGAATCCTCCTGTAAAGTCAGCCTATTTGCTGATGACATGCTCCTCATGATAACACAACCCTTAGTTTCCCTCCCGAATTTTCAGATTAAGACACCTCTTGAGATAAGTTTTCCCTCTTTTCTATGGCCTGACTATAAACGAGTCTGAATCCAAGGCCCTCGACCTTTCCTTCCCCACAGAGACTTTATCCTCCATCCAGACAGCTTTTCGGTTTTAATGGGCTTCCAACACGTTACCTTAACTGGGCATTCACCTTACTAGCTTCTGTAAGTCCTTATACAGTGCGAACTATGTCTCTATGCTCCTTTGGGTCCCTAATGAATACATGGTCTCTCCATCACATCACATTGGTAGGATCAACATGGTCAAGATGACCATCCTCCCCAAACTACTATATTTATTTCGCAATCTCCCAGTGCAAGGAGCCTCCTATGTGCTCAGAGCTTTCCAAAACCCCATTATGCACTTTATGGGCCTATATGGGCCAAGGTCCATCCAAGAATGGGTACAACTATATTTATAGACAAACAGTCTGATGGGTTGGGCGTTTCCTATTTTGCAAAGTATTATATTGCTTCCCAAATCACTGTTCTTCCACAGCTATTTCTGTCATCCGCGGCCCCACAATGGGTGTGCAATGGTGCAATTCTCCACCCCTCTATAAACATTAAAAATTTTCCATGGCTCCCCACTAAGGAGAGGCCAGCTAGGCTAAGCCCCCTCATGGCCCAAGCTCTGTGTATCCGGGGCACAATCAGATACTTCTCAGTCCTTATCTCACCCCATCTGCCTCTACTTAGCCTAATAGTTAATCCCTGGAAGGCCCACAAATTCATACATGCTTTCCAACATGCTTCAAATGGGAAACGGACTTACAGTTGCAAGAACAATTATGTGAACCCTTTGTGCTCTGATATTCCTCTAAGTCACACTAATAGAAAAACACAGCAATTACCTCAACCAAACGTTTCCTGTAGTTGCAGATCAGACCTGCACAGCAATCTCGAGTAATATTGGACCACTCCTCTTCACAAATATTTTTGGGATGTCTAGTGGAATCACTCTCTTAAGGTCATGCCACAGCATTTCAATCAGGTTGAGGTCAGGACTCTGACTGTGCCACTACAGAAGGCGTATTTTGTTCTGTTGAAGCCATTCTTTTGTTGAATGACTTGTATGCTTTGGGTCCTGCTGCATCACCCATCCTCTGTAAAGCTTCAGTTGGCGGACAGATGGTGTTACGTTTTCCTGCAAAATGTCTTCATAAACTCTGGAATAAATTTTTCCATCAATGACAACAGGCCCTGAGGCAGACCCAAACCATGAGGCTCCCTCTGCCATGTTTTACAGTGGGGAATGAGGTTTTGATGTTGGTGTGCTTTGCCTTTTTTTCCTCCACACATAGTTTTGCGTTTTTTTCCAAACAATTCCATTTTGGTTTAATCTGTCTACCGATTATTTTGCCAGTAGTGGTGTGAAACATCTAGGTGCTCTTTTGCAAACTTCAAACGTACTGCAAAATTTGTTTTGGGACAGCAATGGCTTCTTCTGTGGCGTCCTCCCATGGAGTCCATTCTTGTTTAATGTTTTCCTTATTTTAGATGTGTCAACCAAAGTTTTAGCATGTGCCAGAGATTTCTGTCTTCAGTCTTCAGCTGACACTGTAGGATTCTTCTTTACCTCATTAAGCATTATGCGCTGTGCTCTTTACAGGACGACCACGCCTAGGGAGAGTAGCAACAGTGCTAAACTTTCTCCATTTGTAGACAGTCTGTCTTACCGTGGACACATGAACATCAAGGCTTTTGGAGATACTTTTGTAACCCTTTCAAGCTTCATGCAAGTCAACAATTCTTGATTGTAGGTGTTCTGAAAGCTCTTTTCTGCGAGGCATGGTTCACATCAGACAGTAATTCTTGACAGCTTGCAGCTGGCAGGACATTATCCTAACGTTTGTCTTGAACTATTGAACAATGTTTGAACTCATGTATACCTAATAACATGATATGTTTATGTGGACAACTTCAACACAAGAATCACCAGTCTTGTAAGGTCAAATTGTGGGTTTTTTTACCTATGATTTTTCTTGTTATTTTTTCATTAAATTTAGTTTTATTAATTGACCAATCCTCTGATACACCATTACTACTTAGGCCATTAAAGTCCCCAAGCCCCTGCGATATTCCCAGGGGGAAATCTAATCACTGGTGGTAATCCTTAATTGGCTTCCTCCCCCAGCTGATTAACCTTTAATTATATAATTCGGGATGTTGGCCTTACACATTTGATTAGTGCAGCTTCTTGTACTAGAAATAGTTCTATTAGGTAAATATTTTTTAAACACAGTTTGTGCTGCTGTTTAGTGACAGAGATGTGTATAATGTAAAAAGTGTAGATTTGGGGCATAATGTGAATATCCTAATCCTTGATAATCTTGATAAATTTGGTCCTTTCAAGATTGATTGCCTTTGTGTTGTGAAGTTACAGTGGCATATAATGTGCTCAATATGAGGGTTATAGAGAAATTGCCTCGCTTAAATTACGTAACCATTGATGCCTGAGTCACATAGGTTAAACTTTAGCCCAGTGTAGATTATCTTTCCTATGATCAGTTGAAGGAGTTAACCTAGCTGGAAACTCTCTGCATATATATATATGCTATGTAATGGAATTTCACTCCCTTCCTCCCATTGGTAAAGTATAAACAGATGGTCGAAGCCTAAATTCTTTAGATACGATGTAATGTATATGGTGAATTCCTAATATGGTTATAGCTTGGACTAATGTATGTAATGACATCACTGTATTTCTGTATAAATACACCCACCATTAATAAATATGCAGAGTCTATCCTGAAAGCATATTGTGTGTGATTGGGTGACTCTCCTGGTACCAGCGGCTCACACAAGAGAAGTTATGGTGCATGCGATATAGAATAACAGAAGATTTCTTACAGTTTGGGGACTCGTCCGTGATAGAGCGTACAGGATTTCGGTAAGTACGGAAGGTCCCTGGGGACATTCTGGTTCTTGCTGAAATTTTCTGTAGCTTCTATTTTGAACCTACTTAAGATACACTGTAAGGGATAGTAGGGCTTTTGGTAAGCCCCATAAGAGTAGCTATCTTTTGGTAAGATAGAAGGGCTTTTGGTAAGCCCCATAAATAGACTAATGGCCAAGTCTATAAAGAAATCCTTTTGGTAAGGATTATAAAGAAATCCTTTTGGGAAGGATTAAATAGAGGAATCTTGTAGAGAAAGATTCAAAAGATAAATTCTTTAGGAAAGAATTTAAAAGAGCTGTTATTATTGTCTGCACCCTGGCTTCTCCTGTGGGCCAATTCTATTGCTTCTTATCTGTCGCTTTCTTTTCTACTCTGATGTTATGACATATTAAGTAATTCACTTTTGTGTAAAAGTATAAGATAATTTGTTTGTTTGACTCTAGCGTCCAGGTGGTAAGTGTATGTACCAGGGTCATTGAGTTGGGTGTCTATGTGATATATTTTTATCCAAAGTGTTGATTTTGTAAATCTCCAGATATTTAGATGTAATATGTGTTATTGTGTATTGGGATCTGCCAGAATGATTGCTACAACCCATAGATAAAATATCCTATTGATAAAACTCCCTCACAGGGTTGTTAAATTGATATAAGCCTGGGACCATATCATGGGAATGATCATGAGCCTGGGATTTTCTTAGATGTTTAGGATGGATCAAATAAGTCACCAATCAATAGGATCGGTAAACAAGTCACACAAACAGTACAAATTCATAGAGTAATTCTGGCGGACCACAATCCACAATTTTTGATGAAATATTAAGTAATTTCATTTTGTGCTGAAGGTGAGCAGCAAGTGATATTGTGAAAATTTTACTAACTTTATTGTGTGTGTGTGTCCTGGAAGAACAGTAAGACGCCCCACCACTCTGGCGAGGGGAAACCCGCTAACCCAGAACTGGTGAACGCAAGTGACTGTTCTAAGGGATAATTCTAACACCCAATTGGGGAGGAAAGTTGAGCTAAAGACATTAGTCCTCTGCACCCAGTTGACAGGAATTGTCGGAGCCTTCACGGTTCAGTACAGCCAGTCCTGGTAGAGTGTAGCTCTGCTTCCGTCTCAATTAAATTACAAAAAATGGGTACAAAACAGGGGTAAATTTCCCCACCCCCTCCATGTGTAGGAGAAACCTGTAAAGATTATGTAGCTTGCGTTTGTGGGTCTGATAATTATCTAGTTACTCCCTGGGTGGATAATTTGGCAAAATGGATAGAAGGAATGAAAAGTGTAAGTCCGTTCCCTCAGGATGGAGCTAATGATACCTTCCATATGGACATGGTTAAGGGGTTATGTTTACACGAATCTTACCCATATTATTGGTCCCAGAACCCCAGTGGGACATGCAGTATAAATGAAGTCAGGATGAGGGTGAATTGGCTCACTTATGTCACCATATTGGTTAATGACAGACCAAATAAAAGGTTTAAGAAAGAGAGCCAGGAGAGCCAGGAGGGTATATAAGAGAAGAATGAATTAGAGAGTTAGAGAGAGAATTGAATAGGAATCCACCTCAGAAACTTCCCCCTAACCTATGTCGATGAATATGTCCTAAGAATATAATTCCTTCCTTGTGTCCAAAGATGATCTTGATTTATTAGCAGGATTATTTTACTGCTACTATGATCCCTGCTAACTGTGCCCTCCCCCCGTCCTTCACTAAACGTGATAGACCTGCCACAACCAGTTCAACATGTTAGTATTGTATCATCTTCGGACCAGAGGGGTAGAATGATCGATGACTCAGATAACAAGGGGTGTCTGGAAGGGGTATCCTCAAGTCAGGCAATTACAAATAGTTGTCTAGTATAAAGAATCATCCCATGGTGACTCGTTCAGGAAGAACCTTGCCAAAAATATAAAGTGTAAAACAGCAGTGGAAGGGAGGAACAGGATACGTCTCAGATGAGGAAAGTGAACGCTGACGTGACAAGTTTCCCTTGTTATGACTGTGAAGGGAACAGCCTTGTTAAAGAAAACCTTGAAGTGGATAGAGGACATTGAATAAGAGTTGTTAAGCATTGTCCTTAAACATTCGTTTCATCTTTCATCTGGGACATTTCCATTATTTAAAGAGAGCCTGGATAAGGAAGATGTCTGAAACAGGAAGAATATGCGTCTCATAATAGATGGGAGTAAGGTTCCCTCTATAGTACTATGAACCCCCAAATACGTCTGCTAGATTATAAACTAAATACCGAGGCGGGCATAAATACAATTGGGAAGAAATTAAGCGTGAAATGGAGAGGTGTTTTCAGACAAGGTCCTCATTGCCTACAGCTGTAGCTGTAAACAAAAAACAGGAGAGTCTGTTCTGGACTTCTGGAAGAGGTTTAATGAAGTTTGGACTCTGGAAGCAGGAATGAGTATCAAGATAATATGCATATCTATGCTCATTTCAGACCTTCCTTACCAATTTAAAGCCGCACTCCCTTGCTGTAAGCACAATGATCGCTGAATGGGCCTAGTCTTAGTAAAGATCATGTTCCAAACTAAATTAATGGAGAAAGATGTGGCTGGCTGTTTTGAAATGGCCAAACCCAAAGAAGTCCATTATGATCAACGCAGAAAGGAATGCTCCCCCCCAAATCAGTTTAACAGAGGAGGTTGTAACAGGAAGGGAAGGAGCAGAGGAGAGTGGGTAGAGGTTTATATTCTGAAAGAGGGGGTAATAGATAAACCGCTCGTGCAGGTTGCTTTAATGTGTGGTAGAACTGACCACTGGATCAGTCAATGCCCCTACCACTTCAGCAAAATGCCCCTAATAAACTCAAGCTAAGATCCCCAACATATCCACGAGCGCAGATTCAAAATCTGCCCCCACCAAGTCTGCAAGCCACAGCCCACAGCCCAGAAGAACACCCTCGCTTCCCTGTAGCTTGGGGACAGCAGACATTACAATGAGAATGCCCGGGGGACAGTAATCCCAACGTTCACTCTCATCACAAACCACTATAAGGAGTCACCACTGATTGTGTTAAACATAGATGGGTCCTCGGCCTTTTCTTGTAGATTCTGGGGCTACTGTAGCACTTGTGATGTTGAGGATTTTTATAGTGGTCCAAGGAGAAAATGCTGAGGCCCTCTGTGGGAATTTAATGGGATACTGCAAGAATCTTTTAGACTCTTCCTCTCTCAATCCAGCATCCATTCACTCACCAGTCAATGTTCACACACCGTGTTTCAGGATCATTCCAAATTGTCCTGTGATTTTGATAGGAGAGGATTTGTTTGTTCTGTTAAAGTTACAGTGTGGGGTTAACAAGCAGGAACACCTACATGTTCATGCTCAGTCTTGCCGATCCATGTAGCAAATAGTAATTGTTTTTTATATTTGGAATGTCAACAACAAGGATCCACTACTTGATCAGGTTCCCCCCGAAGTTTGGGCAACTACTGACAGAGTGTTGGCCTAATCTCTTGTAACAACCATACACAAGGCAATGCTTAAGCACGGCGCTGCAACCTGTTTACATTACAATACCCACTTTCCCCAGAGAAGGAAAAGGGAGTGGAGTCTATGGTGATGGAATTCCTAGGGTGGCGGTCATTGAGGAAATTATCTCCCCCTATACTACAGCCTATCAACCCAGTAAGAAAGCCTGACGTACCTCTAGGTTTGTCCAGGATCTTAGAGTAGTAAATGCTCAATCATACCCATAGCCCCTGTGGTTTCCAGACGTGCCATCTCTGCTATCAGCTATTCCTGCCCATGCAGAGTTTGTCTCCTGTCATGATTTAAAAACGAATTTTTTCTGTCCCAGTTGACAAAGAACATGGCCACTTTTTGGCCTTACATTAAGCATCGCCAGTATACCTGTTGTAGAATAGGCCTCAGGTTATGTTAGATTCTCCTTTAGGGTCTCTCTCCATGTGTCCTCCAAGCTACACTGTCGCCCTGGACTCCCCCCCCATGGTTCTGTCCTTCTACAATATTGTGACGACCTCCTCATATGTAGTTTTACTCGGGGCCCTGCCAGAAGACGTGTTAGTTTAGTTATACTGTGGTTATGAATGTGTGGACATAAAGTTTCAAGGAAAAAATTACAATGGTGTTACTGAAGTGTTGATTGGGTTGGGTTTTGTTCTCAGTAAAGGTGAGAGGAAAATCAGCCATGCCATAATTAACTACTGCCGTACTGGTCTGCCCCGCCCCCAAACAAGAAGACATGTTACCTTTCTTGGCATGATTGGTTACTGCCGCCAATGGATAGCGGATTGTTCCTACTATGATAATATTCTGATCCAAGCACTAAGACTAGATAGCTGATTTATATGAAATGTCTGATGAAATGGTACAAGCTTTTGGTCATTTGAAATGTGCAATGGTTTCAAGTCCTGGCTTGGCCTACCCGACTATGGCGTGATGTTTCACTTATTTGCCAGGGACAATTGTAAAACCGGCGGAGTCTGGCGCAGGAACATGGGCGCAAATTGCCCCTTTTGCTTTTTGTCTCAAAAGTGTTCCACAGTACAGGTTCAGGCATGCCTGCGTGTCTCAGGAGTCTGGCAGCCTGTGCAATGGTTGCTGAGATGGCTACGCCCATTACCCTAGGTCCCCCCACTACTCTGCACACCTCACAAAATGTTTTAGCCCTACTGAAAAACATACATACCAACATATGTCAGCACAAGACTGAGTGGATATGAAGTTTTGTTTGTTATCTAATCCCCCGACTCATCTATAAATACTCATCACCCCACATTCGTCCAATGGCTATGCATAATGTCCTACTACTGAGTAAGGAGAGGCAGATGATTTGCCTCCTCCCCCATGACTGTTTCTGAGCTCAGTAACATAACACATTCACCTAGACCTGACTTCAGTCCACACCCATGGAAGGGCTCCTGATATTTTTGTGGATGGGATCCGTTCCCGGCCTCGCCCTAATGACAACCTTTCATGCGGGATATGCTGTAGTTCAACTCCATGATGTTGTTCTGGAATCTAATCCTATACCTTTCAGTCACCAAGCAGCTGAACTGATTGCCCTCACTAGGAGCTTGTTGTCTTTTTAGTGGAAGAGATGTAATATACACTGATCGAATAGGCGTTTGGGGTTGTACATATCATGGGGTGATCTGGCTGAGAAGAGGCTTCAATAGCTGCAGATGGGAACAAATCTCACATTCTACCCTAGTACATGATCTCCTAGCTCCATCCAGTTACCAAGTCAAGTCGCATATCATCCATTGTAGAGCAGTCACACTGGTCCTTCAGACTGACATAGCGGGAATTGCCTAGCTGATAAAGCAGCAAAGGATTCTGCTGGTGGGAGGCTGCAATAGTTCAAATGCCCTCCCTATCCCAGAAATAACCCTTACTACTGACAATTTATTGGTCTAGCCTTCAGGATTTGGCAACAAGTAGTGAGAAGTTATAATGGCAGTCCGTAGGTGTGCAGTACAAGACGCTGATACAGGTCTTATCTGCAAAGAGGGGAACCCCTGTATTCCAATTGCAGCGCCCCCCAATTTTAATTGGCAACAATATCATGGCCTGCCATAAGGGTGCACAGCAACCACTGACCTTATTAGGAGAGATTTCTTTATACACGCCTTAGATCAAAGGTACAATCTATGTTTCACGATGTATTATATGTCTCAGAACAATCCAAATACTCAAGAAGGCCCAACATAGCATTTGGATTACCTAACTTCGCAATTCCTACCTGCTATTGATTTTACCCATTCCAAAGACAGGAAAAAGCAAGAGTATGCCCTTGTGATTGTGATATGTTTTCTAGGTGGCCGGAGGTTTTTGCTACTACAATTAAACCACGCAAATTGTGGTAAAGATTTTGTTACACGAATTATCCCAGAGTGGGATGCCCTGTTCAATTAACTCATGATAATTGGCCCAGTCTTTTGCATCCATGGGTATGTAAGGGAGCTTTCCAAAGCCCATTAGGAAAGAATGGAAGTTTCAACCTTCCTTTACCACCCTCAGGCGTTTCCGGGATAGGATAGAAAGGATGAATTAGAACAATTAAAGACAAAGAGTAGGAAAATTACTTGAGGTGACGGTTTACTATTTGGAAAAAGTTTTTGCGCTAATGAGTCCTAGCAGAAATTAGATGGATTCCCAACAAGTAATACTGGCTTACTCACATTTGAGGTCCTAATGGGACGTACTTTCCCCACCTTGGTGGGTCCAAGGCGCCCTGTAGATAAAGAAAGGGTGGGATTTAGAAGTAGTAAAGGCATGAATACGTGTAGAAAACATTGTAGAAACTTTAGATAAGATAAGTTGAGAAAAATGTGGCTCGTGCCTCTCCTTTCTCTCGCAACAGAACCAAAGCATATCCTTTCCAACCGGATGAGATGTGGTGGCTAGTCCAAAGCGGCTGGCAAAAGTGGGCTGGAAAAAAGACATAGTTCCCATTTGGAGACCACCACCCGAGTGGTAGCAGTTTTACCAGAAACAAAGCCATCCTCACAGAAGAATGAGGCTGCGCAAATCTGGATTCACGCTAGCAGAGTGAAAAGGGTCACTGAGGCTTCTTCTCTCTTTAGCATCAAAAAGATGACAAAGTAGGGTGAAGTCAGATGTTGAAAATCCTGAAAAGTGCCTGTGGCCAACAAGGGTTGAAGATGAATGACCCACAATATTCTGGGAGATTTGTTTGTCTGCTGATAATTATTAATATGTGCATTGTCTTGCCAGTACATGGCTA
Organism: Ptychadena robeensis; assembly: GCA_036250615.1. Classification (NCBI taxonomy): domain Eukaryota; kingdom Metazoa; phylum Chordata; class Amphibia; order Anura; family Ptychadenidae; genus Ptychadena; species Ptychadena robeensis. The sequence continues at coordinate 48,237,740 of CM070039.1, forward strand.
TTGAGTACTGGAGTTAATCTATCATCCGAGATGAGATTGTTCCTTATGTGGTACACTGTGATAGAGTCAACATCAATATCCAAAAGATGCTCAGGAACAAGATCCCGTTGCTCCCAAACTTGTCTTCATTTCTGAACAGATATAGGTATAGTCAAGGAAATGGCAAGGGGTCTTAAATGTTTAGTTTCACTGTGCCTTGAAGACAGGGAATAAGAAAAACTAATTAAACGGAATCAAGGTGTCATGTCGCAGCTCGTTGGAAAGGGTGTGAAGAGCCGTCGGTTCTGCTGGGATCGGGTGGTGGGGCCGGCAAACTTTGGGAATACGTTGGCAACGGACGTAGGCTGATGGAGAAGGAGGCGCTGGAGTATATGCAGAGTGAGGGAGCAGAATGAGAGGGGAGGGAATCTGGGAAGATTAGAAAAACGTTAGGATGGGTACCTTGGGACAGGCTGTTGACGAGAATGGGGAGAAAGTAAGAATGAGGTTTTATCAACTGTTAAATGGTTGCTCGAGGGGCGGACAAAGGGAGGTGGGTTGGGTGGTGGCAGCGAGAGAAATAGGTATACAAGGAGAGACGGACTAGTGGTAAGTAAAAGAACATGGAGACAGCTTGTCGAGAGACACGCAGCAGGGAGGGGTAAGCGTGCATATCACCGGAATGGTTATCGACCTGCAGAGAGAGGGGAGTAAGCTGCAAAGGGGGGCCGGAAACGGTGCCTTACTTCAGAGAAGTGAGACCAGGCGGAATGAAAAGGAAGGTAAAGAGTTGGATATAGCGCTAATAAGGCGGGTTGGCAGGGGGGGATTTAGCTAGCATGGTAGAAGAAAGAAGATAAGCAGAGAAGTAAGAAAATAGTGGTATGGAAGATACGGGTGAATAGTGAGAGAAGAATGAGCCGCGATAATCCCATCCCTCCTTGTACGTGTGGTCTACGGCTAACAATAACAATCTTTTCTACCCTTGTATTCCTTCTGTGGAAATGGCAAAAGTAGGAATTGGCTGGGAATATAATTAGAATAACTATTATTAATGGTGGACTGAGCAAGAGACCTGTTTTAAGACTTTTTGCTCAGATATGACCTTATAAGTTGTGATGATGATAGAAACATAACAAAGAGTATTAACCTAAGAATAGTATATATGATTATATTAATGACACCTGTAAAAGAAGCAGTAGGAGTGTATCCCCCTAGGCAATTCCATGAGGTGTAATAACAATGGTGACTCCTAGTTTTATCTATAATATAATGCTCCCTAAGTGATGGTTCTTGTCATGTGGTAACATCACTTACACATTATATTCCTGCTAATGTTGTGGGAGGTCCCTGGTGCATTATCCAGCTGACTTTGGCTCTTCCTAGAAACGCCCCGGATGCAAGAGAACTTACAGATCGTTACCAAGACCTTATCAGAAGACTGTGACTCACTCTACTCCTATCTCGACCAAACAGAATACATAAGTCCGGGGGCCTCTATAGTGGGAGTGCCTGATTGGCTGTATATAATACACTATTTGTATCTCGTGTACTATAAACTATATTGCATGTGACATGTGCTGAAATCTCTGAATCATACTTCTATTGCTTTAACAGACATGCTTTGAGATCTACAAGGATTAAGAGGAGCAGTGCTAGAAACTAGATTTGCTGTGATTATTGGCTACTTAAACATAACGAGGGTGTCAGGATTTTAAAGGAATGTGTTGTTTTAATTTATCTGACCACTCCAAATCATCCATCCCTATTCAATCGTTACCCTTAAATTGCCAATAAATCACAAGAAGATATTGGTTCATCCTCTTGGTTGGACTGGTTTTTGAGCTGGTTGCCAGATTTAAATTGGTTAAGAACATTATTTATCATAATTGTAACATTATTGCTTCCTTGATTATTTTATGTTGTTGTATCCAATTTATTCCTTCCCTTATCAAACATTCCGCACTATGTGCCAAAGTCCCATAGATCCTGGCCAAAAATATGCTATTTACCTCTCTATGTTGGAAGAAAATAAGTCATATTCATGACTAAGAGGGATTGAAGGGGTTAACCTGCTGGAAGCTCTCTGCATATATATATTAATGCTATGTAATGGAATTTCACTCCCTTCCTCCCATTGGTAAAGTATAACAGATGGTCAAAGCCTAAATTCTTTAGATACGATGTAATGTATATGGTGAATTCCTAATATGGTTATAGCTTGGACTAATGTATGTAATGACATCACTGTATTTCTGTATAAATACACCCACCATTAATAAAGATGCAGAGTCTATCCTGAAAGCATATTGTGTGTGATTGGGTGACTCTCCTGGTACCAGCGGCTCACACAAGAGAAGTTATGGTGCATGCGATATAGAATAACAGAAAATTTCTTACATCAGTGAATGTATTTTGTATTGTTTCATTTTTCCTGTTGAAACCATTGTTTAAGGGAAATGCATCCACTCTATGACAGCTGCTTGTATGGCTTGTAGGGTGGCCATTTCTAAAGCTGGTCATGAGAATCGGCCACGCACCCTTTGTGTCCCAGTATATAGATTGGATGGGGACGCAGGCCCCTATTCAAAGTAATGCGTTTGAGCGATCTTTGGAGTACCAGGATTGGTTGTTCCAGGTGGGCGGATTTGATCCACGACTGAATTCTGGGCGATTTCTGCGAGTGCACACAGCGGTTGCTCTGCCACAAAATCGGCTGTGGATCAAAACTTTTATGGCCAACATTAGACATAGTCTTAAGATCATAAATTATATATAACGCATCTGGCACTATCAATGTCCACCATTACTTAGCCGCTAAATATAAATAACAAAGACAATAATATTTGTATATTTTGGTAACATGGGAGTTGAGACATACACCCCAAGGTATACAAACATACACTCAGGAGTATGTTTCTCCATTATAAACAGCTCTTCGAAGAGCAATTAGTCACAGCTTGAGAATTACAGTGAGCGTCCATATCCAGACATGTTAATGTTGCACTTTGAAATGAACAGCATGGAATCTAATTCATTTTTTAAGTTTTGCTTTATGAAATTTGTTAATTTTTTTAAAATATTTCTTTACAGTACAGTGCCACAGTTCTGGGTTTCTGAGAGTCACCAGTCAACAAATGCAACATAAGTCTGTGTCTTTCATTGTAAACCTGTTATTCTAAATTTAAACTATCTGAACATGTAGACTATGTTCATTACATAAACAGAGATTCATAAACCTGCAGACTCTATTCTCAAACAATGACAGCAATGAACTTTACAATCAAAAAGCAGATATCATTATGTTTAAATAATCAATAATTGCAGTTATGCTCTAAGGCAGTGTTTCCCCCAACAGTACATGTTTTGCAGAAGACCACCAAGGTTTAATGAGCTCTGCTGAGACACGAATTACCTCACCTGTGATTGTTTCAGGTTTTCTTCAAAACATGCACTGTTGGGGGTCCCTGAGGACCGGAGTTGAGAAACCCTGCTCTAAGGAACATCCCTTTCTCATAAAAATTTTCTAGTTTGTTGTAGTCATACCATAATGGACATTTGTATAGTTATGTTGAAGAGTCACTTGTAGTCACTGCTAGCCACTTCTTGGAGTGGCTTAAAAATATCTTCATCATTATTAAACAAATGAAGCAGAGTATGACTAATTATCAAAGGGTATTCATGACTTTAATGAATTAGGACCCTCTCAAGTCTGTATATTGTGTTTGCAAAGCTATATAACAAATGATCTTTTAAGCACAGTATGTTTTAACTAAATATGTGTGCACCTTACTAACACCAATGTTAAGCATTAATATGTATACAAATAGGAGCAAGGACATGAGGCGCACAACCTAGTGCAACAAAGTAAAGTACTGTAAATGGTACATCCTGGTAAGCACAGGGTCCTGGGAGACCAATCATTGTTAAGCCTGCAAACTACCTCCTTTAACATGAGTATTTCATCCAGTTTCTTTGGTTTGTTTGATTTGATCATTTACAGTACTTTACTTTGTTGCACTAGGTCGTGTGCATCGTGTCCCCCTTAATTTTGAAAGCTGCATAAAATTGTAACACCCACCCCTCATTTTGACCCATTTTTACTATGTGACCTTTTCCCAGGCCCCATAAACCCACTGAGGACCCTTCTGGCCACTGATATCACTGTAACTGTGTAACCACTGCTGACAGTTGTGCACAACTACTTATTATCTTTCTTAGATTAATATGGATACAAAACATTCCAGGATATAACCAGGATATAAGTTAGCATATTTGGGAAATTAAAAAAGTAATAGCAAACTTCTGGCAAAGTCCACAATTCGATAATGAACTATAATTCATATTTTATGTATTTATTGTTTCTTAGTAAAAAGCAATTCATGTCCCACTGTCAAAACATAATTTTTGAATAAATAAACCACAACTATGGACCTTGAGATGCACGTGTATGGTCTACTGAAAATTAATTGCTATCAGTCAGTGGAAAAGTTATAGCAGACGTGACCAGAGATAACAGAGAGTGAGTAAGCACTCCAAACACTTCTAAACTAGTTATTTTAGGTAGTCAGAATTGTATTCCATGACATGTATATAGTGGATTTTGGGATTGCCATTGCCCAAAAGCAATTTTTAAGGTCTTATATATTGTTCAATTTAGCTTCATAATCAACAAGGTAGTTTCCTTCAGACCAGGCAGGCTAAATTTACCATTAGGTGTCATCTTAAGTGTAGGACAAGCGAGGTACAGGGATCTAATATTTTGTAAAATCTTTATAATATTATCCTGTAAAAACAGGACATGGTGAATTGCTGTTAAAACATTAACAATAATTTTCTCTATTTTACATGTGGTCAAAGGTGAATTAATAGTTAACAGTTGTGTTTGTATGAAGCTTTAGATGTCTATATGTGTAAATTAAAGATGATTTCTGCATTAAGATATCTGTGCTTAGGTTGTAAATGTTCTACTAGTACTCCCTACAAGTTATTGCTATAAGCTCCAGGATTTCTTCTGTTGCAGGCCTAACTAAGCTGTATCAGTACAAATCTGAAAACTTTAACTGCCTGCTCAGATGAGTGGTAAGGCAGGAGGTTAGGATGGGCACTAATTATAATATTTTTCTAATTTTTAGCCTACAATGACTTTAATTTGAATAAACCAGCCTGGTTGCTAAAGTTTAGCAAAGGCAAAATAAAATGTAAGCAGATATTCAAACCACAAGAAACACTTGATAATCAAGGCAGATCAGTCTTATTTCACATTTATGATGCTTCTGAATAACTTCATATCTGAAAGGTCTGCAAAAATCGAGAAACACATAAAGGTTCTATGTAATTTTATTTATCAATTCTATGATTCTCCACAATTCTGTATGTAATTTGTCACTAGCATAAATGCCATAAGATCTTCATATAATACATAATTCTCTATTATATTTCGTAGAATGCCTTTAAGAAATGAGCCGGTGGTGGTGGAATTTATTCTTCTTGGAATTTCTAACGACCCAAAAGCTATTCTTTTTGGTATCTTTATGATTGGATTTATAGTTATTCTACTTGGAAATACTCTCTTCATTGTTCTTATTGTTACAGACACCAATCTTCATACTCCTATGTATTTCTTTCTTTCAACTCTCTCTTTCTTGGATCTCTGTTATTCAACATCCTCTGTACCAAGGATACTAAAAGATTTACTGTCAACAACAAAAAAATATTTCTTATGCAGAATGTGTGACACAGATGTATATTTCTCTTTCCTTTGGATTAACTGAGTGTGTTCTGCTAGCTGTTATGGCCTATGATCGTATGGCAGCTATATGTAACCCATTACATTACACTACCAACATGACTAAGATGGTCTGTATAAGAATAGCTGCTGGTACATGGGTTTCTGGATTTCTTCTTTCTATTTCTCATGTGGCTCTTACACTCAATGTAAACCTTTGTGGCAACAATAAAATAAATAATATGGTATGTGAAATACCAGCAATTCTTTCTTTATCATGTGACAATATTATTGTAGTTGAATCCATTATTTTTGTGGTTGGTGTGTTTGTTCTCATGACACCTGTCACATTTATCTTAGTGTCGTATTTAAGGATCATCCTGAGTGTACTTAAAATTGCATCATCAGCTGGACGGAGGAAAGCTTTTTCTACATGTGGATCTCATTTGGTAGTTGTGACAATATTTTATGGTTCAGCTATGTCTGTCTACATGAAACCAATGTCAAAGACAAACTCTGGAACAGACAAATTGATTGGCATATTTTATGGATTTGTACCTCCAATGTTAAACCCTGTTATTTATTCTCTTAGAAATAATGATGTTAAGGCATCATTTCTGAAATTTAGAAGTAGATATTGTTTGTGCTGATAAAACATGGGTAAATGTTTATGTTTGATCAAACAATAACATTCATTATTTAATTCGATCCTTTTAAAGTTGATACCCTTCTCCTTAATTTGAATAAAAGAGCGGTAATCAGTCAGTTTCAAAAATTGATTGTACAAGCCTCTGACTCTGGTTTTCTAGATGTTTTTATGCTTTTGTGTCCAATCTGATTTAAAACACACACATAAAACTTTATATTTAGAAAATGGAAATTGAGCTTTTTTTATTTACACTGTGTGGTGGTACCATTAAACAATATTATTATAAGACTGACACAAAGCAATCACATTAATATTGATTGAACAGAAGTTTATGTGTATATGGCTGGCTTTAGTGTCCTTTGAAAAGCAACAAGTTACAATTGTAGAATAAAGAATTGCATTCAGGTACTGTTTATGTTGAATCATGAACAATTTTCATTTTATAATGTTTTTCCCCATTCATTTATTCAATTGTTTTACAAATAACTATGTTTTCTTTCATGCTATCAGCAAATAAAAAAGTATTATTTTTCAACTGTGTACTTAAAACCTTTATAGTATGAACACTTGTTCATACCAATCAGGTGGCCCCGTTCTTCTGCGGACATTGGCCCCCTGTTCCTCTTGTTGTCGCAAGTCCTCTTCTCTGGGCAAGCCCCTACTTTATACTCTTGCAACCGCTTTTTACTCTGACGGATTATACCACACCTACTGAAGAAAAACGCCATTGAAACGCGCGTCAAGGTAGTGGATCCTTGATAATCCTATGGTCACTCGAAAACAACTAGGTGTGTCACATGGATCAGCAGATATCCGCGTAACTTAAGGATACGACCCAGAATGTGAAAACCATTAAAGGCTCTTTTTTTTAAAAATGCTCCTTGGACATCTGGTAGCTAATTAATGCTAAAGACTCTTTTAATGTGATATTCAAATTTTTGTCAATGTTTATGTGATTGTGTTGATATATACTGACACTACGTTTTTCATGTCAAACCTTCAATCTGAGGTGGCATCTGAGGGTTGGGCTGGCCACATATAAAGTCCCTACGACTCTGCCCCTGGGCTAAGAGAAAAAAACTTTGGAAGGACACTGGGTCTGATTAATTATCGGAACTCGCTGCCCCTCCACCCCCCTTTCTTGTAGACGACTCGTTTGGTGTTACTCCCATATCACCTGTATACTTCTGTCTGTACACATATTCATAGTGATGTAAGTATATATATATATATATATATACATACATACACAGTGGCTTGCAAAAGTATTCAGCCCCCTTGAGCTTTTCCAAATTTTGTCACATTACAGCCACAAACATGAATCAATTTTATTGGAATTCCCAGTGAAAGACCAATACAAAGTGGTGTACACATGAGAAGTGGAACGAAAATCCTACATGATTCCAAAAATTTTTTCACAAATAAATAACTGCAAAGTGGGGTGTGCGTAATTAGTTGCCCATAGACATTGCCTGATGAGTGATAATGACTAAATAGAGTGCACCTGTGTGCAATCTAATGTCAGTACAAATACAGCTGCTTTGTGATGGCCTCAGAGGTTGTTTAAGATAATATTGGGAGCAACAACACCATGAAGTCCAAAGAACACACAGACAGGTCAGGGATAAAGTTATTGAGAAATGTAAAGCAGGCTTAGGCTACAAAAAGATTTCCAAAGCCTTGAACATCCCACGGAGCACTGTTTAAGCCATCATTCAGAAATGGAAGGAGTATGACACAACTGTAAACCTACCAAGACAAGGCCGCCCCCCTAAACTCACAGGCCAAACAATGAGAGTGCTGATCAGAAATGCAGTCAAGAGGCCCATGGTGACTCTGGACGAGCTGCAGAGATCTACAGCTCAGGTGGGGGAATCTGTTGATAGGACAACTATGCACTGCACAAAGCTGGCCTTATGGAGTGGCAAGGAGAAAGCCATTGTTAACAGAAAAGCATAAGAAGTCCTGTTTGCAGTTTGCCACAAGCCATGTGGGGTACAAAAATGTGGAAGAAGGTGCTCTGGTCAGATGAGACCAAAATGGAAAAATGGCAAAAATGCAAAACACTATGTGTGGCAGAAAACACTGCACATCACTCTAAAAACACCATCCCCACTGTGAAATATGGTGGTGGCAGCATCATGCTCTGGGGGTGCTTCTCTTCAGCAGGGACAGGGAGGCTGGTCAGAGTTGATGGGAAGATGGATGGAGCCAAATACAGGGCAATCTTGGAAGAAAACCTCTTGGAGTCTGCAAAAGACTTGAGACTGGGGCGGAGGTTCACCTTCCAGCAGGACAATGACCCTAAACATAAAGCCAGGGCAACAATGGAATGGTTTAAAACAAAACATATCCATGTGTTAGAATGGCCCAGTCAAAGTCCAGATCTAAATCCAATCGAAAATCTGTGACAAGATCTGAAAACTGCTGTTCACAAATGCTGTCCATCTAATCTGACTAAGCTGAAGCTGTTTTGCAAAGAAGAATTGGCAAGGATTTCAGTCTCAAAGCTGGTAGAGACATACCCTAAAAGACTGGCAGCTGTAATTGCAGCAAAAGGTGCAAAGTATTGACTCAGGGGGCTGAATAATTATGCACACCCCACTTTGCAGTTATTTATTTGTGAATGTTTGGAATCATGTATGATTTTTGCTCTATTTTTCACGTGTACACCACTTTGTATTGGTCTTTCATGCAAACTTTTGCAAGCCACTGTATATATATATATACTTTATTTTTCGGACCATAAGACGCACTTTTCCACCCCCAAATTGGGGGCAAAAAGAGCTGGAGGAGCTGTCAGATGGGGGCAAAAAGAGCTGGAGGAGCTGTCAGATGTGCCTGTGTCCGGCTCTCCCATCTGATTTAGGTATTTGCCTACGCCAGCAGAGTTCATAGCCCTCCTGCCATAGGCAATGAAGAGAGAGAGAGAGATGAACTGCCACCTATATCTCTCGCTCCTGTCCGTGGAAACTGCAATCACTCTGCAGCTCCCACCGACACAGTAACAGCATCGGCAGAGAGAGAGCAGAGGAGAGGGAGAAGCTGTTTGCCCCCCTTCCTCCTACCGATCAGTGTGGAGTATGACCCTGTGCTGAGAGTGTACGGCTGCTAATGACACCTACTGGCTGAATTGAATATTGTATTCATTGAATTAATTGCATTAACCCAATTGATGTGAAAACTTATTACGGTAAATCTTTTTTTCTGGTTTTCCTGTCCTAAAAACTGGGTGCGTCTTATGGTCCGGTGCGTCTTATAGTCCGAAAAATACGGTATATATTGTTGTATATATTTTTGTATCTCTAATTGAATAACTGTATCTCTATTCTCTCTTTGTTAATAGCTTTTATACAGTATATTTGAATGATACTATGATATATACTATATATAGTATATAGATACTATGATAATTTTCATATCGGATGTGACCCGGCCATATTGTTGCCAATTAATCTTTGTATATATATATATATATATATCAGGTTTTTAACTATTCTTGAGACTTAAATACATTATTACAGAATATTAAGCATGTTAATAAAATCATGATTGTCACTCAGTACCACATTGTATATATAAGGGCTTGTTTCCATTCCGTATACCACAGAGATTGCCTGCCAGTGGATGGTCTGTTTACACATCCCCAGGTGCAGAGGCTGAACGTACTTGACCTACGTTCAGCCTTACACCGGCGGATCGGCTCTGTGCAATGAAGACAGAGTCTCCGCCAAGCAGGTAAGTCTATCTGTTACGTTGGGACCTCCCGCTAAGCGTGTATGCTTAGCGGAGGGGTCCCAATGCAATGGAAACAAAGCCTAAGGGTTTTGTCCATGATTGATATATTTGATGGATTGATATGGTATTTTGATTTGATGTTACTGCCTAATTACTGTCATTCTATATCTAGACTTGTTTTTTGCTCAGTTATAGTGATCCATTTTCCCCAGCTTTGGGGGCGAAACAAGTCGGAGTCCATCTGGATCAACTATACTATGTGCAAATACTAGATACTAGGATGTATTCAAATTGGTGATATGTATACACAGTTTTTATAATCACAATTATGATAATATGGTTTTTGTATAGGTCCAACGACCAAATAAAGACCTTTTTATTTTATTTTTTTTATTTTTTTTATCTTTGATTACTGGAGTAGGGCAACTCTTCTTTTATTGGCTAATAAGGGGGTGGCACTAAACTGATGATACTTAATGTTGGAAGCACTACCCATGAAATAAGGATATCTAAGTTTAATATAGCACTTATCAGTTCTTTTGATTTTTTCAGTAATAAAGCAATGTGTTTTTCACAGACCTGCCCAGTTAGATAAAGCTTCACAATGGCATTTAAAGTATTTCCTTTTGGTGCAGTGCCTAGTGATGGAAGAGTGAGGACATAAACACAGTAAGTTCTGCAGCTACAGGTTTCTGATCACAGCCAAGCCAAATAATTTTTTCTGATGTTCTTCTGCAGGACCTCATACTGGTTGTGGAAGAGATCTCTATCATAACACTGAAAGTTTCCACCATTGATTCTGGATACACCACCAACAGAAAACATAGGGCTGGATTAAGTTAATTGCCTCAATTACCATCAGCACCATCCAGAGATGTGTTTTGCTGGGTGCATTTTTATACAATAAATTAGCAGATTCGTCACAGCGGCCCCATAGAATTTGAAAGCAACCATATTCACATCAACTGTCAACCATATTCATATTCAGATCAACTATCAATCGAGCCCCCTATTGAACACAAACTCCAGCAGCAGAATCCAAAATTGCAGTTCCTGTTTCATCTAATCACAGGTCCGGAAGGATGATCACTTCATCTCCATTCCTGAATGGATAGCAGTCCTGGAGGACCCACATGAGCCATCTCAACAGATTCTGTATCAACAAAGTTGGCATCAAAATCCTCTACATATTGTGGGGGTTCAGCTACAAATGGTGCTCCCAATGAGGCGACTCCACACAGTGCTTTCCTTCAGGGCTCCTGCCCATGTTTATTGGCAAATGAAAAACAAAACACACCCTCGCAGGGGGAAAATGGCAATCCAAACTTTAGGTATTAGGTTTTTAGGTGAATTTAGGTAAAGCCACAGAAAATCCCACAATTTAGTCCCACAGCCGGCTGGCTGCTACACAAAACACAATCCTCTCCTTCTCAGAGCAGAGACTGATTCACACACATCAGCCTTTGATACTGAGCACCAGGTGCTCTAATGGTATCCTGAGCCTCCGGAAATCCTGGACCCTGGATTGGGAATCTGCCTCACCCCACTCTTGCAGATTCCCAGTAAAACCAGCCCCAGAACAGAACTTAAAAAATACCAGCAGAGGAACATGAAAAGTTCCCTGCAAATAAAGAGATTGCTGGTCTCACCTCAGAATGGGAATCTGAGATACCGGGGTCCCACATATCTCCCATCCAGCACAATGCCCAGTGACACAGGCAATATTGGGGTCGCTGTGTCACAACATCTAGAGATGTCCTTTAGGTCTAGAGAACCCTAACTATGATTCAGCGGGGTCAGTTCACACTTTGAGATGCAGTGAGATAAGTCATGTTCACTGACACTTTCGTTTTATTTAGTTTAACGTATTGGTCTATCATTTGCCTTAGAACATTTTGCTTTGACCTATACACATACATATGAGAACCATATTCTCTTTTTAGTGTACCAGTTCAAAGTATAGACAGGTATTAATCAGGAGGAACAGAATGACATTAAATAAATGCAGGGTGAGCTATGGCAGACATTATTTATTTCTCTAATTATATATCCAGATTGTAAAGCAGTGGTTCCCAAACTTGGGGGGGAGCATTGAGGTATTTCAGGGGGGAGGGGCGCAGCAAGGGGTCAGGGAGGGACAAGCAGGAAACCAACCATGGTGGAACTAGACAGACAGTAAGTAGAGTGCATGTTATATGTGTGTCTGTGTGTTTGTCTCTATGTGAATGATTTATGTCTCTGTAATAGTGTAGTGTGTATCTCTATGTGAATGGTTCCTATCTCTGTATTTGTGTAGTGTGTGTCGCTATATGAATGATTCACGTCTGCATGAGTGTAGTGTGTGTGTCTCTATGTGAATGATTAATGTTTTTGTATGATTAGTGTGTGTATATATGATACATGTCTCTGCATGATTGGTGTGAAAACCAAATAAAGTTGTACGAGTTGTATTTCAGATATAGTTTTGGCCCTCAATCTGAATGTAGTTTGAATGGGGGGACCTTGCAGAAAACGTTTGGGAATCACTATTGTAAAGAGTTACTGTAAAGACACAGGAAGCAATCAGACTACAGAGGGGTCTGTAATGCTCAGAACTCAAACTTTATTAAACTGTGAGGCCCTGAAGGTGGGTTTGACTGTTGGTAAATGGCACAATGGTGCAACAAGCTATTATACAATTACGACAAAAGTCCACAGTAACCAGTCTTTGGTAACAGTCCAGGCAAGAGTCCTTGGGGTGAGGAATTGAGCAGCAGGAGACAAGCTGCTAGCTCCTTCTTCACTTTCTCCCAAAGGCTCCGCCCCTGAGGTGAGCATTCCCCTTAAGTATTCAGGAAACCCCAGGACATGCTGGTCTGGGTACTTAAAGGGGACCTTTCTGAAGTTAGGATCCCACTGAAAGTCCCGATGGGCATACCACTCAGATGGCCTACCCAGGTTGGGTCGCTGGGAATGTCTCGGCTCCTGTGAACACTCCTCTGGCAGTGACTTTCTTCTGCAAACTCAGTAGTGACTTCAGGTGAAGTGTCCCCACTTGTTTGTGCCCCTAGTGGCGGTAGTGGTGGTCCCCTACTGGGAGCATGGTCCGCCTCTCGTTGAGCCCTGCGCAGAATTGGCAGCCAAAATGGTATCCCCGTTGGTTCCTTAATCAGGGTTAGGCAAGATTGTCAGTCCGCAGAGGGTGTCGAGTGTTACGGTACTCTGCACTAAGCCTATTGAGCTTCTGTCAGTGTAGACGTCGCACTCTGCTGGGCTCATCTCCAATCTGAACGTCATTGATGGGCTGGTCCGGCATGACCCATCAGATTGCTTGACAAGGCCTCTCTTTCCAGGGGGTTTGGAGCTTCCCATACTGATGGGCTCCCTTCCTTTGGGTACAAGGTCGCCAGGCTTGAGGTCATTCCCAGCCAAATCGGCATCTTCGGGGGTCAACCCAGCTCCGACCCTGTGTGAATTGAGCTACCTCTTGTAACGGTCTCTTCCAAGCTCGTAGGTCTGTGGGCCCTCCTTGTTTACAACATGACATGCCTCATGGGGAAGCCGGATCCTTCTGTATAAGATCCCATAGTGCACAGCATGCAAAGCAGGGGCCAATCGCTCAGCAATCACTTCTCTTTCTCTGCGGCTTTGGGGAACTGGCCGATACACACGGCCTGGTGTACAGGAGCCACTACTGGGTCCTCTTGCTGTACGTCCACCCAGTCATAGTCCCGGAGTATATTGACTAGGCTGACCTGGGCCTTGTGTTTGGAGCACAGGCCTGTGAGGTCTGGGATCTCAACTTCCTCCTCTTCTTCATCCGGGACTCTCAGTGGGCTGGCATGAGGATGTCTAGACAGTGCGTCCGCAGCCAGGTTACTCTTCCCGGGGTGGTTCCGGATGGTGAAATCGAATTTGGCTAAGTGGGCAGCCCAGCGTTGCTCAAGGGCCCCTAGCTTAGTTGAGTCTAGGTGGACCAGGGGATTACTATCTGTCCAGACCTCAAATTTGGTGCGGATTAAGTACTCTGCAAACTTTTCAGTGACGGCCCAGATTTAGCGCCAGCAGCTCCAGTTTCAACAAGCTGTAGTTGGCCAGGTTCTTTTCACTCTCCTGGAGGCTGCGGCTAGCATAGGCTTTGTTGAACTTGGGAAAGGACAGCCACCAGGCCCTTGTTACTGGCATCCACCCGAAGTCGAAACGTTAGGGTGAGGTTGGCAAAAGCCAGCACTTTGGCTGTAGTTAAACATTGAGAGATGTGAATGCCCTCTGGCTTGGGCCCCACTGTACCTTTCTGGGACCTTCTTTCTGGGTAACACCACAGAGCAATTCTTGGATTAGGGACAGCGTGCTGAAATGAAGCGCCAGTAACAGCCCAGTCTCACAGGAATTGCACCTTGTCCGCATTGGGCAGGACCCCGTCTCTAGAAACCCCATGCCCTAAATACTCAATATCTTCCTTGAACAGGTGTTTTTTTTTGGTTTGAGTTTAAGTCTATACCGATGAAGCCGGGAGAAAACGTCTTCCAAGTGCTGGAGGTGGGCTTTAAACATCATCCAAGGATACTCTCCAAATTGAGGTCTCCCAGGCAGTGTTCCATAGTTCTCTGGAAATTGAACTGGGGCATTGTTGAGCCTGAAGGGCATCCGCTTGAATTGGTCCCATGGGTGTCAAAAAAGCGGTCTTGGGACGGTCCTTCTCAGCGACAGGGTATTGCCAATACCCGCTGGCGAGGTCCAGAGTGGAGTAGATTTTTGCTTGACCTAGCGCTGCCAGGCTCCAATCCTGGGAATGGAGTAGGCATCTACAGTGGTGACTGCATTGAGCCGCCGATAGTCCACACAGAATCGTAGGGAGTCATTATTTTTTCGCACTAGCACCACTGGTGCAGCCCATGGGTTGTTGCTCTCTTCAATGACCCCCTGCTGCAACAGCTGCTCTAGTAAGCGTTTCACCTCTTGGTAGAGGTGAGGCGGGATGCTTTGGTATTTTAGCCGGACAGAAGGGCGTCAGCTGTCGGGATCTCGTGTCGGGATCTCTAAGGCGCTGCAAAAGCCTAGGTCTTGCTTACCCTGGGAGAACACCTGCGACCACCGATCCAATAATTGGCAAACCCGTTGAGCTATGCCTGAGTCAATTCTGCAGAGGCCCGGCCCAGGAGGGGGAGTAGTTGGTCCCCTGACCATCGTGGGCCAGAAGACGAATCTTGGTGGATGAAGTTGACCTTGGTTACATATCGTGGGTCCCGATAGCCCTGAAACTCCGTTCAGCCCACCTTTGGAGCTACCACATCTGGCACCAAGGCTAACTTGGCCTGGTGGTAAGTGAAGGGGTGTATGTCCCATGGAGTTCGTCTGGGAAGGGTCCAACCAATACGGTAAGTCCACTCAGTGCGACTCATGACCCCACAGTCATGGGCACAACCACTTCTCATTTTGGGGGTACCACTAATTGTTGTCCGAACGGAACGCTCACTACTCCCGCTCTTTCCTACAAGTCTAGGCCTTCATCTTGAGGTCGGCGAAGGTGTTGTAGGGTGAGGAGCATCCTGCATATTTTCTTTGGGCAGACGGCAGCCAGTTGTGGTGGTCGCCAGATCCCGGCTGTAATGCTCAGAACTGGAACTTTATTAAGCTGTGAGGCCCTGAAGGTGGGTTTCACTGTTGGCAAATGGCACAATGGTGCAATAAGCAATTATAGCTACGGCAAAAGTCCACAGTAACCAGTCTTTGGTAACAGTCCAGGCAAGGGTCCTTGGAGTGCGGACTAGCAGCTCTTACCCAAGAGCGGGCCGGGGACATTGCCACTGTATGCTGTGACTTGCAGGAGGTACCAGAGGTAGGTATGGGGCGCCGAAGTAGCAGGCACTCCAACAACAGTTCAGGCGGGACCCAAGGTAGGCCTGGTATCCACCCCACCAGAACGGCAGTACAGGGGTGGCTGGCATGGCAGCGCCTAGTGTGGGTGCAGTAGGCCGAGATCGGAGAAGCAGGAGATAAGCTGTTAGCTCCTTCCTCACTTTCTCCCCTGAGGTGGGCCCTCCCCTTTAAGTATTCAGGGAACCCCAGGGCATGCTGGTCTGGGGACTTAAAGGGTACCTCGTCCTTACTAGACAAATCTAAGCCACTACATTACTGTCATGTATTGCTGTGTATAGTTACTCTCAGGTTTGTGATTTATCTTCAGTTTTAAAGAATTCTTTACAGCTGTTCATTAAAGTTTCTTAGCTATGTAAACATTTTAAGTTTATATTTTGTGATCATTTCCAGACACTAGAGAATGAATGAGAGACATACACATGGGCTCTCTTCAATGGAGAGGGGAAAGAAGAGTGAGAGGCACAATTCATTGTGGCAATTGAATAATATGTGCACAAACCTTTAGGCCTCGACACTAAAATAGCCAATGTAAACATACAGTGCTGCTTGAAAGTATGTGAACCCCTCAAGTGGTGTAGATGTTTCTTTCCTCTCTTGCCCTGCGTGTCACCCAGACCAGGAAGGCTGTACTTGATCATCTCAGAGTGGCCATACGCTCAAGATCACTCTTCCTTCTAGTGGCAATAGTTGGGAAAACGATTAGCCAACGTCTATAGAAGAAAGACAGAAGAAATGGGAATCAGGGAACACTCCAAGAGGAGGGATTCAGGATCTCAGCACTATAAAAGGTCTGACCACCCAGTCTGCAAGCTGCTTGGTTGTGTTTCATGTTCCTGCTTCTTGAAAAACCTTTACTTTGATGCATCTGTGTATCGACCGCCTGACCCTGAGCTTTGACTACTCTCCCTTCTCCAACGTTGACCCTGCTGGTTTTGATAGACCATCCCTTGGATGAAAGCCTGCCCCCTGACTCTTTGCTGGTCCCGTGATGTCGGTAAGCGCCAGGCCCTGAACTGTTAAGCTGGACTCTGTTTCACCTGAAGCCTAGTTCCACAGTCAGCACCACAGTGAGATCTCTCTTCCTTGTTAACCCTTACCTTGCCACCTGCTGCGTTCTGAATGCTGGTGACAGACTCTCCGTATTTTGTGTGCCTCTCCACGTTTCTCTCCTGATGGGGGCCCATGTCATACATAGACTTTGGGTATCACTGGTGGGTGAATCCAGGGATGGCAGGACCTGTGTACAAGGCGTGGGCAAACATCAACAGGGTCCCCTAAGGGGACCTGCCCCCCTTTTCTCCGAAGGGGGGGCTTGGTGGAAGGCAGAGACCCTTGTACAGTAGACCCCCTGCTACTGCGAGGACCCACCTGCGCCAATACCAGTAGTACCTACTAATCCGACACAGCCTTGCAAGTGTTTAGTGGAAGATGACGTGGTACAGTAAGAGCGCAGGAGGGGGGATGAGGAGGGAGATTGTCATCATTCCGAAACTTACCTCTGGACAGTCTCAGTCCCAAGTGTCCCGGGAGGGTGGCGTTCCAGCAACACTGCTAGGACAGGTTGGTAGACAACTCTCTCTCCAGGGCACCAGTTATGAAGGGTCAGGATGAGGCGGGAACTTGGGTCCCAGCCACACAGAGCAACCCAGGGACCCTCACTGACAGCGAGGCTGGGGGGAATGAGACATAGATGATTCCCCTACCACGTAGGGGGACAGCTCGTGCTTGTATGGGCAGCCTGGCACACATGAGTGCCTACATGCTGCAGGCCTGCATCAAAGACAACGTGTTGTCACATCATCCCTGTCCTGGGAGTACGGTGGCCACCTGAGGTATCCACGCTTACAAGGATTAGCATGCCCTCTTTAATTCCCATCACTGGAGAATGAGCGCAAGATGCGAGGTAGAGTGTGCCAGCAATCGCCGCTGGTGGAGGCGATGCTTGGTGGCATTCCCGAATGCCACGGCGGAACAGGAAATGGGAGGGAGCGCACAGCACTGGAGGAGGGTGGGGTATCTAAGTCGCCAATGCAAACGGCACATGCCGACATGGAAAACATGTTTAGGCCCCCAACAAGCAACCGGCACCAGGGATATAAACGAAAGTGTTAGCGCAGGACCGGCAGATTTTATCAACATGTTGGATGAGTACGGTGTACACGCCTAGGTACTGACTGATGGATGTGCCCATTAAACTTCTGGATTTCCAATATTGTATACATGGCCCCCGAGCTTTGCACTTTATGCCCTTGGGGGTTTTGGGCATTCCCTGCAGCAAGTGTTTTGTTGGGAGACGTGTGGTTAGGCCCCGCAGGGGGAGGTCATCATTGACGGGCGCAGCCGCCTGTTTTCAGCCAACGTGGGACAAGCTAACGTTCATTCAAATGAACAAGGCATGGATCCGCCTGGTTCTCCGCAAGACTTAACGTACCTGGTGCAGGGTTGAAGCTGATCCAGCACTGTAATCCAATCTGGTTAAGTACTTTTCCCCGTTTTGTGGTTTGCCCAATTGGCCTTCAACTAGAACACTAGTGTTGACGGGAATACTGTCCTCACCTTCGCTTTCACCAACCAGGGCTCTATCCGAATCCTAAACCTCCTACCTCGATTACTCAACCTCCTCATCCTAGATCCTCCTAGTGTGGAAGATATCAATGACAATTGTTGGGTGTCAAAACAACACTGTATTATCACAGACGTGCATCTTTGCTTTGTAAGGACCATCTATCCTGTCATTAGTGTCCTACATTAAAGTTAATGTGCATTTTTTTAAATTGGGGGGTGGCCCTACAGTTCTACACCTGTAATGTCTCCAAAGCAAGAAAACCAAAAGTTCATTGCATGGCCGAGTTTGACTGGTTCCTGGCAATTTTTGAAAAAACCATAGACTGCTATTGTGGTCTTACTTTTTAATGTCTAGAAGCAGACAACTGAATAAAGGTTTTGGACTGGTTACTGGCCAATTTTTTGAAAACCATTAGGCCTGCTATGCGGGGTCTTACCTTTAATGTCTCCGAAGCAAGACAGCCAAAAGTTCATTGACGGCAGTGTGACTGGTGCCTGGACAATTTTAGAAAAATAACCATTAGGCTGCTATGCGGTCTTACCCTTTACTGTCTCAGAAGCAAGCAAACAAAAAGTCCATTGCTGGCCAGTTTGACTGGGCCAGGACAATTTTTGAAAAACCATTAGACTGCATATGCGTCGTACTCTTTAAATGTTCACGAAGCAGACAAACCGAAAAAAGTTGACTGGTTGCTGGGCAATTTTTTGAAAAAAACATTAGACTGTATGCGTCTTGACACCTTTAATGTTTCGAAGCAAGACAACCAAAAAGTTCGATTTGCCGGCCAGTTTGATGGTGCCTGGACCAATTTTTTGGAAAAAATAACCATAGATGCTATGCAGTCTTACCCTTCTAATGTCTCAAAGCAAGACAAACACAAAAGTTAAATTGCCGGCCCGTTTGGACTGGTGTGCCTGGACAGTTTTTTGAACAAAAACCATAGACTGCATATGCGTCTTACCATTAATGTATCGAGAGAAGCAAGACAACAAAAAAAGTTCAGTGTCTGGCCAGTTTTTGCTAGTGCCCTGGACAATTTTTTGGAAAAAAAACACAATTAGACTTGCTTCTGCAGCTTACATGTAGAGTCTCAGAGCAATGACAGCAAAAAAGTTTATTGCGGCCGTTTGCTGTGGTGCCTGAACAATTTTTTGGGAAACCCCTTAGATCTGCTATGTGTCTTTTCTGCGACCGTGTGGCCTTGGGTAATACAGTGACCCTTTTACTCTTGTCTGCAATCCATGGAGAAAAAAAACTAAAAAGTTTAGGGCCTTTGTGCCGGCGGCCTGTGGCTCTTAAAATTGTCTTGATGATGAGCTCGGGCAATGGTGTACCTGCTGGGAGCTGGGGTTTTATGCCCCCTTTACTGTTACAATTCGCAGGTGAAAACAAAATGAGGCTTGTTTTATTGGGACGAATGCCAGGATTTCTGTTGGTTTCCAGCTGACCAATCCAATCTTGTGTTCTATAGGCTGTGTAAGCTTGTAGCTGGGGTTGTTTATGCTCACTGTAGGTCGTACAAGTGGGAAACAAAGAATGAGGCTTTGGGGCCCTGAAATGCCAGGATTTTCTTTGGTTTTTCCAGCTGACCAATTCCACTCTAGCTAGTGCCTGGTCTGTTGAATGCTTGGAGCGGTGGGTTTTATGCCCTTACTGTTGTTCCAAAGGGGAAAACAAAATGAGGCTTTGATGGCATGATGCCAGAATTTCTGGGGTTTGACGACTGACCAATTGCACTGTTGTGTTGCCAATAGTATGTGTACTGCTGTCACCTGGATGTTGTATGCGCCCCTTATGTATCCAAGGGGAAAAACAAAATGAGGCCCTGAATGGCGATTTCATTTCTTTCTTGTGTTTTAATTTTTCTTCATTGAAACCAGGTGTCCATGCCCCAAAACATAAATATGAATACGATATGTTGAATAATTATCATACAAAAATAAGTAATCTTTAAGAGATTTATCATTCAGATGGTTACCTTTTGCATGTATTTTAATGTAATTTTTTGAACATATTTGGGGTGTTTCATACATCTTATATTCAGGATGTCTACTAGACGCTTGTACGGCACATATTTTGGGAAGGATACAGGCTTACAAAACATAAAGAAAAAATTCAGTTTGTAAGCCATGGTGCACTTTTGGTACAGATATTCTGGACCTTGCAAGCGATGTTAAACCTCTGCTAGGGGAGGTAAACCTCCTTCATTAGTAGTGATTGGATCGAACCCGGGAATTTAATGTTCGCGAATCGGAGGAACGCAAAAACTTCCGTAAAAGTTCGAGAACCCGGCGAACACCGCGAACCCGCCATTGATTCAATGTGGAGCGAATTTAAAAAAACAAAGGACCCCTTTCTGGCCAACCAAAGTAGTGTTTGGAAAACTTGTTTCAAGGGGTCAAAACACGGAATATGACATGACAAAGGGGAATCCATGGCCCCAAAAACTCCCAAGAAATTTTTTTTCACCCCCCCACTATGAAATCTGCACCAAGATTCTGCAATGATAGGTCAATGGGAAAATAAAGTGCATTATGATGTGATTACCCTTAGACCGTGTTGATTGGACCTATCTCCTTTGTATGACCCCTGCGCACCCAAACCGGACCTTGCATCTGTTCACTGTTGTTCTGAAGACTCACTCCCTAGAGGGGGGTCTGGAGGATTTCACCGGTCTCAGGTTCTCAGGTGATCCGTACCTTGTGCGTTTAAGCCTCCTGGGGCAAACCTAGTTGGGGATCCAAAAAAAAAAAAATAAAGTTAATACGCAATATTATAGTTCAACCGATCGCTTTTGGTGAATCACTATGAAGCAATCGCCTTTCTCATTGGGTGTGCCAAACATGGCCAACACACTCATTGAGGTTGATCGCTCATTGGCTACGCAAGCACCTTAGATACACACGACAAGGTAGCGTCACGAAGGGGGAGTGGCACATGTACACTTGCCATAAAATTCTGTCAGTACATTTGCAGAAAAATTAGGTATTGGTAGCAGCCGCTGTTGTGCTGCGGCCAGAAAAAATTGATGTTTTCCAGGCAGAATGGAATAAGGAAACATGCGCTGAACCCTAGTTGGTGGTGGAGGGATTCATTTGATAAGTCGGTATTGCACGTGGGGACCATTTTTAGGGGGCCCAAGGCATGTATCAGGCATTTTGCCTACCGGCAACACGATCCCCACTGTCAGTCCGCTTCGGAATCCATGCCGCGTTCATTCTTGAGGAAGGTGAGGTGATCCACACTTTTTTTTTGACCGAAGGCCGACTTCGTTCTCGGTTCACTATGCCGCCGCAGGCAATGAAGGTCCTTTCTAAAAGGACACTAGAAGCGGGGAAGGCAGAAAGTTCAAGAGCGAAAGGGATAAACAGCTCTGGCCACCGGTCAAGTCTGACACCCAGTAGTCAGCAAGGGTTCTCGCTTCTCAGCGTGTCAATACTGCAGTTAAGGCCAAGGAGTCTGCGGACTGTCGGTCCAGTCGTGTCTATCAGGGTGGATCCCGAAGGGCTTGTGGCGATGCATAGGACGTTAAAAGCTCTGAGTCCTCCATCAACAGAACGTCTGGAAGCGCCCTGTCCTTGCCGGCTGCGGTCTGTCGGTAGCAGGAGGATTAGTGTCACCTCTTCCCCATAGTAGGTCACGTTGTGCTGGACATCACCCTTAAAAGGCGGTTTGTGGAGCAGATGTTGTAGCCTAGTGCTCTCAACTGCTGAATCTCTCAGACACCTGCGGGAAGACAGCTTAACATTTCCAATACTTTCTGCTGTGTAGCGGGGGTTAGTAGTGTGGCCCACCAGTAAAGGATAGTTCTCCTTCATCCTTTTATCCGAGGGTCCCTCAACAGGCACGACGACATGAAAGACCCAATTCGACAAGGGATGGATGACGAGCTACTCAAATCCGAGTGTTTCCTACTCCTCACTGATCTCAGTGAGGGTTCGTTCCTCCCCCCAGCCACGGAAACCACGGGGTTCCCAGATAGGTGACCCAACAAGGAGCTACCGTGGGATGCCTGCTGAGGTGGTCTTCCGCCTCCTGTTGAAAGACAACTTTCCCCGCGACTCCTCAGACTCCCTTCCAGCGTTGCCGCAGGTCCGGCAACGCGAGGCTGCTAAGGTGGTTCTGTGATGATGGTGACAATAACGCTCCCGCTTCCTCTTGATGCACATCCACAGCCTGATCCAGCACTTTTGCAGGGCATGCCCGTCCAGGAAGAAGGCAAAATGGGATGAGGTCGTGATTGTGCTTCGCGCGATAACAAGGTTTGTCTCCTTTTCAAGACAAAAGGACGCATGAGCCCACTGGCACTTGGCCATGAGACGTCAGTAAGATGGCCAAAAAAAACCCAGACTCCGTGAGGTGTTCTAGCACCCTGGTGTACAGATACTATGACAGCTTTCTCTGTTGGAGCAGGCAGTCAAACATGTGGAGTGTTGGAAGTTCCACCACGTCGGACTGTCGAAAATCAAGCGCTCTCACTGGCATGTTCTTTCGCCAGTCTGAGGTTCTTAAAACTTGCCATAGCCGTGTAGGAACGCAGCTGAAATGGGCCACACTTATTCCTAGGCGTCGCTTGCAGGACCTCCTGTAAGCCTGAGGTACTTTGCCACAAAGCGTTGCACGTGCACATGTGACACTTGCCCACAAATTCAATGCGCCAACAGATTGCTTCCGTTGTCACACAACCTACTTTGCAATCCCCAAGTTGGTGCCCCGCGGGGTCAGCCACTGAGCCACCTGTGCATTAAAGACAGGAGTGATGGGTCCGGTGTGGCTTCTAGCTGCTTTCAGGGCAAGTCAGCCCAAGACAGCGTGACACTGTCTATCCGGGAGTGGCATAAGCCCCTGGGGAGCTGCAGGGAGCAGATGATGTGGAGCCCAGAGCATCAGAGAAGAGGGAGAGTCAGTCCAGAGGAGGATGGAAGTATGGAGGCGTAGAAGGAGTGGTGAGCAAGCAGGCCTGCCGTGCAAGTATTGGCGGTTTTGTGTCCACCAACCGGGCTGCAGGAGCCACGCAGTTCCATGCTGGGCAGCTGTCAGCAGGTTTACCCAAATGCGCAGTGTACGTGATCTGTATCCTGCCCTAGGATGGGAAAGCTCGGTAAAAAAAAAAAATCGGGAAAATGTGGGAAAATAAAACGCTTCTATTTCGTTTTTTTTCCTAAGATTTTTAGTTTTTTCAGAAAAAATTGGTGAAAAAATTGAAAAAAAAAATATATTATGGCATGATGAATGACGTCCATAATAACGTTTCAGACGTCCACATAATAAACGTGATGATGTCAGGACACAGCAGAGTAGAGGCAGAAGAGAGACTGAAACTGATACTTGAGGATTACAGCACACAACAAAGTGATTCTGATTAAAACCTCATCCCCCTTCATGCCCAGGCCGCTGCCAGCAAGGAAATATGAGAAATTCGTTACTTCTAGTTTTAAATATGTTTTCTGGCGTTTTTTTTGTCCACAGAAGAACTAGATATTAACAGTGCAGGAAGATTGTGCTACCAGTGTTACAGATACCAAATAAAAAAAAATTCGACCCCCCGGGTACCTCCCACTGCCCCCCGGTTTGCTCGTTTTTTTGTTGTGCTTTTATGTTTGTATGGTATTCATTTCCCGGCATGCGTGTGCCCAATAGCCACAAATTTTTGAAGGCCTACAGACTCACCGCTGGTATGGTAAAAGCTGGCGGGGGCTTAAGAGCTCCGTCAAGCCAGCTGTCTAGACGCGGGCAAGGGTGTGACTCTGTGACATTTTTTTTTCTGCGCAACGATCTCAGTCACTGAACCTGACCGTGGCCAGATGAGCTGGGACCTGATCAAAGCGAATGAGGCGAAGTGGCTGGTGGTTTGAGAGGGGGCAAGGGGACCAGCAGTCGGTTGAAGTGGCTGAAGATGCGGGGACAGGAGGATGGAGGTTGGCTTTGGGAGTGTGTGTCCTGGCTTGTAGCCATGTGTGATTCCCAAAGGGTTGTGAGTGAGATCATGTGGCCTTCTCAAAGCAGTTGTACCGAGGTGGGTTTGGACTTCCACGACTCAGTATCTATTGCATCACGTTGCAAATGGCATCGCTGCTATCAGCGGCAGGAAACACAAAAAAATGCCACACTGCTCGAGCTTTGCATCGATGGCATATCTGGTGGTGGGCAACAGCGGGTTGGATTGGCGTGCTGCTGGTTGACCCCACGGGTGCCGATTACATGCTGCTTGCTTACAACTCGTCCTCCTCCTCCTCTCTTGGTATCTCTCCAGTCTGAACTTTCCCCGGTTTCTCCTCTTTCGTGGGGCACCACGCGTGACATCCACGGACACTCGCAATCATCATCAAACTGCTTCATCCTGTATTCTGACACTCAGCAAAGGAAAAGCAGCAGCGGCGCTACCACATCCACCGTTCCATCACCCATACCGCACCTCCATGGTGTAATGCTACCTGTCAGAGGCATGTCCATTGTCATCACATGCTTCTAGGCAATAATGGTGAGCACGCTCTCTCCCTTCAAAAGGATGTGTGAACAAGACGCTCTGATGTGGTGAAATGTAGCAGGCTTGTGTGTGGTGCTATTATTGGTGGCGGGACAGGTGAGTGGCACTGAGAGAGGTGTCAGCAGCCGAAGCATGCGGGGATGGTTGTGTCCAGGCCTCAGAGTGGTGGATGTGGAAGTTGGGTGTCTCCTGTGTAAACTAGTCAACTAACGTCCCCTAGCATTTCTGAAGTGACGGTAAAGTGGCCTCCGACACTGGCGCCATATTCTGGAGGCCATAAGGAAATTCACCACCACGACCACCAACCGAAAAACACCCCTTGGGTGGGATGGTTCCTATGCCTATGCCTCTTGACATGTAATTTTTATGTTTTGCAGTAGCAAGGCCCGGTGGCAAGGCGATAAAGCGTCTGGGTGGGCACTGGACAGTTGGCCACAAGGCGTAATGCACGGAACGCCCTACAGCTTTTATTAGTACCCTTTGTTATGGATAGGGTGAAAAAAAATTGCTGGGTAGTACCCTTCACAGATAACTCTGGCTGGGCCACAACAGTTGGCAGCAAGGCTGTAATGCACCCGAAAGCCCTGCACTTTTATTTAATACCTTTGATGGATAGGGTGAAAAAAAATTGCTGTGGTATTACCCTGATTCCACCAGATAAACTGTGGCTGAGGCAAACACAGTTTGGCACAAGGCTTTTAATGCACCGGAAAGGCCCTGCACTTTTTATTAATACCCTTATGGATTGGGTGAAAAAAATACTGGGGTATTTACCCCTTCTACCAGATAAAACGTGGTCTGGGCACACACAGGTTGGCACAAGGCGGAATGGACGCCCTGCAATTTATTATAACTACAATAGGGTGAAACAAAACCCCTGGCTCCCCCCCGGTAACAAAGCTAGCACCAGATAACTGAGGGTGGGCACTGGGCAGTGTGGGCGCACACACAGTTGGCACAAGGCCTGTGTAAGTGGTGTGAGATAGCCCTTGCAATAGCCCTTTAAAATAGGGGGGGGAAAAATCCCCTGGGGTTATCAAAGTGGCCACCAGACGAATTATGTGGTCGGAACTGGGACAGTTCCGTGGGCGCACACACGTTGGCACAAGGCTGTAAGTGGTGAAAAAGCAACGCCTGCAGTAGCCTTAAAATAGGTTGTGAAAATCCCCTGTGGGGTCAAAGTGCAAGACCGACATTATGGGTGGGCACGGGCGTTAGTGTGCGCACACACAGTTGGCACAAGGCGGTAATGTAGAGTGGTGAGGAAGCACTGCCAATCAATAGCCATTAAAAATAGTGTGAAAAATCCCCGAGGGTACAAAGTGCACCAGACATTATGGGTGGTCACTGGGCAGTAAGGGCGGCACACCAGTGGCACAAGGCCTGAAAGTGGTGAGAAGCACGTGCAGCACATAGCCCTTAAAATAGGGGGGGGGGGTAACAAAATGCACCATATAGGATCATGGTAGTGGGCAACTGTGGATATAGGTGAAAAAATCACTGTTACCAGCAGCCCACAGCAGGGCAAACAGTCGGGTGGCGAAAAAATAGCCTAATAAGGGCTTGGGGTCTTTTTCAGGGACTCTGTCCGACAGCAGTTTGAGGAATAAACTGTAGAGTTTCGGGGCGCATCACTATTCATAGCATGTGAAAATTGAAGACAGCAGTAGACACTTGATTTTCTTTAACATGCCCTAGCGTATGCATGAAGCACTTCATGCAAATGATTGCTTCAACTTAGCGTATGCAACGGAATTGGTTTCGGGCAGCCGAGCGGGGAGGCAATTCCGCGGCACCCGCTGCTGACCATCGATGTGGCCCCCCCAGTTCTTCCGCGGTCCGGATGTGACGTGGCACGGAGGAGGAAACATTATCAAAAGTATTTTTCTTGCTTTGAACTGGATGGAATAAATTTTATTATGCCATCAATTCAAAGTGGATCCAGCTAGCTTATAAAACGATTTCAGGCGAAAGCGTATCTGCCAGCCAGAGCGGCCCCGATTGCCTCAGATGCTTTCTTAGACCCCTCCTATGCGTTGAGACTAACCCGTTCGTCTCGTGACAGGGTTGTACTAAACCGCAGGGGGAAGCCGGCGGCGGGGAGACCCTATGCCGCCCGGGAAAGCTGCAGCTTATTGTCCTCCATCACTTGCCAGCATTTACGGAGTTAGTGTGCACGCCCCGATCGCGCTCCGGTTCTGATGCGGAAGGGGGCGCCATTTAGACCTATGTTAATGGAGGAGTGCCGGATTTCCCTCTCACCCAGCTGGTGTCAGGGAATGACAGCAGCTTGCGTGAAGAGTCCGGCGAGATGCCGAAACGACAGGCAGTGTTACTGTGTACACTGCCTCGATAGCCCGTATCGCGCCGTTTGTAAATGCTCGATACGGGAGGTGCGCTAGGACAAGGTTAAAGTATTATGGTTACAGCTTTTTTTTATGTAGAATTTTTTTATTAGTGTTTACATTATTCAAAGCTAAATGCAAATTTAAAATTTTTTTACTATACTGTAATATTTTTTCTGGATGCGCCAATGTAGTATAAGCGTGCACCATAGACTGCTTCACTGTGGACGAGTTTTGCAAATGATCACTCACCATACGGTGAGTATCGGGTGATTCAAAACACTCGCAAAAACAAATGCGCTCGCTAGCCTGGATCGCTGAGCCGCTCAGTGGTCGGCACTACAAAATTTGCTCAGCAGTCACCGTATCGTGTTGTTCTCTGTGTGATCGCTCGCCCGTTGACTTTGAAGGGGGATGCAGCGTCTCCATCTCAAAGTTATCGGTCGCCGTAATCGCCCGCCATGAACTGGTGTATTTCGATTTGGCAGAACGTTCGACCATGGCATGCTAGTGATTTGGCTCAGTCATGCTGCTGGTCCGATTGTTCGTATAAACACCCAAAAAGGCATGGTCCTATGGCCGCTTTGAAATCTCCCTAGCACTTACAGCCCCGAATTAAGTAGGCGGTGCAGCTTGATCAAAAGAAATCGAAAACGTGCTCCGTGCCGGGTATTGGCGTCAACTGCCGGCTGCTTGCCGGCTCTCCGCTCTCTCGCCATGTAGCATTTGCTACAGAGCTGTAGGCACACAGGCCAGCCTTATGGCCCCGTATTTTCGGCGTTACGCACGATGTGGGGAGGGGAGCGAAAGAGGCAATAAAACACAACGATTTCACTTTTGGTAACGAATCTAGCCTCGCCTCAGTAAAACGCCAGGATGCGGTATAAAGACAACCTCACATTGAATATACCCCTTCATGCTGACACCATGGCCCTATTTTTTCCAACTTTTGGTCACGCCTGGGGACTAAAGTTATGCCCACGCCAAAAATCTCTCCATTGGATAGGCTTCGTCTTTTGGATGACAACTTTTCAACAGTTAGACTCTAGCTCCATGTTTTATTTTGAATTTTATTATCATTTAATTCTTGTTATTCCCATTCCATGTGTACCCCAGCAGTTCTTCCCAACCTCATTTCTCAGTTCCACCTTTCCCTGTCTCCCTCCTGCCTTTTTCTTTTGCTCACTTACCCCCCTCCTTCTCTTAGCTCAGCCATACACGTGTCGCGGATTCCATGTCCGATCGATCTCATCATCCGTATCGATTCCGGCGATTCTGCTGGGAACTCGCAGGTGTGATCAATCGGCCAATTAAGCGTATCCAGTCGCTGCATACACCTTGTTCCAATGGATGTCCGGCACGATTTCCGGGGTGACGATGTCCGTGTTCCGATTCCAACCTCTTCCGATTCCACCTCACACAATGGCAAAGCTCACCCTGATCTGTGCAGAATCGGATCAAAACAAGACCAACACTGTTTGGTTTCTCTGACGGGATCCGATTCTGAGCCCCAGACGAATCGGACGTGTGATTCGGACGGGGACAAGGTGGGGACGGCACCGATTCCGGCACGATCGATTCACGTTGTGCACGCGCC
>CM070039.1:48275715-48300528 GCA_036250615.1 Ptychadena robeensis
CCAGGCAGGGGTCGATACACAGATGATCCAAGTAAGGTTTTTCAAGAGCAGGAACATGAAACACAACCAAGCAGCATTGAAGACTGGGTGGTCAGCCTTTTTATAGTGCTGAGATCCATGAATCCCTCCCTCTGGGAGGGGTTTCCCTGATTCCCATTTCCTGTCTTCTTCTATGACGTGGCATCGTTTTTCCAAACTATTGCCCTAGAAGGAAGGTGATCTTGAGCGTTGGCCACGCTGATGATCAAGCCTTCCTGGTCTGGGTGACACGGCAGGACGGGGAAGGTAACAGCTAGGGATAACGCACACAAGGTACCAAGGTTTACGCAGGTTTCTGTAGGTGCCTTTCACACTAGCCCCCCCGCACGCGCTTGCGACAATGGTAATTTGCAATGCCGCATGTAAGCGCAAACACCCTGTAGTCTGCATTTTAGCAGGTGCATGCATCATCTAAATCACATGTTTTCTTTACAGTAGCAAAATCTTTGTTGTGCAGTGTATTTACAAACATACATAACAATGGAAATATTAAAAAAAGTAAAGTACCGTATTTTTCGGACTATAAGGCGCACCGAACCATAAGACGCACCCAGTTTTTAGGGCAGGAAAACCAGAAAAAAAAGATTTAATAAGGTTTCACATCAATTGGGTAAATACAATGAATTCAATGAATGCAATATTCAATTCAGCCAGTAGGTGTCACTAGCAGCAGTACACTCTCAGCACACGTCATTCTCAACACTGATCTGGAGGAGGAGCAGATTCTCTCCTCTCAGTCTCAGCTCTCCTCTGCTGATGTTGCTGTTACTGTGTCCGTGGGAGCTGCAGAGTAATTGCAGTTTCCACGGTATCTCACATCTGACAGCTCCTCCAGCTCCCTGGCTAATCTCCGTGCCAGGAGAGCTGGTGGGAAGCCAAGGTGCGACCACCGGTGGCTGAGTGGCCGTGGGGGTCGTGCATTCGGACCATAAGACGCATGCTCTTTTTGCCCTTATGTGTCTTATGGTCCGAAAAATATGGAATATGTATTCCTGTACAATTATACTGTACAAACTACTGGATTGTTAAAATATGTCTGATAATAAAACCTGTAATAAAACATGTAGGGCATTGCAAACTACTGTATGTTAACTGCTTCTACATTTATTCACATACAATCATGTCATCTTTAGTGTTTCGAAATTGGAAAATATTCGACGAATATCCGACATTTGAGAATTCGCAATATTCTGCGAATGTGCGCTCAGATATTTGCAATGGCAGATTTTCGTCATATTGTGCTTCAACAATGTTTACCAGCATTCATTGCGCATACTGGCAAAGATCACAGAATGAAGAAGAGAAGCTGTAAAGCTGGTTCGCGAATCTTTGCAAATAATTGCAAATGGCGGCGCGCGATGAAAGGTAATATAATACAGTCAAAACGAATTTTACCAATTTAGAATGTTCCGTAATATATTCACTAAATTGCATGAAATCAAATATACCATATGCCGCTTAACACTAGTCATCTTCTAGAATATTGTCATAACTTTCCATATCTGAACCTACAATTCATTCCTGGATTTCTTTTTACTCTAATTCCTTTAGATTTAATGGCCACAATTCATCAATCACAGTAATACTCCACGCCTAGGCTTATTACCTCAGCTCTCAGAAAAGATGCAAAAATGGTAGTTTAGCAGTAGGTCTTATTTGTGGGAGAGGGCTTATACTAGCGCCACATCAGAAATTACTGCTAGGTCTTACTTTCAGGGTAGGTCTTATTTTCGGTGGAAACAGGGAAAATGATGGTCTTCTTTAACAGTGTACGATTTTCCACTTGGTGCTGTGCTTAGTAATATAAAATTTTACCAGACCATGGTTGGCCCTGTTCCAGTTTTTTTCTAAATATTCTGCTAGCACCACATTTTTTATTTGCAAACATATTTCATTTCTCAATTTCAACATTTCATATATAGTTATAAAATAGTAATTTGTTTTGAATATTTTGAATTCATTACATTCTGGTACTATTTACATTCTATACAGGTAAAGAATGATTATAACTGAATAGTGACAATTCTCCGATGTGTAACCTTTAGTCAGTAGAATAGCCAATATTCTGTTAATGAAACTTTGTCATAATCACGGAAAAAGCATTCCCCAGCTGCTTAATATAAATTCAAAGAAAAATCATCTTAAATTGGATGATATGCTACAGAGAAGCACGTGAGGCCTACACCCTAAGGTATAATATATACACACAGGAATACATGCCAGAATTATAAAGGACCTTTCAAAAACCAATATGTAACACCAGGAGATTCACAAGCTGAATTCATGTTATGGTTATGTTTATGTTGCAGTTTGAAATGAACATAAGGAACATAATTAAATAGCAGCATTTGTCATATTACATAATCATTGCTTATTTAGGTATTATTTAGAGAAATTCTAAATAGCACAGGTCCGGTTGTGGGTAATTTCTCAAGTCAACATAATATATAGGTGAGTGTTTTTGTTAAAGCTATTTTACTAAAACTATATTTGAATCACCTGTGATGCAAATTACCTGGCGGAAGGTTCAGCTTTAAAGTTTAATGCCAGTCAAATTTTACATTTATAAATTAAATACTGTGTAAAGGTGACCATACACGTGCCGATTTTTCGGCCGTTTTTAGCCCTCCCGACCGATCCGGTCGGGTAGGTCGGTCGGGAGGGATTCAGAACTGTTTTAAAATCGGCTGAAAAGTCGGTCGGGTCCAGACCGCGGATGCCCGATTTTTCGGGAAAACGGCAGCTTGTATATGTCATGTACAAGCTGCCGTCATGTACAAGCTGCCGTCTTCCCGAAAAATCGGGCATCCGCGGGCGGGACCCGACCGACTTTTCAGCCTATTTTAAAACAGTTCTGAATCCCTCCCGACCGACCTACCGGATCGGTCGGGAGGGCTAAAAACGGCCGAAAAATCGGCACGTGTATGGTCACCTTTAGTTGGGTTTCTGCTAAATATGTATGGATCTATAACACTTAACTTTTTGTGATTTAGGATAACTAAAAAAATGAAGGATTACATAAAGATCAGTTAAATAAGGACAATGTTTACTTCAAGTCAACAGTAAGTGTGAATCTGCTTACGCTAGTGATCACTTCTAGTTTGAGAATAAACTGGTGAACTTTACTATTTATTTCCAGAACCAGCAGAGCCAGAATATTTATAAAGCAAAGAATTGGTTATGAATTATTTAGGATACAGATCTGTGCTGTTCACCTTTTACCTTTGTTTATATGTTATGTAAAGTAGTTGACAATTATGTAAATTATGCAGTTCACATTTAAGAAATGTGTAAAGTATCTATATGTACTATATGTACATTAGATAGTTTTTATTTTCTTTTAACAATGCTGGTTGGGGAGTGGGGCGGAGCTAAAGACCTCCATTTTAATGGAGGGGTGTTGCTTTTCCTGGCCCACACCGCTGGTGTGCCGATGACGCTACCGATGAGGGGAGGGTGGGAAAGCATGGGAGAGTACAGTCTACTTTTGGTGCAATCTCTCCCTAAAAAAATAGTGTGAAATGGCCGTAACACCAGGGAGGTTAAGGGACCCAGAGATCCACCTTATAAGTTCTCTTACTATGTCTAAAGCCCCCCATACACGTTCCGATTATTCTCCCGACCGATTTTTCGTCCGATCCTGTCACCCGATTTTCACCAAAAATGTTATGGTCGGTCGGTTGGCTGGCACAAAAAATCGGAATTCGAATTATCACCGATCCATCAGCCCGACCCTATTTATTAACAGCAGATCGACCAAAAATTTACGGACAGGTCCAAAGCGGTCCCGAACGATTTTTTGGCCGACTTTGAGAAATCGGGATCGGTGGGGTACATAATTCCGCATCCGATTAATCTCCCGATCGATTAATCTCCCGACCACATTGGTCGGTCGGCCAAAATTCGTACGAAAAATCGGAACGTGTATGGGGGGCTTAAGAGATACAGAACTAACATAAGTAAAGGGCTTTTTAAGTTCTGTACAAAACTATTAATGTTGTTGAGAAAACTTGTTGAGAAAAAATGGAACAAAGACTGTACACAACCATATGTGGGGGGTTCACAGTTTGCCTCCTTCTTGCTAGGAGACTAGAACAATACAAATGAATAATTCAGTACAAGTAATTTAATTTAGTGCTGGTATTAAATATTGGCTATTAAATTCATTTTGGATTGGTCTATTTATGTATAGAAATAAATAGAAATGGGACCAGTATTCTAAAAAATTATGAAACAAATAGTTGCTTGTTGGAAAACTGGTATAAAGAAGTGATTAGGCATCAGCAATGTAAATCTAGATTTATAGCTGGAAATCAAATTTAACTGCGATAGATGATTGATTCATATCTGTTCACACCTATTGCAATCAGGAGTTGAGACCACAATAGTCCTTCATTAGTGATGTCGCGGACTGTTCGCCCGCAAACTATTCGCAGCGAATATCGCATGTTTGCGTTTGCGCATTTTCGCGAACACATGGCGAGTTCGATCGAGTTAGGAGAGAGAGAGCTGCTGCTGCTGCTATAGGGAAACCATTAGCTAGGGCATTGTTCTGTGTGATCTACAGTCTTCACTGAATATCCCATCCATCCATCCATGGGGAATATCCATCTCCCCCAGTGTCCTCCATACTGACCATCTCCCCCAGTGTCCTCCATACTGACCCTCTCCACCAGTGTCCTCCACACTGACCATCTCCACCAGTGTCCTCCATACTGACCATCTCCCCCAGTGTCCTCCACACTGACCATCTCCACCATGCTGGTGGTGAATGACAGCTGCATGAAAAATAGTTCTATAAGAAATATATCAAGTTCCTCTGCAGAGTGCTAATTGTGTTGGAACGCTTTTTTCACCCTATTAATAAATCCCATTGACTATCATTGCAGAAATCCGTCGTGCGGATTTATTGCGTGAAAATTTTTGTTTGGGAGTTGTGCCATGGATTCCCCTCTGTCATGTCATTGTCCAGGTGTTAGTCCCCTTAAAATAACTTTCCCAACACTATTGTGGCCAGAAAGAGTCCCTTTGTTTTTTAACGTTCGCCTGCCCATTGAAGTCTATGGCGGTTTGCCGGTTCGCGAATATCAAATTCTGTGTTCGCGACATCACTATCCTTCATCATGACCTATATTCTGCCCCCCCCCCTTAATCACATTGTAAAGATATCTCTCATGCACAGTCCTCTGAAGGCCATCCCATAGATTTTTTTATTGGTCCAGTATAGGTAATTTCTAGCCATTTTCTAAAATGAAATTGAAATGTTACCATGAGACCAAAGTTGATTTTTCTGGCCGCCATACCAAATAGCCTATGCTTTTGTTACAATACAGGTATATGGAGAGGGAAGCCTCCTACCTCCCCCGCATCATCACTGACATTGGAGAGGTGGAACCAGGAATGAGAGATGAGGATGCTGTCGCTGTTTGGTGGCGCAGGATCGCTTGGAGCAGGTAAGCTACCATGAGAAGGGTTACCGTAATTTGTACATAAAATCTACCTCGAGTTGCACTTGGGATTACTGCTATGAGGGTTAAAGCTTTTTCCCATTTTAACTTTGAGTCTAAAGCCCCCCATACACGCTTAGATTTCCACCTGAAAATCGCCTTGATCGCCTGAAAACTCTAAAGCCTAAAGGGGCAAAATCGGCCACCAAATCGATCTTAGCCATTACCGACATGTCCGTAATTCTTAGAAAGAATTAAATACTTTGGATCACAGACCACTGCCCCCGTCCAACGTACGGGTATGTCTCCTCAGCTCCC
Source organism: Ptychadena robeensis (assembly GCA_036250615.1). Classification (NCBI taxonomy): domain Eukaryota; kingdom Metazoa; phylum Chordata; class Amphibia; order Anura; family Ptychadenidae; genus Ptychadena; species Ptychadena robeensis. The sequence goes on from CM070039.1 coordinate 48,281,520, forward strand.
CTGCACATTCCTTTTGCAGAGGACAGAGCCGATCTATAGTACCGGTCTGCAGCAGCAGCTGCTCTCCCTCTGAAGCTGTTGAGTGGGGGGGGGGGGGGGGGGGGGGGGGGGGGGGGGGGGGGGGGGGGTTCTAGCAGCTACCACCACCCTCTCCCTTCATGCTGTGACAGTGTGCAGTGTGACAGAGGCTGCCAGCTCACTGTTATTAAGTTCTGTACAAAACAATATTGTTGAGAAAATGGAACACAGACTTTACACAACCATGTGACAGCTCACTATCACAATCTGAGAGAGCTGCCAAACCGTTTGGCCGGGGTCCCTAGATGCTGTCCGCTGGGTCCACGTCACGTCATCACGTGAGGTCGATCGGCTGAAAAATTGTGTCACAATCTAAATGTCTATAGGTGGCTTAACTCATTGTTCCAACTTGTCTAGTAACTGTGTTTTAAATAAAATTCTATATAAAACCAAGCTCTAATGTAGAAAGGTCCCCATACACGGGTCAGATTCCCAGATTCCGGGACGATCGATTCCGGGCGCGTGCATGCCAAACGATCGTCCCGGAATCGCGTGAAGCCCATCTTGTCTGATCGATCACGTCCGATCGATCGGGGCCCAGAATCGGATCCGACAGAGAACCAACATGTTGGTCTTTCTGATCCGATTCAGCACACATCAGTGGGAGTTGCCATTTGGGAAGTAAGCGATCGGACACGGATTCGTGCAGGAATCCGTGGGACAAGGTGGTATGTAGCGATCGGACACACTTAATTGCCCGATCGATCGGACCTCCGATTCCTGCTGACATCGCCGGAATCGATCGGATAGGTGATCGATCGGCCATGAATTCGGACAATGTATGGCTAGCTGAAGAGCTTTTCTTTCCAGAAATGATTTTGGTCATATAGTCCATGAATAAAGGAATATCTTAAAATTGCAGAGACTTGAAAAGACGTATTTCGACATGCTGGCATATGTTTTATAAAATCCTTACTAAAATATATATTTCTCTATTATATTTAAAGAATGAGTTCACAAAATAGTACAGTGGTTTCTGAATTTATTCTACTTGGACTTTCCAATAATCCAAAAACTCAATCTATTCTTTTTGTTATCTTCCTGCTTGGGTATGTGGTTATTTTGATTATAAATGTTCTTTTTATGATTCTAATTATAGCTGACACCAGTCTTCATACACCTATGTATTTCTTTCTTTCAAATCTCTCTTTCCTGGATCTCTGTTTTTCAACTTCAGCTTTACCGAGGATACTAAAAGATTTGATGTCAACAGAAAAAAAAAATTCTTATGCAGAATGTGCAACACAGATGTACTTTTCTCTTTCCCTAGGAATAATTGAGTGTATTCTGCTAGCTGTTATGGCCTATGATCGTATGGTGGCTATATGTTATCCATTACACTACGCTACCATCATGACTAAGATGGTCTGCATCAGAATAGCTGCTGGTACATGGGTATCTGGTTTTCTTTTTCCTATTTCTCATGTAGCTCTTACAATCACAGTTGATACTTGTGGGAACAATAAAATAAATCATTTTGCGTGTGAAGTACCAGCAATACTATCTCTTTCATGTGAAAATATTATGTTAGTTGAATTCATTATTTTTGTGCTGGGTGTAATGTTTCTTATAACGCCTGTCACATTTATTTTTGTATCATATATTAAAATAATCTTGAGTATCCTTAAAATTGCAACATCAGCTGGCAGAAGAAAAGCTTTTTCTACATGTGGATCTCATTTGGTAGTTGTGACAATATTTTATGGATCAGCTATGTCCGTCTACATGAAACCAAGGTCAAGCTCAATATCAGGAGCAGATAAAATGATTTCCATCTTTTATGGAATAGTACCTCCAATGTTAAACCCTGTTTTATATTCTCTTAGAAATAATGATGTCAAGGCAGCACAAGTGAAATTTAGAAGTAGATACTGTTTGTGCTGATAAGTTATAGATTGCATGTGCTTCTGTGGCCCCTTGTGTTTCAGTGTCTTCTGTCTGCTGGGCCATACATGGATCAATTTTTCTGTTCGATCTTAAAATTCTTTTTTTAATTGGATCTATTAAAAATTGATTCCCTTCTCCTGAACTGGACTAAAATTAATGGAAATAAGGCAAGAAATAGAAAGAGTTATGATCAGTCAAAATTTTAGTTTAACAAGCATCTCATGGGTTGTTTAGTTGTTCCCCTCAATTTGTATTTACCTGGATGTATTTTGAAGCATATGCACACACCTTCATCTTCTTAACTGGAAATAAATTTAAGGAATCAGTTTTGCATTGATCACACTGTGTGGTGGTACCATTAAGCTAAAACATTTTTAGAGTGGCAGTCAATATTTAAATTGCAAAAGTAAATCAGATTAAAAATAGATCAAGCACAAGTTGATGCTTGTATGGCTAGTTTTAATGCCCTTGCAACAAGAAGTAATTAGAAATGTAAATACTGCATTCAGGTCCAGCAGTGCAATTTGCAGTATGAAATAAACACCGTGGGATTTACATAATTCGTTTTTTTCCAATGAACTAATTCTATTTTTAAAATAAATTATATATAACTATTAAAACTACTATTTAGAACTTTTATAAATGATGAAGTTATATTGTATAAAACGTTATATTTCAACTGTTTAGAAAAAAAAACCTGAACAGTTGATAAAGGGTTAGACTTTTATGTGCTGGTTTGCTACATCCCAACTAAATATAGAAATGAGAAAGAGAATATGTTTCCCCAACCAGTTTAAGTGGTCGGGGATTTAGGGATTTTAAAGGCTGTACCAGAATTTTTTTTGAGTAAAAACAAAAGTAAATTTAATGTACATTATTAAGAAAAAAATTATTTCATGATTCAAAGGTACACATATTCATGTATTGTTACATCACCACATCAGAAAATGATCATGGGTATCTTGATTTTGTCTCAAAATGTTTCGCTTATTCTAATTTCTTCAGGAGATATATCTATATATCTATAAGATAAGATATGTTTTTTCACTTTAAGTTGTATTGCATACAGTTATCACTGTATCCAGTACAATTACCTTTGGCACCCTCTCTCCTCTGGTGTGATGAACACACCAGGGGAGGGAGGGTTAACTTCAAAGGGCACATCTGGGAAATCACACTGAAACAGTTTTCTCCATAGAAAACAGTTTTAGTGCAATTCACTTTTTAATGTCCTGCCGCCAGCCCGATGTGACATCACATCGGGGGGGGGGGGGGGCATCGGCTTCAATGATGAAGCCACTTTAGATGATCGGAGCCACCGGGACAGTGCAAAACTGTAAGTATGCGCTGCCGGGACTCCAATCTTCGCCGGATGGCATATCCAATAAGATGGTTTAACCCTAGAAACAATGCCTTGCTGTGTCTTACCTTATATACATGTAATTTCTGACATCAGCTCAGTGACTTGCCCACTAGTTCCCAGTCTGACGTCAGCTCAATTACTATAAAATGCCATGTAGGTAATACATCACCAACGGCCAACCAATTAGGAGTCGTTTATACAAGCTGCGTTGCAGTACCGCAACGTAGCAAGACTAGGGAAAAAGGTACCCTGGTTTCTGTAGGAACCCTCTGTTCCCTTCAGACTAGCCCCCCCCCTCCCACACGCTTGCATCAATTGTAATTTGCAATGCCGCATGTGAGTGCAAACACCCTGTAGTTTTCATTTTAGCAGGCATGTATTAGAGATGCATGAGCAGGCAGTGTTAAATGTTTTTTTTGCCAGTAATGGATGTGGTTAGCCGGGGTGATAGCATTACTGCTACCACATCAGTACTACTAGTAATATACCTTTAACTTAACATCTTTATGTGATAGACAAATTCAGATTTGGAAACAGCACACTCGAAAAGTAAAGTACCGTATTTTTCGGACCATAAGACACACCCAGTTTTTAGGATAGGAAAACCAAAAAAAAAGATTTAATACGTTTTCACATCAATTGGGTTAATACAATGAATTCAACGAATGCAATATTTGATTCAGCCAGTAGGTGTCACAAGCAGCAGTACACTCTCAGCACATGTCATTCTCCACACTGATCTGGAGGAGGAGGGGGGCAGACATCTGCAAATTCTCTTCTCTCAGTCTCAGCTCTCCTCTGCTGATGTTGCTGTTACTGTGTCCGTGGGAGCTGCAGAGTGATTGCAGTTTCCACGGACAGGAGAGATATAGATGTCAGTTCATCTATATCTCTCTCTTCATTGCCTATGGTAGCCGGGCTCTGAGTTTTGCTGGCATAGGCAATTACACAGTTCAGATGGGAGAGCTGGACACCAGCCGTGATATCACATCTGACAGCTCCTCGGCTGATTTCCGTGCTGGGAGAGCTGGTGGGAAGCCAAGGTGCGACCACCGGCGACTGAGGGGGTCGCGCATTCAGACGCAGGCACTTTTTGCCCCCAAAAGGTGTGTATTATGGTCTGAAAAATACGGTATATGTATTCCTGTACAATTATACTGTACAAACTACTGGTATGTTAACATATATCTGATAATAAAACCTGTAATAAAAACATGTAGGGCATTTATGTTCACCAAACTACCGTATGTTAACTGCTTCTACATTTATTCACATATAATCATGTCATCTTTAGTGGTGAGAGAAAATATTTGAAATTGGAATATATTTGACGAATATCCGACATTTGAGAATTCGCAATATTTCGCGAATGTGCGCTCGGATATTCGAGATGGCAGATTTTGGTCCTATTGTGCTTCAACAATGTTTACCAGCATACATTGAACATATGTGCAAATGGATATGCACAATGCGCACATCGCATGTACTGGCTAAGATCACAGAATGAAGAAGAGAAGCTGTAAAGCTGGTTCGCAAATCTTTGCAAATAATTGCAAATGGCTACGTGCGATGTAAGATAATATATTACGGTCAAATCTAATTTTACGAATGTAAAATGTTCCGTAATATATTCACTAAATTACACGAAATCGAATATACCATATGCGGCTAAACACTAGTCATCTTCTAGAATATTGTCATAACTTTCCATATCTGAACCTACAATTCATTCCTGGATTTCTTTTGACTCTAATGGCCCCAATGTCTCATTCACAAATACTCCATACCTAGGCTTATTACCTCAGCTCTCAGGACAGATGCAAAAATTGTAGTTTAGCAGTAGGTCATATTTGTGGGAGAGGGCTAATACAAGCGCCACATCAGAAATTACTGCTAGGTCTTTCAGGGTAGGTCTTACTTTCAGTGGAAACAGGGAAAATAATGGTCTTCTTACAAGAATCTGTACGATTTTCACTTGGTACTGTGCTTAGTACCAACATGTTGGTTCTCTGTCGGATCCAATTCTGAGCCCCCGATCAATTGGACACGATCACTCGGACAAGGTGGTATGCAGCGATCGGATCCTCTTAAGTGGCTGATTGATTGCAGCTCCCATTCCCGCTGAGATCGCCGGAATCAATTGGGTGAGTGATCAATTGGCCATGGAATCCGACACGTGTATGGCTAGCTTTATATTCAATTTTACCAGACCATGGTTGGCCCTGTTCCATTTTTTCATTTTTTTTGCATCACTGTTTATTTAAAGAAATTTTCCAAAACTAAAGAACATTACAAAGGATTAAATAAAATAGAACAATACAAAAGGGAGGGTAAATGGAAGGAGATCAAACCACGCATCAATAATAGACAAAAAAAAAAACAATAAGCAATAAAAATAGCCTTGCTAAGGTGCAACTTAGGGAGGGAGGGCCCCAACAGGAGGCCACCACCATCCAAAACACCTGTAATAATATAACACAATTAAATAGAGCACACATTAAAGAGAGCAGAAGTGCCAACTAAACAAGCATTTCAAGTGCAATATATAATAAAGAGAGGGGGAAAGAAAGCAGTAGAGGAGGAAACAGCCACCAGATAGGGAGATCACAACCCCTTCAACTCATCCCACCTGGCTCATGTCGCATAAAACTTCTCCATGGTATTATTAAGGGTGGCCGACATACGTTCCATCAGGCGGACATCATGAACCCAGGCAATCAGCTCCGCATAGGAGGGAGGAGTAGCAGACTTACACTTAACAGCAATCAAACGGCCGTCAGGATGTGGGACAGCAGGCGCCTAGGAGCAGCCGCTGGTAATGGAGGGGGTAGACCCAGCAAGAAAATTAGAGGGTCAAGAACGTCTCCAACGTCCTCTCCACCAAGCCGCACACTGAGCGCCAATAGGGGTTAATCAAGGCGCATTGTCAGAAAATATGAAACAATGACCCCACCTCTGTGCCACACCGCCAACAACAATCAGATGTCTGAGGATAGATAGAGTGCAGGAGTCAAGTACCAGTGAAACAGAATTTTGTATATGTTTTCCTTATATAAGTTGCACATCGAGCTCTTGGCTGCACTCCTCCATATGCGCTGCCAGGTGTCATATGGAATCTCAGTATCCAACACTCTCTCCCACTTCAACATGTATCCAAACTTGGGTTCAGGTTCTGGGTGTAAGATGCCAGAATCCCATAAATAGCAGACAGGAGATCCATTTGGGAATAACCACCCAAGCAGAGATGTTAAAAGAGGGTCAATGTAGAAAATGTTAAATGGGGTGCAAAAGTGAGAGCAAAGTGTCGGATCTGAAGATACCATAGAAAGCCTGTCTAGGGTGCCCATACTTATCAACTAGCTCAATGAAAGGGCGCAGTTTCCTAGTAAAGACATCACTCAGGTGACTGAAGTTGAACAAATGTCTAGAGGACCATGGAGAGGACATAGGCGCCTTCAGGCTGTCCGGTATGGTAGGGATAAATAAAAAGGACGTCAACTGAAAACGATCTCTCGTCTGCCGCCAAATAGCAATGGTGAAGCCAACCGAGAACAAGGAGGTGTAGCAGGGGATGGACACCACTCCATTCCACAGCAGGAAGTTGGGGTGGGTAGGGGCAAATGACAATTTCTCCAGCTCGGTCCATCTATTGAAGGACTTTAATGAAGTCCAGGACGCCCGGAGATGAGTCGCCAGGTAATATTTAAGCAGATTATGGAAGGCAAGCCCCCCTTGAGAATTTGGAGCATAAAGGACCGATCGGGAAACCCTATGGCGCTTGTAGTTCCAAACAAAATGGAGCAGGTCATTCTGGAGTTTCCGTTGGTCAGGGGAGGGGACAGGAACTGGCAGGGTTTTGAAAAGGTATAGCAATTTAGGAAGGATAGACATTTTTACAGAAGCAACAAAAAAACGAAATAGGAAGAAGCTTCTATCTCGACAGGAGGGCCCGGATTTCCTGAGAAAGAGGTGCAAAATTAGCCCTATAGAGGTTGGCATAGGAAGTAGTGAGGTGAATCCCCAGGTACTTGATGGAGGTGGTAGACCAGGAGTAAGAAAAGACGAAGGTGAGATGAGTGAGGGCCGTATCCGGGATATTGAGAGGGAGGGCCTCCGATTTGGAACAATTAATTTTGTATCCAGACAAAAGGCATAAGTGTTCGGTCAATGCATGCAGAACAGGGAGCGGTTGTGTAACGGAGAAGAGCACATCGTCCGCATATAACGACATTAAACTCCCTGCCCCGAACCAGTATGCCATAGATATCCGGAGAATTCCTAATGTGGCACGCCAAGAGTTCTATGCAAAGAGCAAAAAGCAAGGGGGACAAAGGGCAGCCCTGGCGCGTCCTATTAGAGATAGTGAAGGCCCGGGAGGAGGCAAGCAGGGTATGGACAAGTGCCGTAGGGTTAGAGTAGAGGTGGGTCAGGGCCTGCAGGAAGGGACCATGGATGTCCACATGTTTGAGGACAGTGAATAAGAAGGGCCAACTGAGACTATGAAAGGCCTTACCCGTCTGGTATTATCACCCGCTTGACGAAAGGGCAAAAAACCCACGGGGTCTTTATGGGTAATGTCAGGAAGGGACCGGGTCAAGTAAAGGGACAGCAATTTAGTGAAAATTTTCAGGTCCGAATTAAGTAGGGCTATCGGACGGTAGTTAGAACAAAGGGAGTGATCCTTACCAGGTTTGGGGATTATCATAATAAAGGACAGTTGCATATCTCTGGGAATGGGCAAATCAGATAAAAAAACATTAAATAATTTTACCATATGAGGGACCAGAATGTGGGAAAAGGTCTTATAATAGGAGTAAGGTAGACCATCAGGCCCAGGCCTTACACATGGGGAATTTCTTTATGGTATCAACAATTTCCTGATCAACAATCGGGACATTCAATTCCAAGCAGGCCTCTGGTGACAAATAAGAACAAGGACAGAGACGCACAACCTAGTACAACAAAGTAAGGTGCTGTAAATGGTAAAATAATATAGAATGGAATAAAATGAAACAAAACAACAGATATTCACATTAAAATAGGTTTACAAGGATTGATCTCTCAGGGCCATGTGCTTTCCAGGAAGACCACACTTCCTGGTTGGGGATGAGATCACTTCCTGCTTACAGATGCTGGCGGGCTCAACAGGAACAATGGGACGCTGTCACAGATCCTAACAGGACTGGTGGATCTGTGTCTGCTTCCAGCTCTGGAATCCATGACACCTAGGGTTAACCTTTCACCTCTCTGGAGCTCCCTCTGCTGGACATTGTGGTCCTGCACTCCTCCTCGGTCTCTCCTGCCTCCGGGTGTTTATCTGGCTGGATCAGCTGACAGGAAGTCGCCTGTACTTTGTGCTCCTATGTATTTTCCTTCTAATTCCTGCTTGACTTCCCTGCTCCTGACCCCTTGCTTGCTTCTTGGACTACGCTTTCGCCTCAAACCTCGGTGCTGCATACCCGCATCTCCTCTGACCACCCGGCTCCTGACCCCTTGCTTGCTTCTTGGATTACGCTTTCGTCCCAACCCTCGGTACTGCATACCCGCATCTCGTCTGACTTCCCGGCTTCCGACCTTGGCAAGTTTACATAGACTTCTGTTACACTTAAGCTGGGCATACACACGGCAACCATCGCCGACATCTGCCGCCGATTTCTTCCGGGATTGTAAACTGATGACGTCATCACGTTTACAATCCCATTGCATTCTGGGGCGCTTCAGTCGGCTGGGCACCCTTTGTGTGCCGGCCATAAGCTACAATGAAGCGGCCGCTTCATTGTAGCTTATGGCATCGGCTCCCATCGGCTCGCGCCGGCCAGAGATTTTCCGACATGTCGGATCTCTGGCTGGCCGAGAAGTGGGGCGACAGGGATCTGTCGCCCCATGTGGGCACATGCCGATAAGCGGCCAATTTTTAACCTGACCGACGGCGTGAGCGCGCACGCCCATCGGCCAGGTTAAAAATCGGCCGCTTATCGGCATGTGTATGGCCAGCTTTAAGCGTATTGTACCACGTAGAACAACAAAAAACTTTAAACCAGAATATATCTGTATCCAAATTTGCACCCGAGGGAGTCCGATCAGTAAGACCAGGACAACCTCAGAGGGACTTTAACGGCACCTAAGTCAAAAAATTGGTTTTTAACACATAGTATTTATTCGAAGTAAACACGATTCTTAGTTTAGATACTGTACAAAAAAATTTCAGAAATGATAGCCCACACTTGGGTCAGTACATTACAGTTGATGTCACTCGACGCATTTCGCAGCTTGTCGCTGCTTCTTCAGGAGTTGACACTGTATTAATTCTTACTGTGAGTGAGGGAAACAAACATTGGACTTTAGTACATGACAGTAATGAACATGTGTGTGAAAAAAGGAAACTAAGTATACTGTATTACCTAGGGTCTGAACAAAAAACCTTGTCAGGATTGGGTGAGTCCCCACCTCTGCGGCCACACCGGGGTTCTTGCGGGACAGGGATGGGCGGCGTCGGGTGGATCTGTCCCGGGGAACAGCGGGTGTGACCACCCCCCCGATGGAAATCCCCACCGTAACTCTGGCCTTACGAGTATTGATTGTAAATTATGGGATATGTACATCCAATAAAGGGTTACGATCCTGTGAGGATATTGTAACCATATGTATGATTAGAGGTAACTCCGGGTATAACAATCGTAACCTCCACCATGTACTGCCACCACCTGGTAAATTGCGTATACATTCACATAGTAAGGTAGCCACCTAAGTGCCCAAATCACTCATAAGGCAGAGAAAGAATTATAACAAAATAAAGAAGTGATGATGATACCCCCTAGAGTGTGTGTATCCTATGTATAGTGCATAAGTGTGATATTGTGTCTCTCTTGTGCTCTACTGGAGAATTCGATGTGGGCGTGCCCCATCACATCTATCTCCCATTCTACAGTGCCTATTGTGTTGGTGTGTTGCTGTGTATAAGGGTGGTCCTAACTATGCTTGGTGTTTGTGATAATGTGTGACGTGTGCATGTGTGTTATTTAGAATAACTATACAGTGTTGTGATGCCGTGATGTTGTATATGTGATGGACCTGATACGTGAAATATAAATGTGTAAACTCAATACCAATCTTTATGTGTGTCAAAGTCAGTCCCAAGATCATGAAAACACAAATTTCACGAGAGAGAAAGGAGAGAATATCAGATCACACCTCTCAAAAAAAAAGTGGAGCCCCCCTCAGTGAATGATAAAGCAGAGTGGTAACAGACAGCAAGAGGGAGAGATCGGGAGCACTTGGATAGACCAAAGTACAATGATATTGAATCGTTACCCTCTAGTCACGTTTGTGTCAATGTAAGTCACTTCCAAGAGGGTAATGGCCAAGAAATGGGCTGTAGGTAAATTGTATGTATATAAGTCATTATCGAATTGGACAGTGTCCGTCATATCTTCAGGTGAGTGGTCTAAGGTACGTCCTGTGGACAGATGTTACTGAGGCACTTCCGGCTGCAGCGGACAGTTAAAGCCGAGACATGTGTCCGTCGGCAGGACCCCTCACCTGATGCCTGACCGTATATGCCGCTCCTCAGTAACATCTGTGCCAGTAAGTACCTTTAGACCACTCCACCTGATGTTGTACGGACACTGTCCATTCGATTAATTGATTTAATACATACATTTACCTACAGCCCATTTCTTGGCCATTACCCTCTTGGAATGCCTTCATCTGACACAACGTGACTAGAGGGGTAACTATTCATATCATTGTACTATGGTCTCCCAATTGCTCCCGATCTCTCCCTCTTGCTGTCTGTCTACACTCTTGCTTTATTCATTCACTGAGGGGAGCTCCACTTTTTTTTTGAGAGGTGTGATCTGATATTCTCGTCTTTTTCTCTCTCTTTGAAGTTTGATTTGTGTTTTCATGATCTTGGGACTGACTTTGACACACAAAAGATTGGTATTGGTTTTGCACATTTATATTTCACGTACAGGTCCATCCCATATACAACATCACGGCTTCACAACACTGTATAGTTATTCTAAATAACACACATGCCACGTCCCACATATCACAAACACCAAGCATAGTTAGGACCACCCTATACCACAGCATACACACCAACACAATAGGCACTGTAGAATGGGAGATAGAGTGAATGGGCACGACCACAGATTCTCCAGTAGAGCACTGAGACACAATATGACACTTATGCACTATACATAGGATACACACACTCTAGGGCCTAGATGCCCAACCTGCGCCCGGGGCCACATTGGCCCTTTGGTGTTTCTACGGGGCCCCCTTAGTCCTCCACTTGCAGCCCCTGAAACCATCCTGCATCACATCAAGGCATAGGAACCAATATAATATCACATAACCTCTGAATCAAAAATGTTCATCACCATACTAACAGTGTTACCCAATGCTGAAGTATCATTTAAAATACATTTTGTTATTTAAAAAATGCTTCTACTAAGTCGTATAGATTGAAAATGTTATGTCGGCCCTTAGTGGATGGCCGAGGGCCGCACTTTTGGCCCTCCATATCAACTCAGTTGCCCACCACGTGCTCTCGGGGGTACATCTCACTTCTTTATTTGTTATAATTCTTTCTCTGCCTAGGAGTGATTTTGGGCACGTAGGCGGCTACCTTACTATGTGAATGTATACCAATTTACCAGGTGGTAGCAGTACATGTTGAGGTTTACGATTGTTTCATACCAGAGTTACCTCTAATCATACAATGGTTACAATACCTCACAAGTCGTAACCCTTTATTGGATGTACATATCCCCTAATTTACAATCAATACGCCGTAAGGCTGGAGTTACGGTGGGGATCTTCCATCGGGGGTTGGTCACTCCGCTTTTCCCCGGGAAGATATAGGGAATACGGCGTGTCGAAGAAGGGGTGGGAGAAGTTTGGGGGACCCACCCATCCTGACGGTTTTTTGATTCAACCCTAGTAAGATCAAGTATACTTAGTTTGTTCCTTTTTTTCACACATTTTGTTCATTACGTGTCATGTACTAAATCAATGTTTTTTTCCCGTCACTCACATTAAGATTTTACGTGTCAACTCCTGAAGAAGCAGCGACAGCTGGCGAAACGCGTCGAGGTGACAATCAACTGTAATTGTACTTACCAAGTGTGGGCTATCATTTCCTTGAAATTTTTTCTGTACAGTTATCTAAATCTAAGAATTGGTGTTTACTTCGAATAAATACTATGTGTTATTAAAACCTTGTTTTTGACGTAGGTGCCGTTAAAGTCCCTCTGAGGTTGTCCTGGTCTTACTGATCGACTCCCTCGGGTGAAATTTTTGATACAGATTATTCTGGTTCAAAGTTTTTTTGTTTCTAGTAATATATGGGATTTAGCATCTACCTAACAATAGGGTTGCTATCTTCCAATTATCGTATTGTAAACCAGTACCTATTCACTAGCCAACTTGCAGGGATGCTTCTGGGGACTGCGACCGTTGGGATTACCCGCGCCATCCAACTCCCTTTGTGTGGATCTTCTGGTGAAATACCGGGTTAGTTCCCTTGACTCCGCACCCCAGATTGCACCCCTCCAATCGTGCAAGTTGTCCAGTGGGTCCACACCCTAATCCACCGGTGTCAACTCTGCTCTCTGGTGTCACCGCCATACAGACGGCGTTTAGAGCGGAGCTCTTTTTCAACCATAGGGGAAAGAGGTTTCAAGAGGGTGGCTATAAACAGTGCTGGCTGATAAGTATGTGAAACTCACAGAACATGGTCATGGTTTGTTGCAAAAAACATTTTTTTTTAAGAACCTTAATTTAGAACATACGATCTAAATCCCATTTTGTAAAGCACACCTTCCAATAGTGACACAACACAAAAAAAGATATTATTTTCATTATTTAAGTTTTTTTTAACAAAGGAGGTTTTATTCCACAAAACTGAAGATCTTTACTGTTCAATAGTATGTGTTAACCCTTGTATTAGTACTTGTTGCTCCGTCCTTTGCAGCCATTCTCCAACTAAAACGTCTCCTGTAACCACGTACCATTCTCTCACATCTGCTTATGTGGGATTTTTCCACTCCCCTTTGCGAACAGCTACCAGTTGAGAGACGTTTGGAGTGTACATCTGGCTGTACCAGACTTTTTTTCAGGTCTCTCCACAATTTCAATTGGGTTTAAGGTTCCGTACTTTGACTGGCCAATCCAGAGTGCGAAGCCTCTTTCTTCTGGAGCCATTTCCTTTTGTACTCTTGCTGGAATGCGTTTGGGTCTTGTCTTGTGTGCTATATCATCTTCGTCCCAGTCTTCAAATCTCCTGAATCTGATGGCAGGAATTCTGGTCGAGAAGTCGTGTTGATAACCCGAAGATTTCATATTTCCTTGCCATATGGAGGTCGTTCCAGGCCAGTCAGAGAGAAAAGCAGCCCCAACTCTTTTCTATTCTTTTATTTCCACCGCATACTTCACGGTTTGGAAGGGTTCTTTTCTTCATATGCGTGTTGATTTTGTCTCCAAAATGTCGTTGGTTTTGATTGTGACACAAATAATTCTTTTAATTAAGCCCCCTACACGTGTTGGATTCGCATTACCGGATTCCGGCACATCGTTCGGGCGCGTGCAACAGCGAACGATCGTTCGGAATGTTCATGCAGCCCACTTGTACCAATCGATCAGGTCCGTATCGTTTCAGGGTCTCAGAATCGAATCCGACGGAGAACCAACATGTTGGTCTTTCTCATCCGAATTTCTGCCCGGATCAGGGGGAGTTTGCCATTTGGTGAGGTGGATCGGAGGTGGATATCGCACACGGAATCGTGCCGTGATCCGCTCGGACAGGTGGTATTCTGCGATGGGATACTCTTAATTGGTCCGATTTATATCACCTTGCGATTCCCGTCATAATCGCGGAATCATCGGATGAATGAATCGATTGTACTGGAATCCGAACACGTTGTATTGCTAGCTTTAGATCGGTCTGTCCATAGATGGACTGCCAAAAGTGCCCTTGGTTTGTCCAGTCTCTTTGGCAAAGTTGAAACGAGGAGGGCAGTTTTTGTTTTTTTGAGAGACAGAGGCTTTCTTCTACAACCCTCTCCATGATGTTCATGGGCTATTCATTTTCGTTCTGATTGTAGACGCATGCACTTGTGTCCCAGATGCTGGTCCAGAGAGGCCTCAACTCTCTAGAGGTGATTGTGTGTGTTGGCCTTATCCTGTTTTATTTATTTGTTCTGGTGCTTCTGGTGATATTTTTGATGGGTGTCCCGTTCTAGGCAAGGGTTGCTGTCATGTGGTTAGGCCCTCCATTTGTAAATTATCTTCGTACAGTTGGATGGGTGGAGCTGAATCTTTGGTGAGATGGTCTTATAGCCTTTCCAGTCTGAGTGGGCTGTCACTACTACCTCTGCTTCATGTCCTCGTGATCTCTCCTTTGTCTTGGCATTGTTTATTTGTATGGACCACAGTGGTTCAGTTTGGTTTCCTCTCTCTTTTAATTAGTGGCAGGCCAAAACATTTTCCAAGGATTCTCATGTTCAGTTGGTCGTGTCTTAATAGTTGATTAAGCACCAAATGTGTTTTCACCTGCGTCTTTTTACCTGCTCGTACTTAACCAAAATGCAGCTGGAAGGTTCACTTTACTTTTGCACATAACTAAGTACCATGTTTCATGTTAGTTTGTTGGGCTACTTAACAAAACTACTAACAGTAAAATGCAATTGATGACATATATCTGACATTTCAATGATACCTGTGAGTGATAGAATGAGAAAATTCATGGTTTTTAAACAACGAAACATCTAAACCCTGAGGGGTTCACATACTTCAAGCAGCACTGTATATAAAAAGACATAGAACGAGACAAACAGAATGTATGTACACACATCCACAAACATGGGGCAGAGACAAATGGATCCAGGGGATGAACGCCTTAGCAACCACAATTAGGTGATGGATGGGGAGAAAGTTGAGACTAGTGGTGGGGCTGGTTACTTTATGATGGTATTAATGTCAAATTTTTCATTCAAGCAATGGGGGATTAGCGTATTGAGGGCATATATCTAATATGTTTCTTGGGAGCACAGCTTTATGAATCTTTCATTAGGGGGTAGACTGGCATCAATGGACTCAATGATAAAACCTTGAGGCCTTCAGTTGAGCCATTATGTTGAAGGTTGTTGAAGTGGCAAGATGGTAAAAATAGGGGGTGTTGCGATGTTCTTGGTGTAGAAAATTGGCTTCGGATTTTGTTAGCATTAGTGTTGAGCGAACCCGAACTGAAAAGTTCGGGTTCGGTACGGACATCTGAGTTTCTGCATACCGAACCCGATCACAGACATATGTCTGTATATCTGTGTTCCAGTCCGGTGTTCGCACCATTAATTGAGCCGCCATTTTACAAAGCACAGGCATAGGGACAGGACGTGCTGTTGCTGTAGGGAGAGATAGGCTGCTCGTTTTAGCAAGACAGTTAGCTTGAAAGGGACAGATAGTAAGGGAGAGATAGAGAGGCATATTGTGTGTCAGGAAGGGAGAGTTTGGCAGGCAGAAATCGTTGCTGTAGAAACACAGGGACCTGTTAGGCAGGCTGCTGGTTCATGTAGTTCTTTAATGTTCAATAGGCAAAACTTTAACTTCCTATTTCAATGGACTAGATTATTTTGCTGTCCATTAGAAATAGAATTAAGTGTCAGATACCTTATATCTCTGCTGAATGTATTTTTTTACACACTTTTAGGGAAAAAAAAGTTTTTCACATCTCATGTATTTCAATGGACTAGATACTTTTGCTGTCCATTCAAAATAGAATTCAGTGTCAGATACCAGATATGTGGGCTGAATGTATTTTTTTTACAAACTTTTAGGGTAAAATAAAAAGTTTTTCACATCTCATGTATTTCAATGGAAAATTTTAGGGAAAAAAGTTAAGTAATTTACATTTCATATATTTGTAGTTAACTCTATTTCCTTGCTGTACATTAAAATATAATTCACTGTCAGATACCACATATCTGGGCTGCAAGTAATTTTTTTCCCACTTTTAGGGAAAAAAACAAAGTTATTTACATTTCATATATTTGTAGTTAACTCTATTTTCTTGCTGTACATTAAAAATATAATTCAGTGTCAGATAGCACATATCTGGGCTGAAAGTAATTTTCCCTCAGTTTTAGGGAAAAAAAAGTTATTTACACTTAATATATTTTAGTGTACTGTATTTTCTTGCTGTACATTAAAAATATAATTCATTGTCAGATACTACATATCTGGGCTGCAAGTAATTTTTCCCCACTGTTAGGGGAAAAAAAACAAAGTTATTTACATGTCGTATATTTGTAGTGTATTCTATTTTCTTGCTGTACATTAAAAATATAATTCACTGTCAGATACCACATATCTGGGCTGCAAGTAATTTTTTCCCCCAATTTTAGTGAAAAAAAACTAAAGTTATTTACATTTCATATATTTGTAGTTAACTCTTTTTTCTTGCTATACATTAAAAATATAATTCACTGTCAGATACCACATATCTGGGGTGCAAGTACTTTTTTCCCCACTTTTAGGGGGGAAAAAACAAAGTTATTTACATTTTATATATTTGAAGTGTACTCTATTTTCTTGCTGTACATTCAAAATACAATTCAGTGTCAGATACCACATATCTGGGCTGCAATTAATTTCTTTCCTACGTTTAGGGGAAAAAAACTAAAGTTATTTACACTTCATATATTTGTAGTGTACGTTATTTTCTTGCTGTACATTAAAAATATAATTCACTGTCAGATACCACATATCTGGGCTGCAAAATGGGCTGGGCTGCAGAAGGACCCTAAGTCTTCCAAGAAGCATGGGCCTGCCTCCTCTACACGGGCACCCCCGATTTCAGTATTTTTCTCCGTCAGGATATACAACAACTTTACTCCAGAGTGGATAGGTTGGGGATCGGTGCCTAGACCACGGATCACGCTGTTTTTGCTCTCCAACAGCTGCTACATGATTTGGCTAAGGATACCAGGGAGCTTCGTCGCCAAGTGAATGACATCGATAATCGTGGCAGACGCAATAACATCAGAGTTTGTGGTCTCCCTGAAGCCGTTCAGAATGAGGACCTCCATGTTGTCCTTCAACACCTCTTTAACAATGTTTTGGGGAGACCTGCTATCCAGCGCATCAAACTGGACCACGCTCACTGGGCGCTGAAGCCAAAGGGCCCCCTGTCCCGTCCCAGGGATGTCATCTGCAAGGATCACAACTTCGCATTAAAGGAGGAAATAATGCAGAAAGCCCACTTGCTGAATGCCTTCGAGTTTGATGGTGCTCCTATCCAACTGTTTTCCCTGGGAAAACTCTAACAACGCAGGCTTCTCCAACCTCTTCTTGCTTTCCTTTGTGAACACCATGTCTCCTACAGATGGGGCTACCCGTTTGCCAAACGCACGTTCTTAGGTTTCCTGAGGATCTCCTGGAATTCTGCAGGGAACTAGATCTCGCTGCCCCTGCTCTCCCTGGTTGGTCTCCACTGCCACCGGTCCCCCTTCCCCCGACTGCATGGTCCACGGCTGTGCGGCGCCGAGGATCACCACCCTCACGGGGGGTACCCACTCCCTGATTTTGTTTGGGTTTTTCGGGCTCACTGCTGCTGACACAGACTGCTTTTGGTTTCTTGTGGATCGTGCCCCTGAGCTGGACTTCCGGCCCCGTGATCTATACACATTGTTTTTTTCTTTTTCCATTTGATGTGCTTGCTGCTCAGGGTGCCGGGTGCGAACTTCTGTGCAGTCTCTGGACTTCCTGGACCCTCCCCTTCCCGCTCTCCCTACTGCCCATGGCTAGCGATTTGCTTTTCTTTTGCTTATTGTGTGAGACGTTTTTGTCTCATATGTTTTATACTAACGGCGGGCCTGGCTGGCGTCCTCCCGGGCGACCAGACATGCTCCCTCTGGGGTACCCTGACTCGCCTTCGTGGTTCCACGAGGTGGTGGGCCTTTTCTGCCCCCACTTCAGAGGGTGACTCAGGTGCCTCCACACCACTTTGCTATGTTTGTATTTTTGTGCTTTGTTCAGTTTTTTATTTGTGGTTCTTACTGTCTTCGGTTCTCTTTCAGACTGTACTATTCTTTCTCTCGCTCTCTTTGGGGACTCTCCTCTTTTTCTTCTCCCATCTAGGTCTCCCATCTCCGGAAGGATCCGCCCGCTCTTGTGGTTTCTATGAGCTGTGTGGGCGACGCTAGCCCTGAGACTCTTTTTGGAGTGGCCCAGCATCTGTAGTTGTGGAAGGGTAAGTGGACTTCTACATGACTTGACAGGACTTCTACAGGCATTGCCCCCCATACTGCCCCCTCATGACTTATAGTTTACTTTCCCTCAATGTTAGGGGACTGAACTCCCTGGGGAAACGGAGACTGGCCCTGCGCGAATTTTGCTCGTCCAAGGCAGATATTGTGTTTGTGCAGGAGACTCACTTCAACACCTCGGGTTCTTTCCATTTTGCTTCACGGTACTTCCCCACGGCTTACTCAGCCCATTGCCCCAGCCTCAAGAAGGTGGGTGTGGCGATTCTCTTTCGCCCCTCGGTCCCCTTTGTGCCCTACTCTGTAGTAGCAGATGCAGATGGTAGGTACCTCATTCTTCACGGTGTCTTGGGTACCTCCAAGGTCACGTTAGTCAGCGTATATGCCCCAAATTATAATCAACCGGCCTTTCTTA
>CM070039.1:48367187-48380729 GCA_036250615.1 Ptychadena robeensis
CCCCCACCTGAGCTGTAGATCTCTGCAGCTCGTCCACCATGGGCCTCTTGACTGCATTTCCAGTTAGCACTCTCCTTGTTTGGCCAGTGAGTTTAGGTGGACGGCCTTGTCTTGGTAGGTTTACAGTTGTGCCATACTTGCATTTCTGAATGCTCGCTGAACAGTGCTCCGTGGGATGTTTAAGGCTTTGGAAATCTTTTTGTAGCCTAAGCCTGCTTTACATTTCTCAACTTTATCCCTGACCTGTCTGGTGTGTTCTTTGGACTTCATGGTGTTGTTGCTCCCAATATTCTCTTAGACAACATCTGAGGCCATCACAGAGCAGTTGTATTTGTACTGACATTAGATTACACACAGGTGCACTCTATTTAGTCATTTACACTCATCAAGCAATGTCAATGGGCAACTGACTGCACTCAGACCAAAGGGGGCTGAATAATTATGCACACCGCACTTTGCAGTTATTTATTTGTAAAAAATGTTTGGAATCATGTATTATTTTCGTTCCACTTCTCACATGTACACCACTTTGTATTGGTCTTTCACGTGAAATTCCAATAAAATGTATTTATGTTTGTGGCTGTAATGTGACAAAATGTGGAAAAGTTCAAGGGGACCGAATACTTTTGCAAGCCACTGTATATATACCTTATTGAAGCGTGATATAAATTCCATTTGAAGATCTTAATTTTGGAAGAAAATTTTAGTTGTCTTTAATTTAGCTGGTCTATAAGGTGACTAAGATTATGATTTGTTAAGGCAAATTCTGCTTGAATCATTATCACATTTATGAAAGTGTATGTTTTACAAGTCTGAATAAATGCATACATGTTATTGCTTAGACATTGCAGCACGTTTAAAGTACACTCAAAAGAGCACCTGGATGTTCCACAGCACCACTGGCAAAATATTCTGTGGACAATCAAAATTGGGCACAGCACACAAACATCAAAACTTCATCCCAACTGTACTGTTCTTTTGAAGTGAGATCATCCTGGAAAGCACATGGCCCTGAGAGATCAATCCTTGTGAACCTCCTTTAATGTGAGTATGTGAGTAATGTTTTATTTTTTTTCATATTATTTAACCATTCACAGTACCTTACTCTGTTGTACTAGGTTGTGCGCCTCATGTCCTTGCTCCTATTTGTCTGTTACAGGAGGCCACACTCCTCCATTTTGAGAGCTGCACACCTACACGCAACCTAAACACCCCCCCCCATACTGACCCAATTTTCTGTGATCTTTGCCCAGGCCCCATACACCCACTGAGGGCCCTTTGGTCACTGACATCACTGTAATTGTGTAGTCACAGCTGACTGTTGTGCGCAACTATCTATTTCTCAGAGCACATTTTTTGACCAATTCATGCAGAACTCCACGTAATCCCAACGGGTTCACATACTTTCTCTTGCTGTACAACTGTATGTGTATTGTATATGTGCTGTTCACATGTATACAATACATATATGAAATATGTAAAACGGTTACATGTAATAATTGATTAAAGTCTTTTAATGTATATGTATGTTTGTTTAGTTAGAGGCTTTTCAGATTAGGGGTTAATGGTTTGTGATTTATATAGGGGTTAATATAATCCCTATTTTTACCACATTGTATGTTTATTATTAAATGTAATTATGGCATCTTAATGTGCATGTGGTTTTTTGTTATGTAAAAATGTGTGTTTTTATGGTTAGGAATTGTCTGGTTTTGTGAATTGCATGCTTTTGTATTGCAAAAGTGTGTGTTTTATTTAGTTGGAATTGTCGGCTGTTTTAGAGTAGGGGTTAATGGTTTGTGATTTGTACAGGAATATCCTGGATAAAAACTGGGTCAACCTGTCAGCATTGCCAGAGGACAAGTGGATATTATCTGTTATAATGCCACGTGCAGCACTAAAGTTCGTGCCACAAGTGTCACTTATACACCCAGTAGTTATACGGCACTGATGGATCATTTAAGATCCCTGCCATGTATTCCTTCACTATCTTCCAACACTTGTACCTCCTTGTACTATTAGGCCACACTTCAGGGTAAGATTGCTGGTCAGGTGTCATGAAAGTGTCCCATGCCTTAGATATTGTTGCCCTGTCTTTGTTGGAATTGCTGTGTGCTCTCCTTGTCTCCCTTTCCTGGTTGCTTCTTCAACTTGTCCTCTCAACCAGAGGAATGATAAGAGGATAAGAGGAAAGATAAGAAGTTCTCTTTGTAGCAGTTGAGAAGGGTGAACGCAAGGGTTGTCGGAAGTCAGCCTAACATGAAGTCAGCCATCTTCATAGTCCAAGTTGAGCTGGGAAGACAAACTGTGACCCTGTCATCTCCTCCCCCATGATCCTGTCTGCCACATTCAGATGGTCCTCCTTAATTGTGAGCAACATAAAGTAGGTTAAAGTTGGTTTTGATAAAGTATGTTTTGATAAAGTAGTGGTAGGTAGTATAAAGTTAGGGGTAGGTAGTATGACATAGGATAAAGTTAGGGTAGGTTAAGATAAGCTCAGTCTGGTCCCTTATACTCTGCCACAGCTCTGCAGCGGTGTGCTATTTGTCCCCTAAGCAGATCAGCTTTAGAACGGCCTGTTGACGCTTACCCACAGCTACATTGATTCCAGCTAGCGACTAAATGAGAAGCAATTCAAGGGCCAGTCATTTTGGAAGTTGCACATTTAGGGCTATGGCCTGTGAGTGGGTATTTTTTGCTTGCGTTCAAATGCCTGTGTTATGGACATTTGGACGGGGAAGTGGATGTTGTTGCTGATGGTTCATGTGAAGGTCTAGATGCAGGGAGAGCATCCAGGCCGGAGCCTTTGACAAGGGATTTGCCAGAAATGCATAACACAGGGTCTGTGACCTGATTGTGACCTATTCTGACCTTTTCCAATGGACCAAGCACCCTCCCCTCATGAAAGCAGGGGGTGCCTTGTTGGGTCCCATTGACTTACATTGGGCTCGGGTGCTCCGTAGAACACACGAACATCGCGATTAGTTCGGACCGAACATTACTATTAATAAACCTATACCACCAACTTGTTTATATTTGTGAAGGTTAGCTGTGGGTATTCAAGGTCCAGTCATGCCAGTGAGTAGATGCATTAAATTAGGGGTTAAGCTATGAGCCTGGGTAAGGGGAAAAAGAACAATATCTGTTTCAGTCCTTGCAGGGCACTTTTTTCTCATATCTTTTATAAGCTATAGTTCTGATGATTTGCTAACTGAAATTACCTTCTTTCCGCAAATATGGACACATATCCCAAATTTTCCAAATTACCTTAAATCAGTGATGGTCAACCGAACTGATATGGAGGGTTACGAGTGCAGCCCTCAGCAAAGGGCCGCACATAACATTTTCAATCTATACTGACTTGTATAAGCGTTTTATAAAGAAATGACAGCAGGCATAGTTGGAAGACATTGTTTTTAATTTTCAAATAACAAAACTTGTTTTGTGTCATATACATCGTCAAAGGTTATGTTTCTCAATATATACTATACAATCACCACCCGTTCATTGGTGAAATAGTGGGAGCATAGGCACTTACCTGTCTGCTGATCCACCGCCAACACCCGAGGAAGAGATGTGAGAGACTTGCTCAAGTGCCATCTGAATGGCTTTTACGTACACCTATCATGTAAGTTTATCTCCTCTCCTTCTCTTCCAACTCTAAGAAGATCCTAGACGAGGACCTGTCAGAGTGGGATTGGCGGACAGGTGAGTTCCTATGTCCTATGCATTAACAGTTAGGTTATGGGGGCCGCAGGTGGAGGATTGAGGGGGCTGCCAAAGAAAGCCACGCAGGTTTGGCACCTGGGCCTTAAATGATAAACCCTTCTGAGTCACCAGTCATCTGCTGCCTTTATTTATCTTTTCTTATAGACTTGGTTTTCACAGTACTACTGAGGCCCAGGTGCTCTGGCAGGTCCTTACTGTCCTGATAAATCAGCTAAATCAGTTAAAAGTCACTTTGCCACCAGTGGCCAAATCTTCTGGCTGGCCACTGCTCTCTACAATGCAGCTGTCTGACCTCCACGCTACTCCTGCTGCCTATTTAACTAGTGCAGTATACACTTGGAGCAAGGAAACAAGGCACACAACCTAGTGCAACAAAGTAAAGTACTGTAAATTATAAAATAAAATATAAAATACTCACACCAAGTGAGTAAACTCTTTGTTCCACATGGTTAACAGGAGCACGTCACTTCTTGGTTACAGATTCTGAACGGCGCTCAAGGATCAATGGGATGAGTTTTGAGCGGCGCGTCCCACTGACCCTGAATTCTTTCATTAAAAATCATTGTGGTAATGTACAGAACAAAATGTTGTCTTTTTCCAAATGCTTTGACCTAAGATGAGGCAAAAGATGAGCTAATTTATATGGAAACATTTATCTTATCTATGCGGATTTCCCTGAACATTTAGTAATTAATTATTCCCTATCTGCCAAAAATAGATAAACATAGAACTAATAACCTTTAATATTTTGGATGATACACTACAATTAAACACCATGAGCTATAATATTTGCATGTGTGCTTTAATTATAAAAGGTCCTTAGAACAGCAACAAGTTATAGTTGGAGGTTACAGTGCAGGGGTGTGGATTCATGTTCTGCTTTGTTGCAGTTTGATGGGTGGAATTTTATTTTAAAATACATCTCAATATTTAGTTCTAAAAATATTTTGCACTATTACAGTTCTGTTTTACAACTCCCTAATTCTTCTCCTTTCAGAATTACTTTGCATTCATTTATAACTAAGCTATTGAAAGTTTCTAGATACAACAGATATATTTTAATACTCTTTTTGAGGACATCTTCAGTCAACAGAAAAGCACAGGTCTGCATCTTTTATATTGTAACCTATTTAATTAAAAATTTTGACCATTTAAACCACCCCAAGAATACACTTATTATAATTAACGTTGTTCATTCTTTTTTAACAATTACACCATAAACTAAAACCAGTTTTGTATATTTAGTAATTACCAATACAAGAAATTACATTATATTTAAGCCTACACTCAATATATATGTTTTTTTATTTGAAATGTATTAAGTCATTGCTATACTCTGCATCATAGCACAGATAATTACAGCAAATGCTTAGACTTCTACTGCAAAAATGCCTGTTCTATATATATTTATTTTAATTTTCATTGCCTTGGTAAAAATCCACACCGAATATAGTTATAAACCCATAACATTGCCTGTAAAATTTGTATCTGTAAAGGAGTCTAAAAGTTTGTTTAATATTGAGACAACAATGTATTAAAACAGAACAAAGCCACATATCATTCTGGGGCCTCCAGGGGCTCTTGCTATAAGCTGCAATTATGTCCAGTATAATTACACAGCTTGTAAACACCTTTTTACAGTTATGCAATATTGCTTTTCTGCTGTTGGTGGCCAATACTCATACATATTGTGCAGCTTTTCTTCTGGGGTCTCTTTCTATGGTTGTCTTGGTTGATGCATCCTATAGCACAAAATAATATTAATAGCAGTAAACGGACATTGTGTTCCTTTCCATTTATGGTAAGTGGAGAAATATCCCGTTAGATAAGAAAACATAAGAAAAATTGCCCCTCATTTAGCTGTTCGATGGAAAGAATACCCTACTCTTACAGACAGTGTAAGGGTAAAGCCGGCCATAGACACCTCGATCCATGGCCGTCTTGTAGCAGACTCATTACAGCGTGGTGACGTCACCACGCTGTGAGGAGTCAGCTAGAGAACTGACAGGAATCCTGTGTGCTCCACTAACACAGGAGATTCCCATCAGATTGTAGCCAATTTACTTGGAGGGAGAGGAGACTCTAGTTAACTGCCTAAAACAGGATTGGCCACAAAAAGAACCAGCTGGACTTGCCGGCTTTTTGGGTCGAATTCTCAAGGTGGGCACCCCAGTAGTTGTGGGTGACCAACCATTATGCGATTGGCGGGAGCGCGCACGCCGATTGATCGCCCACTACTATGGCCAGGAATCGGCACATCTATGAGCAGCTTTAGTGGGGTCAATAGTTATTATAACTGCCCAAGAAACCCCTATTTTTGGGTAAAAATGCAGATAAAACCAAATCAAAATAAAAAACAAAGCATCCCACTACAGTATTCCCACAAATGCCTAGAAGAAAATGGTCAAATCAGTTTTTATTCAAAGAGTAAAAGAAAAAGATAAAACTGTGTTTAATACCTTGTTCAAAAAAGTGACTAAAGCTGGACATACATGGTTCTATTTAAAAGAACATTTCGAACAGGGATCGTACAAGTTGGTAAATTTCAGCCGATTATTCAAGTATCTGACGGGTTTTCTATATATTTCGCTAGATTTATATGAGATGATACTATGGAGCCTGTGTACAAGAATCTATCAGTGGTGAATCAATAAAATTATGTTTTTTAACTATCGCTTTGAAACAATCTTTTTTTACAACTTGAAAATCAAGCTGTGTATGCCCAGTTAGGGGACGTAGGGGAATAAAACATGATCAAATTCGCTAATAAAATTTTTTTTTAATTAGAAATAGACAAATAATAAAAACAGAAAGTCTCTGTAAAAACAAATAAAAAACAATACAATAAATTCATAGTAGGTTGGCTAAGGCAGGTTAGTATAGACATTGAAAACAAAAATAGATTCTAAATTCCCCGATTAATTGCGTAAATAAAAACAAAAATATTTAATATATTTAGTATTTAGTATTTATTATTTAGTATTTTTATAAATAGAAACACTTAAATTGTCAGCTGCAAGTAGATAATATAAAGTATATAAAAAACACAGCTTGTCTCTGGAACTGATCTGCTCATTGACAGTAGTGGAATGCCAGATAATAATTAGTGATGAGTGGCATAGGCAACATTCGTATTCCAACATTCGTATTCCAACTCAACATGAGTATTCCAACATGAAGGCAAAATGCCGCAAATTTTATGGAAAACATTTAGAAAATATTCACATTCGACAATATTTGGGGTTTTTTTTATTGCGAATATCGGCAGTTTTTCTTGCGAATTTTGCGTGCGCAATATATGTTTAACATGGCGCGAATTTGTGTGCGAATTTTTTAAAGTGATGATTTTTGCAATATTCGCATCACCCCAATATTCAATTTAAAAACTGTTGATGGTGTTGCTAAGCTCTTGTTGCAGCCTTCCCATTTGTCCACTTGCATTGAGAGGCATGTGTAATGGATAAAAAATACAGAATATCCAGAATTGCGAATATTCAGCAATATATTCACCATCTTCGTGGATTTCCGAATTGCCAATATTCGCGATTAAAATTCGGAATCCGAATATTCACGATCATCACTAATAATAATTAGCATAGAAAATAAATGGAATTTCAATGTAGTTAATATGGGGAATCCTGAGATGTCACATCATTTGCCTCTGTCTTTTTATCCACTAATATGTTTAATGGAATTTCAAAAGAAAGGACCGTGGAAGGAAAAGATGGAATTTACACCAAATATTCCAACAACAGAAAAAAAACATAGAAATTCCAAATTAAGCCAAAAGTGAGCTGTTTTAGAAACTATTTAGTGGCAATTAAAGCCCTATAACATGGTATCACTATCAACATTTGTGGAAATGTATGGAAGGGGTTTAGGAGCAAATATGTTTGATAAAGACTCTAAATATTGTGACCTGACTTTAAACTTAATTTATGCAAAAATGTAGCAATATTGTTTTTTGTAATGTTCCAACAATCCTTTCCTAATTCCTTAACAATTTTGGTGATAATACCTTGTTAAGTGGCTTTGCAATTACCGTATTTTTCGGACCATAAGACGCAGTTTTTTCACCCCCAAAATTGGGGGCAAAAAGTGCCTGCGTCTTATGGTCTGAATGCGCGACCCGCGCGACCACTTGGCCACCGGTGGTCGCACCTTGGCATCCCGCCAGCTTTCCTGGCACGGGGATTAGCTGGGGGAGCTGGAAGAGCTGTCAGTTGAGAGTTGCCGGGTCTCCCATCTGAACTGTGTAATTGCCTATGGCAGCCCTGAACTGGCATAGGCAATTAGGAGAGAATTGTAGATGAACTTGCATCTACACCTATCTCTTTGTCCATGGAAACAGCAATCAGCAATCACTCTGCTGCCCCACGAACACAGAGTGAGAAACATCGGGAGAGAAGAGCAGCCCAGCCGTCCTTACCCCCTCCCTTCTGCTGATCAGTGTGAAGTTCTGCTGAGAGTGTACTGCTGCTAGTGACCCCTGCTGGCTGAATTGAATATTGCATCCATTAAATTCATTGCATTAATCTTAAAATGTAATCAATCTGTTATTGTGTGCTCTATTTCCTAGCATAGTTTTGGTGAGTTTTTTTTATACATATAACATAACATATATTTCTCACTTATATTTTAAAGAATGACTTTAAAAAATGGCACATCAGTTGAAGAATTCATTCTTCTCGGACTTTCCAGTAATCCAAAAACTCAAGCTATATTGTTTGTTATATTTATGCTTGGATATATGATTATTTTATTTGGAAACATTCTCTTTATTGTTCTAATTGTAACAGACACAAATCTTCATACACCCATGTATTTCTTTCTTTCAAATCTCTCTTTCCTGGATCTCTGTTATTCAACTTCAACTGTTCCAAGGATGCTGAGAGATTTAATGTCAATGAAGAGCATAATTTCTTATGCTGAATGTGCTACACAGATGTACATTTCTCTTTCCTTAGGAGAAACTGAGTGTATTCTGCTAGCTGTTATGGCCTATGATCGTTTGGTAGCTATATGTTACCCATTACACTACACTACTATGATAAGTAAGACAGTCTGTGCGAGAATAGCTGCTGCTACATGGATATGTGGATTTCTTCTTTCTATTTCTCACGTGGCCCTCACACTTAATGTAAACCTTTGTGGGAACAATAAAATAAATCATTTTTTGTGTGAAGTACCAGAAATCCTATCTCTGTCATGCGACAATATTATATTAGTTGAATTTATTATTTTTGTGGTTGGTGTGATTATTCTCATGACTCCTGTCACGTTTATTGTAGTGTCATATATTAAAATAATATTAAGTATCCTAAAAATTGCATCAGCAGCTGGACGGAAAAAAACGTTTTCCACGTGTGGATCTCATATGATAGTTGTGACAATATTCTATGGTTCAGCTATGGCTGCTTATATGAAACCAAGGTCAAGCTCAATACCAGGAACAGACAAAGTGATTGCTATTTTTTATTTTATTGTAACTCCAATGTTAAATCCTGTTATTTATACTCTAAGAAATAATGATGTTAAGGCAGCATTTCTGAAATTTAGAAGTAGATATTCTTACTTAGTTAGTAGGAAATAACTGAGACTTTGTCTTCCTTTAGTTTTATAGGGCTATTCATTTTTAGAATAATTATTGAATAAATATTTGGCTATGTTTATATTAACTTTGAGACTGTTCATTTTCTATCATTTACACTGTGCACTGTATAAGAGATTGTAAATTTTTTGTTTCCAAAATCCGACCATTTTGACTGTTTTAAGTTAATTGCAAAGCCCCTGAACATGGTATCATCATCAAATTACTGGAGATATAGAGAAGGGTTGGGGGTATACTACAAACAAGTATTGGTCTAACACAAATAGTTTAGAACAAATAGAACAAAAAGTTCAAAAGTCAAATTTTTGAAAATTGCAATTTTGACTTTAACTTTGAAAATATTTAACATATTTATTTATGCAAGAACTACATATGCTTGAGCAAAATTTTTTTTTTCAAATGTTCCCACAACCCTTCTTTATATCTGCAGCAATTTTCAGAGGCTTTGCAATCAGCTCACAAATTCAGCTAGTTGAAACATTTTACCATCTCTATGATATATACAATATCTCACAAAAGTGAATACACCCCTCACTTTATATATAACTTTTATAATAACCTTTTATGGGACTACACTGAATATACGACTTTGATACAATGTAAAGTATTCAGTGTACAACGTTTATTACAGGGTAAATTTGGGGTAAATTTGCTGTCCCCTAAAAGCACACAACCACATGTCTTGCAACTTTTGGCAACAAAAGTGAGTACACCCAAGTGAAAAATGTCCAAATTGAGCTTTCTGGGGATCTGAAAAAAAATTTATAGGAAAATTGCCAACACCCTGAAAAGGAGTTGGAGCCAACCGTGGCCAAGACCAATTAGCTTTTTAATAGAACATGCCTTTCAATGGTAAAACAAACATACTCAGCATGATTTCCAGAGATTGTCTTCTAAAAGTAAATTTATGAGTGTTGCCCGCAATTCTGTAGAGGTTGAAGGAGTGGGACTTCAGCCTGTCAGTGTTAAGACCATATATTACAAACGGCACCAAACTGGTCTGCATGGCTGCTGTCCAAAGAGACAGCTTCTTCTAAAGATGAAATACAAGCCCACAAACAGTTTGCTAAAGACAAGGATTACTGAAAACAAGATAAATGTATTTGTCTCATATGGTGTGAAGAGTATGATAGCAACCTGGTAAGGAGTACAAATCAAAGTGTGTCTTGCCTACAATAAAGCATGGTGGTGGTAGTGCCAAGGTTTTGGGCTGTATGAGAGCTTCCGGCACTGGGATTCTACAGTTCACTGTGGTAACCATGAATGCCACATGTACTGTGACATACTGAAGCACAGCATGATTCTCTCCCTTCGAAAACTGGACTACAGGGCAGTATTCCAACACAATAACTACCACAATCTTTACCTGTCAACCCTCTTGTTTTGGCTGGGAAAGTCACGCTTTTATTTGTCTTTGCAGGGCCCATCTTGTTTTAAACAAATCCTGGTTATTTCCTGTATTTTAGACATTTGTCAGTACATGCAGCGCTGATGTCATTGTTGGAGGCACTTACAGAAAACTCTACATCTATGTCTGCAAACCCATGTGGAAGTGTGCTGGAAGCTGCAGCCTTAGCGGCAAGAATAAATATTAACATGAATTTGGAAAGAAAAACACAAAGTCTGAAAAACACACACAGTCACATTGTCTCTGGCATTGACAGAGGTCAGATGTTTTCTGTAAGGTTTTCACACAATGTTGCTGGTATTTTGGCCCATTCCTCCATGCAGATCTTCTCTAGAGCAGTGATGTTTTGGGGCTGTCCCTGGGCAACACTGGTTCCCTTTAAAGGTTTTCTATTGGGTGGAGATCCAGTGGCTTGGCCACTCCATGACCTTGAAATACTTCTTATGAAACTACTCCTTGGTTGCCCAGGCATTGTGTTTGGCATCATTGTCATGCTGAAAGACCCAGCCATGCTTTATTTTCAAAGACCTTGCTAATGGAAGGAGGTTTTCACTCAAGATCTCACGATAAATGGTCCCATTCATTCTTTCCTTTACACAGATCAGTCATCCTGGTCCTTTTGCAGAAAAACAAAGTCCCAAAGCATGATGTTTTCACTCACATGCTTCACAGTAGGTATGGTGTTCTTTGGAGCATTATTTCTCCTTCAAACACGACAAGTAGTTGGGTTTTCTACTTTGGTTTCTTCTGACCATATGACATTTTTCCAATCCTCTTCTGGATCATCCAAATGCTCTCTAGCAAACGCCAGACAGGCCCAGACATATACTGGCTTAAGCAGGGGGACACATCTGGGACTGCAGGATTTGAGTCCCTAGTGGCATAGTGTGTTACTGATGGTAGCCTTTGCTACTTTGGTCCCAGCTCTCTGCGGGTCATTCTGGTTCTGCAATTTTTGCTCACCGTTCCTGTGATCATTTTGACTCCACGGGGAGATCTTGTGTGTAGCCCCAGATCAAGGAAGATATCAATGGTTTTGTAGGTCTTTTATTTTCTAATTATTGATCCCACAGTTGATTTCTTCACAGCAACAGTGTGTGAAAACTTTGTGAAGACTTACAGAAAACATTTGACCTCTGTCATTGCCAACGAAGGGTATATAACAAAGTATTGAGTTGAACTTTTCATATTACTTACACTTATACTTATTTTCCACCAGAATTTGCAAATAAATTATTTAATAATTAAAAAAATTTGATTTCCTGGATATTTTTTCTCATTCTGTCTCCCATAGTTTAGTTGTAAATTACACGCCTCTCTCATCATTTTAATTGGGAGAACTTAATTGGTGGCTGGCTAAATAATTTTTTACCTCACTGTATATGACTATAATACAGGGGAGCTGTGTATATATGACTATGATACGGGGGAGCTGTGTATATGACTCTGATATGAGGGAGCTGTGTATATTTGACTATGATACGGGGAAGCTGTGTATATTAGTATAGTGGGGGAGACAGTGAGGAAGACTGCACTTAATTAAAGCCATGCTACATATGGGTTGAGTATTCACCTTAGAAAATATTAGTTGTCAGAATATTTATACTGCTTCTGATTTACAGTCTATATGATTTATGTGAATAACTTAGAATCTGTATGGAAGGAGATTCTAACCTACTCACACAAATATCAAGCTAACAAGCTCTCAATTGTAAACAAAATACATAAATTGATTAATAAAAATTAGTGTAAATCAAGGACTAACAAAACAAACAATAGTAAAACCAATAGCAAGGTAAACATGCAAGGAGAAATGCCAATAATACTATAATACTATCAAATAAAACACAGTCAAATACTTCTAATTAGTTCATGAGTTAGACAATATACTCTTAACACCCTATTAATGTTCTAATTAGGTATCTATAAAATTGCAATATAAGGCAACCTTAAGAATTGACCGTATGATTTCTCTTAAGCTAGCCATACACAGTCGGATTCCATGGCCGATCGATCACCTATCCGATCGATTCCGGCTATCTCAGCGGGAATCGGAGGTCCGATCGATCGGCCAATTAAGTGTGTCCGATCGCTACATACCACCTTGTCCCACGGATTCCTGGACGATTCCGTGTCCGATCGCTTACTCCACAAATGGCAACTCCCCCTGATGTGTGCAGAATCGGATCAGAAAGACCAACATGTTGGTTCTCTGTCGGATCCGATTCTGGGCCCCCGAACGATCGGACGTGATCGGACGGATAAGTTGGGCTTCACGCGATTCTGGGACGATAGTTTCGCGTGCACGCGCCCGGAATCGATCGTCCCGGAATCCGATGGGAAACGGACCAGTGTATGGGGGCCTTTAGCCACAGAGGTGATAGATTTTCATCTAAAACAATAGTAGAGTGTTGTACCGTGTTAGCCATTGATAAATACAGCAAGTTTGGAGTTCAAGTGATACCGTTTATTGGCTAACTGAAGTCATCAGAGAAGCAAGCTTTCGGGATATCGCAGATCCCTTCTTCAGGCTAATACAATTCTGGTCTTTGAAACTTACATTTATACACAAAATAACATGGTCATAAATATTTGAACAAAAGAAACAGTTTTGTCTTGACACACATGACTGATGGAGGTGAGAGTGAAGGGTTAGTTAATGGAGATAGTGATCAGAGTTAGGAAGAGTTATTCGGGATAATACAGATAAGAGGTTCAGCCCCGATATTCTCCGCCTTCAGCAATTAAAATGTCCATAGACCTGGGAAGCAGAGAAATATGGCAACATAGGTAT
>CM070039.1:48380829-48395162 GCA_036250615.1 Ptychadena robeensis
TGCTTCTCTGATGACTTCAGTTAGCCAATAAACGGTATCACTTGAACTCCAAACTTGCTGCATCTAAAACAATGTTATTCCTAATTCATTTTACACATACCTATAAATAGATACATATATACTATGACTAAATGCAGTTTTAAAGGGATAATACAGAGATCAGAGACAACAATATAATTGCTTTCCCTCTATACTGATGAGATTTTAAGTTGATACTGCAGTTACAATACAAATCACGTTCAGTACAGATTCCCCACACAATATATATGGTTGATACAATACATATATTGACACAAATATGATGTAGATAAATATAGGAAGAAATAAGATACATTTATACCATACCCCACAATATATGGCTATAAGGAATCAACGTCAAATTTCAGGAAAATGTGATGGAGTGGTCTTCTAAGTTGTCTTAGTAAGATGGATCTTAGAGAGATGGTTCAAAATGGTTTCGATACTAGATAGTGAAGGCTGGATCAGCGAAGAAGGTCTTCAAGATGAGTTCAAGAGGTCTCTAGGTTAGATAGCCGGATCAGATCCCCCCTTCTCTCACCTCATTCGCCATTTTAAGCTACCTTTTCGCTGGGTGTGACTTGGTTAACCTATAACTTTTTTGTCATGAATATACTGATGACGTCACAACGTTATGCTGCCATCTTTCCATGCCCTTTTTAATTTTGTCAGTAGATGGCAGTGGTCAACTACTAAACCATTTACATTTTTGGGGAACATTGTTGTTAATATATAACAAAAGTCATAAAAACCAAACTTTCTAAAACAATAGTCTCTAAACATGAATGTTTACAATACTAACAGGGTTGTAGACACAGGTGTCTGATACCTAGTTTCAGCCATCCAAACAAATCTCTCACATTGTCTTTGAAAAGACACAAGGCCATTTGTGAGCCTTCTGTCTATTAGCTAAAACTTGTCAATATCCTCCAAGGTTTTTACACTGAATGACTAACTCAGTGGTCAGCGAATTTCAAAACACGTCCAAACATTTAAGGTTTGTGAAACCAAACCATACTAAAATGGTTGCCATATATCTCAATTTATATATATACCTACTTATATTTATATTTCCACAATAATTCTGACATAGTGCAACTTAACTTTCCTTAATTGGTTAGACAAACTGATTTATGCTGAAAGGGAGGGAAATGGCAACATAAAAAGTACTGAAAATACAGAAAAGTACTTTTGCTTCACTGCACCTACACACTCATTGAATTCCATACAATCCTGTGATTGAAAATACGCAAACTACAAAACTAAGGGCTAATTTCCACTATGTCCTTTTCCCCATGTTCAGCACACACCAATTGTGGGGGTGGGGGGAAGCAAGGAAGTAAGATGCAGAAAAACCTATGCAGCCATAATGGGCACTAAACCATGGGCAAACAACCAATCATCTGGCTGGGCAGCATGGACGCCTCATGCCAACGGATCTATGCCACCCTGTTGAAGCAGGCCCTAAGTCTGATTATACACAAAACCCTACATTTAAATCATATATTATATTATATATATATTTTTTATTAATTTAGTATATCCTTCTGTGCTACAAGCAGGCATGTTATTACTAATATTGTTGGGTGAAAAAAAACAGTTTTACATTCAATGACAATTGAAAGTTTTTCTAGTAAATGAAAGATTTCTTTTTTATTTTGCCTGGGCCTATTTACAAAACATTCTGCAGCTGTTTTAAGACTTAATTAGTGCAGCTTAATTAACATTTTTGGGTCCCTGGAGTCGGAGTCGGCAAAAAATGGACCGACTCTGACTCCTACTAAATTTAAATGGGAATTTAAGACAATTTTTACAATTAAAAAAAAAATACTTCAAATGTCGCAATTAACAAACAGTCATAATGAACATAATCACTTTTCTGCTATAGGAATAAATGCATGCAGCGCATAACATTACAGCGCCCACTGTAACCCTAGCCTAAAGGCCCCCACAAACGTACCGAGTGGGGGCCGACAGACCAGCTCAGATGAGCTCTAGAGTGCAGCGCGATGACGTCATCACGCTGCTCTCCAGAGCTGACAGCAAGACGCCGGTCTCCACTGACACTAACAGCATCGGCCAGAGATTATCAGACATGTCCGTTCTCCGGCCGGCCGAGCTGTGGGGTGTCAGCGATCTGTCACCCTATGTGGGCACCCCCGATCGGCATACACACACGCCCATCGTTCGGCAGCAAAATTGTCCACCGCTCGGTGCGTGTATGGCAGCCTGGTAACTCTCGCTGATAATGAAGTAAATGTGTTTTGCCGGACTAGAGACGCTTGTATAAGTGAAGGGAATGGATCGCCAATAGTTCCAGACTGAAGCTGTAAAGCATTTGGAAAACCGCTGTCATTCAGCTGAGGCGACAAATACTTGATATAAATATTCAAGGGAAATCATGAATCATGTTTGAAGTGCCCCTTCCCCCTGCCTCTTCTAGGAGCCTTCCACTGCCCTATCTTCAGCAGAACACTAAAGCTTGGCACACACGGGTAGATCTGTAACAAGATTTGAGTACAATCAATTAACTGGCGCGCTCACGGTGATTGATTGTACTCTAATCTGTTTACAAACCTACCCGTGTGTGCCTTCTTTTGGGCGGGATCAATAGAGCCGGTTCGAAGGAACTTGATTGAACGGGGTTCTAACATGTTGAAAAGACCCCGTTCAATCTCCAATACTTTGCATGGAGACATGAGTCTCCATGGAAAGTATTAAAACAGCTGCGGCTCTTGCCTCCTCCACAGCCGTCGGCTGTCAGTGTGAAGGGACGGAGCCAGCACTCCTCACTTGGAAGCTGTGTGAGACATGCTGCTTCTCCCCAGGTTGTGGCGTGTTGTAAATCACACGCTGCAAGCTGGGGATAATGGGTCCCCATTGAACAGGAATCAATGTGCCCATGTGGTGCACATTGATTTCCGTTCAATTGATCCCCGATCAATGACAGCGTGGTGCCTAGCTTAAGGAAAAAGCAGCAGCATCTTCTGCCTAACTCCCTTTCTCTGCTTTAATTGGCCATTACAGTGTAGGTTTCCTGGCCAGTAGCTCTGTGGTTAATGTATGATGCCTTCCTTTCCTTTAATGGATGGATACAATACATTAGCATATTACATACAGAGGAGTCGGAGTCGAGGAGTCGGAGTCGGAAGAATCTGAAACTGAGGAGTCGGAGTCGGGGAATTTATCGACCGACTCCACAGCCCTTGGAATTTGCAAACATTACTGTTCTTGTCAGTATGCAGCTATATAAAGAAAAGAGGGAAGTAACAGGTGAAGGGGATCCAGTGATCCTTGACATGCACCACATCTCTGCTGAACTCGAATTTGAGGTATGCTAGCAAAAGTTTTTCTTTTAATATTTAATGTATAAAGGTAGACTAGGGAACAATTATTTTCCTATTAGCCTAACTATATAACCATAATAGCAATTTAAAATAAGGTTTATCTTTTCTGTAAGCCACAGAATACATTGAAATATGGAATATATTTAAAGTGTGAGCCCCTTTCAAAACAATTGTAGTTTGCATACTTAAATATTACATGTAGTCCTATTTATTTTTTAAAATAATGATAATCAATATATCTATGCATCTGCATCAAACATTAAACATATTCCATCAGTGATGTCACGTCTGGTAGTCGGAATAAGGAACTATGCATTCCAGAGGCCGGAAGTAATGCCACTGATTTCCGGTATTTCCGATTCGAATTCCTCGAGAACAGGCAGGGAATTTGAATCCACCTGCGAACAGGCGGACGTCTGAATTTTCTAAAAGTTCCGATCCGCCTGTTTGCAAATGGACCTGGCCCATTTTCGTCCATCACTAGTTGTATATCAAGGTAGCCAAATTTAATTCCACCAATGAGGGTAATTTATTCTTAGAAGCTGGGCATAGATGTCTCGATGCCGGGCCGGTAAAAGGAGTCATATTTAAGGAATTTTGCATTGATCACACTATGTGGAAGTATCAATAGATCAATAGATATTAGACAGTTGATATTTATTTTTGCGCAAGAGGATCAAACTAAAAGAGAAAAATGTGATGTTAGACATTGACATGTTTAGGTTAAATGAGCAGGGATGGCACAGAGTCCACAGAAACAAATTCAGGAAGAGATTTCTGTATGAAGCCTGCATGTTGCTGTAGTTGTCTGCAAGGATCCAAGTAAATTATAAAACAATATGAATAAATGTACAAAATAAACACACATACACTAGCACTGCAGACCCACTATATGACTGTGTGGAGCCCACTAAAAGGGTTAATGATTTTACTTACGTTCAGCCTTAAATGTGTAGCTCACTCATTTTGTGCTGCTCATTTTGTGTGACATTTAGCTGTATTAAATTAAAGGTTTTTTTTCTCTTTAAAGTAAAATTATGTGCATATGTAGGATTTCAGATTCCCTCTGTAATGTTGCCTGTGGATTCTGCTAGCTAGTTTATTCTTCTGAACTACGTTTAACAGACAAAATATAAAGTAGAAAGGGCTGGGACAAACAGTTTAACACAGGGTGCTTGCAAATTATCACCTTTCATTCCAATGACTAAACCTGTTTGCTCAAATGTTCAAAAAGAATATCCTTGCAAAAAACATGGTTAGTCAAAGTTTTGTTAAATGCTTTAAGGCAGATGTGTGTACATTCATAGCCTGAAAGAAACATAAAGTGAAATTTTCCCATCTATGCTTTTCAATGTTTCCTGAAATTCAGATTTAAGGATAGGTGCAAAACATTCACATACTTTTTTTCCAGACTGCCAAATACTTTGAATAGTGAAAACGTGTTCTTAACCTCCCTGGAGATTTTACTAAGGTCTTAATTTCTGTACAAAAATTTCATTACATTTCATTATTTTCAAATTACAGTGCTTTTCATGTAAAATCTGCATGATGTGTGTTATTTTTACTCTGACTAACTTTGCAGGGTCCTAAAACCAATGTAGGGATATAGTAAAACCCCTATGGTTTATTCTGATAAGTTAGAGAGTTCTAATTATACAATAGACTGTAATCAGCCTATCTAAAAGCCTTTTCTATAGTGTGCCCTTCTGCTGCTATCTTGAGGGATGGTGAGAAACTACATTATGGGGTCGATTGGGGGCGATTGAGAAACTACATTATGGGGTCATTATGGGGGCGATTCATATATGGTCCACCAATGATGAATATAGACATTTTTTAACAATATTCTGCTTATTACCTAATCAAAAGAATATAGACTTCTTTTAACAATATTATGCTTATTACTTAACCAATTTCTTCATTTGATAATCCACCTACTTAACTATTCATACCTGACTTATTCTCAAACCGACTTACACTTGTCATCTTCTCTTTAGCTTATACCTGGTTTACCCTAATACTTCATACCTGAGACCTACCTACTTATTTACTCAAAAACGAATACAGGTATAAATGTCTGTTTACTTTTACCCTTTTACTTTTTACTACTGTTACATTGTTATCACTTTCTGCATTCTTTATACACTCCAATAACTCTATACTGTCTTTGCGTACCATATGAACCTTTCACATTACATCCTATATCAGTAAATATCTCAACTTAGCCCCATAAGGGGGAATACCAACAACTTCTTAGCGTCCACCTTTTTCGACTATGTACTCACCCTACACATATACGGATATAACAGGATACTCTAGACATGGTCACTTGGATGCTTATTCACACAGGCATGCAACTTTTTGCCTTCCTATTTTCACATTCACTTTACCCTGTGTGTGTCGTCTTTACTCTAAACCTTGATCATCTTTTTCATAGATCACCTAACACGAGAGACTTTAGTAGATGGATACATTATACAAGTGGACTACTGGTCCTCACTATTATTTTGGCCAGCATTTTTCATTGCCCCTCCCTACACTCCAGGGTGGATTCTTTTGTTGGTCTTTCCATTGGCCATTTCCCTATTTATCTCTTGACCTCTAACAATTCCTACAAATGATTGATGTGGATACCAAAAACCTCCCTTGTGCAGGTCTTCGCCGTGTGTGGTCGACCCCGCCGCCCTTGGCCCCCGTTCTTCTCCTGGTATGGCCCCCGTTTTTATGGGGGCAATGGACAAGATGCATCTCATGGGAATGGCACAGCTTTTAAAACCATCTAAGTTGAGGGAACATCCTACCTATAATATCTCCTAAACCCTATACCTATCTTTTTGTGTTAACCCAAGCACTCTCCCTTGTTCGTCATTGTGGCTTGGATTTGCTTTGCTACCATGATACAGAACTGTGAGATGGATACCAGATACCCCCCTGAGGAAAGTTGTAATGGAAACGCGCGTGGGGGGAGTGGATCCTAAGGACACATGCTCCTCTGTCCTTGACTTTTATCCTTAACCATTGTTTTAATGATACCATAAAATACCGTATGGAGGCCTGATGTAACTAGTAGAAACTGTGACTATGATATGTATCACTAAGAAGCCAAACACTGCAATGACATGTTTCGGGTTTTAATCACTGCAATAAATATGTTGTTATTTTTTACTACTGTATTTTTACTACTGTATTATAAACATACTTGAAATTAACTTATGGCCGTTAAAGTCCCCTCGCCCCTGACCTCGGCCAGGGGGAATTCTCGCTATAGTGGTATTCTCCACTTTATAGCACATTTTGTCTATTTATATTTGGGATGTTGGCCACCCCCTTGATTAAACGCAATTTTTTGAATATACATTATGGGGTCATTTATAATTAGCCAATCAGGAGGTTTTGTAGACTGCTGATTCATATCAGGGAGTTTATAAATATAAAGTAAATAAAAAATAAAGACCATTTGGTGTAAGGCCTCAGATAAAGTGTGGCTAAGAACTCTTCATCTGGGAAGAACCCTTAGAGATTCTTGCTAAAAGTTACATAGTAACCTATAATTGAGTGACTGTCTGATTTGTGTGATAAGAATAATAGCTGAAAGGAGAAAAGGGAGAAACTTTTCCCCATATAGAAAATGGGAACCAGGGGACTTTAAAGGCCAGCTTTGTAAGTATCCCAAACCATTAAGGGTATAACAATTACATAATGTACAACATAACATACATTTTCAAACCATCAATAAGGGTAGGTGGAAAAACATGTTGTGTATCAATTTAAAAAGCATCGAGTTTAATGTCCATAAGTAAAATACAGTGTGCGCTGAACTGTCCTTCCTTCCAGTGGGGGATATAGATAAGGTGCAGATGGGCCCCGACATATGTTTCGACCCTTCATCAGGTGGTCCAAATCAACGCTTGCAGATATAGGTAAGAGTATAATTAAATTCCCATATAGTCATGAGGGTATGTGGTCACTTACCCAATCGGGTCTCAAGACCTCAAGAATGGAACCACTGTATACCCTTAATGGTTTGGGATACTTACAGAGCTGGCCTATAAAGTCCCCTGGTTCCCATTTAATGTTATTTTGGGATGTTGGCTGGCTCATGAACTTGGGACATCTCTGATTGCTCTTTATAATCAAGAAGAATAGCTGAGTAGATTATATATATATATCCTGTCAATATCCTGCACCCTCCTTGCCAATATTATATGCTGCTCTGTAAATAAACAGTAAAGATTTAAGTTAACTAAAGTGGCATATATCTATGTCAGCTTATGCCAACTAAGTGACTAAATTAATGACTGGTTTCCAGGAATTTATATTTTTAGAGCCCCAGTCCTGCGTGGAGGTGCTGCCAATTGGATTGTGAATTACAGACTTCTACTTAGGGCAAGGGTCATTAAACATTACGTCAAGAGCCACCCCCCCCCCCTCTTTTACTCTAATGAAAAATAGTTGGGAGCTGCAAAACATAATATATTCACAATTGTGCACACTATGTTACACTTTGTAACACTTAGGCCAGCATCCCAGCAGCTTGGGTTGCCCAATGGCCACAGGCACAGAAGCTCCGTCATACGATCCTCACTAAACCACCACCACCCCCCAGCTCATGCTGTCAGAGAGTACACAGACGAAGATGCTGAACATCTCTGCTGTCATGCGATCCTCACCTTCCCAAGCCCCCCCCCCCCCCCCCCGTCAGGGAGCGCACATCATCAACACACACTGCTAATCATCAACATACAATACAGGGGTAGTGTTCTCCTCAACTGTTCCTTAGCGCATCTACCTCAGCTGTCAGAGCGGGGCCCTATGCGCCTGCATACTGTGCATATTGGGAGAAATGGCCCTGACTACAATTGAAGATTTAATACATTACATAATTAACTGATGGAGAAGTTACCAGTACTTTGTTAGGGAATTCTCACTATAATTAATAAATGTGCTACAATTGATTGTAGGTGCTATAAAACTGAGCCACTGTGTGCAGCCCTATGGCAAAGATGGTGGACATGGTTCTTAAGGACATAAGGGCAGTGGCGGTTTTACATATGGGCCGTATTGGCGGTTGCTCAGGGCGGCATCCGCTGTACTGCCTATGTGTAACAGTGCCCTCTGCTCCCTATGCCCCCAACATCCGACTCAAGCTCTGCCACCTTCTGCCGAGAGAGATCAGGGAGGAAAGGGGGGTGGATGTCCAACTCCAGCTCTGACACCTCCGCCCCCCCCCTTTCCGAGAGAGAGAGAGAAAGAGGGGGGGGTCTGATGAGTGAAAGCTGGAGTCCAAGATCAGCCTCCCTGTGTCACTGATCATTCTGCTTCTGTCTTAAATTGCAGCCTCCTTTCACCCCATATTTCTGTGTCAGCAGACCCCAATCACAGCCTCCCCTCAACTGATATACCTGTATGCGTCTCCTCGAAATGAGCCTCCCTCCTCCCAGTGTCCCTGTCAGTTTATTCTGCTATGGACAGGGGACATGTCAAGATCAGCCTCCCCCACTGTGTCCCACATTGCAATCTCCCCAGGACCGCCCCAGCATGAGGGCATAGCCTTAGCCTAAAAAAGAATCACTTACAAGGTGCAAAAAAACACTTATCAGAAGTAAATTAAATTTAATAAATGAGTTACCAACTTCAATACAATATGTTTAAAGCTAATGTTGAAAGTCTGTCCTTTGCAGCTTTGTCTGAAACTGAGAGGGCAGCCGAAGAATAAGTTCAAGACATAAATTTAATACAGTTTTGAAGCAGCACAGTTTTTGCAGTATCTATATACTTATTATAACATACAAAAAATAATATTATCAAAGTTTTTTGTTTTTTTTTCATATTTTAAAGAATGCTATTGGGAAATTACACTATTGTGGAATTCATTCTTCTTGGGCTTTTTGTTATCTTTTTGATTTCATATTTGAGCATTTTGATAGGAAACATTCTCATAATTACTCTAATTATTACAGACACCAATATTCATATGCCTATGTATTTTTTCAAACCTTTCTTTTCTGGATCTCTGCTTTACAACATCAGCTGTCCCACGGATGCTAAGAGATTTGTTGTCTGCCAATAAGGTTATTTCCTTATGTGTGTGCAACACAAGCTTACTTTGCACTCTCCTTTGGGGAAATGTTATGTATTCTGTTAGCCGTTATGGCCTACAATCGATATGTAGCTATATGTTTCCCTTTACATTACACTGCCATTATGAATAGGATGGTCTGTATCAGGTTAGCTGCTGGAACGTGGTTATGTGGATTTCTGCTTTCTATTGTACATGTGGCTCTTTCACTCAACATACATTTTTGCGGGAACATAATAAATTATTATGTATGTGAAGCACCCGAAATTGTAATTCTGGGATGTGAGAAGATTCTTATAATAGAATAGGCTATTTTTATAGTTGGTGTGATTATACTAATGACTCCAATCACATTTATCGCAGTAACATATGCCAAAATAATCTTCAACATCCTTAAAATTGCATCATCAGCTGAATGGAGGAAAGCCTTTTCCAAATGTGGATCTCATATGATAGTTGTGACAATATTTTACGGATCAGCAATGACTGTCTACATGAAACTGAAGTCAAGCTCAATACCAGGAACAGACAAAGTGATGGCTGTGTTTTATGGAATTGTACCTCCAATAATAAACCCTGTGATTTATAGTTTTAGAAATAATAATGTTAAAGCAGCATTTCTGAAATTTAGAAGTAGATATTCCAGTTGCTAATAAAATTGAAAAGATACCCATTGACTTTAACGGTCTTCATGTTTTAGATTTCTTATGGGTTTAGATTTACAGGCCCATAAGTATGTTAAACACCCAAGAGGCACCTCTAGAAGTAAGAATTTGCAATGGTCTAAAGCTACAGTATATAATTTTCATGGTAACTTATAAATATTAATAACCTATTGATTAAATAAATCATTGAACTGATATTTCTGAGTTTGAGTTTTCACCTGTAGTTTTACAACACTAATGCTGCCTATGGATATGAGATCTGTGAAATAGATTTTCTAAAGGGGAAAACCTAAAACATATATGGTAGCAACTTTTAAATATTCAAATCTAGCATCTGCAGATTTACACATTTGTTTCATTCTCATTGATAATATTTACAGATATATCAAACATTTCACATGGCTCAAAAGGCTA
Organism: Ptychadena robeensis; assembly: GCA_036250615.1. Classification (NCBI taxonomy): domain Eukaryota; kingdom Metazoa; phylum Chordata; class Amphibia; order Anura; family Ptychadenidae; genus Ptychadena; species Ptychadena robeensis. The sequence continues at coordinate 48,391,353 of CM070039.1, forward strand.
ACTCAGGATTTATGTTTCTATGATTATCTTCTTTTTACAGCTTTCATGACTGTAGCTTATAAATGTAATTAATCTTGTAATGGCTGACAAAAGAACGTACACATTTCCAAAAATAAAGAAATGACATCCATTTATTCCAGGTATATTAGTGGTAAACCACTATAAAAAGAATGACATCTATTTAGATCCAGGTATGTTAGTGGTAAACCACTATAAAAAGAATAGGCTTCTTGGAGGCGCCCATATGGTCATAAAAAAGTCCTTTATTTGGTAAAAGAGGTATTTTCGAAAATACATCAACACAAGAACGAAAAAAGCATTTTTGGACTATTGCGTCACTTCTTCAGGATATAGTGGTTATATTTTTCGGTTCTGTGAGAGTAAAATGACACTCTGAGTTTAACCAAATGGTTAACCAGATCAATATTCAATTCATTGCATAAAACAGGTCAAACAGGTCAACATAAAAATAATATATAAAAAATATAGTAGGGTTTACAATATTTAGCCCGTAATGCCCAGGGGGTTAAAAAGTTACAAAATGCAAAGTATGACATACAAAAATTCTTACCCTAACTAAGCTCTGCAGTGTGTGTGTGGGTGTGTCAATGTAATTCTCCTCAGCTATAAGCACATATTTATAAACTTTTCTACTACATATAGGGAAATACAAATACATGAATAGATATGTCACACCCACTGGGAAGGCCCAGTTAATCTATACACAGATTCATATCTATACCTTCTAAAAGATGGAAAACAATGATATTTAAAACTTATGTTTCTAACATTTATAATATAGATCAAAATCTTACGCTATTTAACATTAGCAAAGAGTTGATTGATTAGCAATTAGTTGATAAATTATGAGAATATAGTACTTTTAAAAAGGCAAATTTAGTAACATAAAGTGTAAATAACTACTGTTGATGGTAGAGAATTTATGTAGATGTAGAAATTGTTATTTAAGTATAATAAGGGGTACACTTAATTATACATGCATATTTCTCTCACAAAAGTTAATACACCTCTGACATTGCGGTTAATAAGGCCAATGGCAGGGACTGGAAGAGTGATTGTTTAAGAACATATGGTAATGTATCCCAGAATTATTAATAGACTTGTTTGTCTCAGCTTTAACTGAGGGGGGTTCAGAGTCTACTGATAAGATGGGTGAAACAGAGTGGTACAAATAATCAAATTAATAAAATCGCCAGGTGATAAGGTGTGGTTTATAAATCCAGAAATGGGCGAAGTCATGAAAAGTTTTGCTTATGTATAAATTTTGTGTTTTGGGAGTTTGCAGATCAATAAATCAACAATGAAAAATGGAAATGACCTCATTCTGATTATGTAAAATGTTTGTATTAATAAGGGCACTTGGGGTCTCAGAAATCAGAGCAGACCCTCGAGAATAAACCAGCCTGTGTTTTTTTGTTTCTTTTCTGCTCTCCTGGTATATCATACCCGATATCTGTTGTCATCTTTTCCACAGCTGACATTCCCTTGTGATGTCAGGAGAATTGCTCTAATATGGTTAAAAATATATCTTATTTTTTCATGGGACAACACTGAAGATATCATTTTCATTCAATGTAAAGTAGTCAGTGTACAACTTGTATAGCAACATAAATTGGTTATGATTACAGCAAGTACAAAAGATGGTGATAGGTCCACTATAGGGGGGATCCTACACAATCTTTTTTTTTTACATGTTTTGCTGAAGCAAGTTCTTTTTTTTTTCGGCATTCGCATAAAGGTGCAGTTGTGAAAAAACGCAGTGGACATAGGTGGACAGGATTATTGTGAAGTACCTCTGTAAAGCAGGCTTCAGACATCTTGCTAAAAATGCTCACTCAATATTACTTGGCTCTTTTTAGCTTCAACACTTGGATGTGTGGATGACATAATATCCTTCAGCATTTTTGTCCAGAAGATAATGTAGTTACTTATTCATTTGTTTGTCCTAGAACATTAAATGGATGTACCAGCAACTATGATATCATGTTGACAAAAAAAGGATGTAAAACAATTGATCCACTGTAAAACTTTCCAAAACATACTAAATTAGGGAGTTAACAAGGTCCACCCAGGCATGTTTAGTGAACTTGCTCCTATCTGCAATGTTTTTAATTCCTTTAATTCAACTATATATATTTTAAGTCATTCATGTAATTTGTTATGAAGTATTTTAGTCATTTAATCTATTTTTATTCCTTTAAAGTGTATCTGAAGACATTTTTATATATTCTAGATGCAGGGGAGGGTTAAAACATATTCACATTCTTAAAATTTTTACTTCTGTTACTGTTAAGACGATATCTTTTAGATTCAATCTTTCACATGTGTTTACCTTTGTCTGGGCACCACATGCTCTCCACTCAAGTTTTAGGCTTGTTCACACTAGCTGGCTTGCAACTGTAGTGCAGGGCACTAGGGTCCATAGGATGTATTGCTCTCCTCAGGAAAACCACCGTCACCCCCACAATTGTTATGTGGACACAGAAGGTTGAAGCAATAAGGATAATGGAGGATATCTATACCTTCAGAACAAGCATGAACTCTACAAATATACTTGGTCCCGTTGGGACCTTTACAGATTCTCGGAGGAAGGACATGCTCTTTACAGATTCTCAGATCGACATGCTCTTTCTTCCTAACTCTTCCTCTGCTTCACTTTCCCTTTACTTTCACTCATTCCTTTCTATCTTTCTTTTTTTTTTTCTGCTCCCCCATGCTTTCTTCACCCCCCCTCTCTTTTTTTTTCAATCTCTCCCTTTCACCCCACACCACACACTTATTGACAATTTTAATACCTAGAGGCGGCAACTTGGCCTAAATGAATTTTTGATAATTAACATTTCTTCACATTTGAGACACAGAGAAGACTTAAAGTAAAAAGTAAAAAGAAGAAAGTCATTTTGGTACCAATATTGCCTTCACACTGTGACATTGTGAAAATGGCCCTCCCACCCTCCCTCCCAACGTCTCTTTTGTTGTAGAAATTCTTGCGTTGAAAGTCCACATTAAAGGCACAGGAGGACCTGGAAAAATAGCAATAAACATTGCCTCATTCGCTAAAACACACATGACATTTACATGGTTAACCCTGGGGATGACGGAACCATGCTATTATTCTTAAACCATGCGCCCTATATCTTTCCGAATTTTTTGGGGTGATCTTGTTGGTCGTAGGTACAGTGGTGTGCAAAACTATTTGCCCCCTTCCTGATTTCTTATTCTTTTGCATGTTTGTCACACAAAATGTTTCTGATCATCAAACACATTAAACTATTAGTCAAAGATAACACAAGTAAACACAAAATGCAGTTTTTAAATTATGGTTTTTATTATTTAGGGAGAAAAACAAACTCCAAACCTACATGGTCCTGTGTGAAAAAGTAATTGCCCCCTGAACTTAATAACTGGTTGGGCCACCCTTAGCAGCAATAACTGCAATCAAGCGTTTGCGATAACTTGCAACGAGTCTTTTACAGCGCTCTGGAGGAATTTTGGCCACTCATCTTTGCAGAATTGTTGTAATTTAGCTTTATTTGAGGGTTTTCTAGCATGAACCGCCTTTATAAGGTCATGCCGCAACATCTCAATAGGATTCAGGTCAGGACTTTGACTAGGTCACTCCAAAGTCTTCATTTTGTTTTTCTTCAGCCATTCAGAGGTGGATTTGCTGGTGTCATTGTCCTGCTGCAGCACTCAAGATCGCTTCAGCTTGAGTTGACGAACAGATAGCGGACATTCTCCTTTAGGATTTTTTGGTAGACAGTAGAATTCATGGTTCCATCTATCACA
>CM070039.1:48408236-48428698 GCA_036250615.1 Ptychadena robeensis
TGAGGCAACAAACAAACACTGACACGTCCAGACAGAATGGACCACCATGAAGGAAACGCCGATTCCCATTACCCTTCAGCAAAAAGCTACTCACGCTTCTGACAGCCTGGACCCACTGCACTGAACTGCCTACTCCTGCAGCCTTGACTCAGCCCACAATGCTGACAACGCCATTCCCTTAGCCAATGCTTCCTACCAAGCCACTCACCAGCTGAGGTGTCTGCCAAAGCCGGCGTCCCGCCTGTCTCTCAGCCATCCTGGATGCATCGGACGCCAGCCACGGCAAACCGCCGCCATTGCGCCGCCACACGCACGGATGCACGCACGGGCGCGCGAACCCGGAAGTCCGGAAGCCGTGCTGACAATCACCCACCCTCCTGCACGAGTGAGAATGCTGATGGGGAGGAGAAGCTTTACCCCTCCCCCCCTCCACACGTATCCACATCTTGGAATGCCTAGCGAGGACAAAAAAAAAGAACATCCGAATGGCTGGAGGTGAGGGGATTTTATAAAGCTTGTTATGGGATGTCCTAGGGGGTCAAGGGGAGGAGTGACCCGTGGTGGGCTGACATGAGGTGAGCCAGGAAATGTGGGATGTTGGCACATAAAACATGGAGAGTGAATGACAATTAGGGGTAACAGTTAAACAAACCATACACCAAGGAAACATCCTTTATCTACTGGACAGCATACAAAAATCCTGCTTGATAAACCAATTATGTAAGATATAGATCCATCAGTAGTGTTGAGCTCGAATATTCGAATGCCGAATATTTTTCGCAAATATCGGCAATTCCAGAATTCGCCAATATATCGAATATCTCGGCGGATATTCGCAATTCCGAATATTCGCAATATGGCCATGTATTGCGAAAATAATATTCTCATTGCGAAAATAAACATAGCATGTGACCATTCATTTTAAAGATTTTCGCGATGCAAATATAATTTTCGCAATCCATGGTTTACCGCGAATATTCGAATTTCCGAATATAGAATCGAATATTAGTAGAATTATTTGCGAAGTATCACGAATTCGAATATTGCCTATGCTGCTCATCACTATCCATCAGTCTAAAACTCCTTCTTCCAGTCTTTAGTTGTCCCTGTTCAGTCTCGGAATCAGAAAGACCTACACTTTTTTTATCTCAGGGAAGTCACCACTTATCTTCATAACATTTGAAATTATTCATCAAACTTGTTGAAACTTCTAAGAACCGTAAACATTGGTGTTTGTTAAATCTTTAGATTTTTAGTGTGCATTTTTTATATCTGGGTAGTTATCAAATCAAATATTATATCAAAGACTAGCCTTAATCCAATGCTGGAGATCTAGTTACGGGTTGTAAGAACATTTGGAAAAAAAGGTATTGCTCTAGCATGTGTAGTCTTTCATTTTTCATTTCAACTTGACTTTTAACTTAATTTCTGAAAAACTATTATATTTGTAGTATACCCTGGATCCTTCTCTACATCTTCAGCAAGTTTTGTTATGATATCATGCTCAGGGGCTTTGCAATTAACTCACAGTTTATTAAGTTAAACTAGTTGAATAAAAACAATTCCACCATCTACAGGCCATATGCGGGCCATTTAGCTTTTTAGCGTACTGTATTGCTAAAAGGAAGCTCTGAGTAATCTATAAAATACACTTGGGCATGCAGTCTACAATCGGGAATTCTACTGCACCCAGTACTCAATCTCCATTAACAAATTACCCTTGTTAAAAAATGTGAGCTTGGCTGATTATTTACTTAGGTCTTAGGTATACCTCCAAAGCCTCTCCTGTGTCATCTTATTATATCTAAATTCGATTGTGATTACAATTACATGTTTTTTTATTTTTTATTAAGATAGCTGTGCATAAAAAATACATTTAATATTTAGAAGATTAGGGCTTGTCCCCACATAGGTTGCCACCCGCCTGAGTGGGGACGCGGCTTTTGAAATGAATGGAGGTGGTCACCCGCAGTCTCTGCGAGTGGGGACAAGCCCTAAGATGTAATGTACCACAATCTGCTTACATGCTGACAATGTTCATGTATGCTTCAAGCGTTACAGTCACACATGAAAAATCTACCGTATTTTTCGGACTATAAGATGAACCTGACCATAAAACGCAACCAGTTTTTAGAACAGGAAATCTGAAAAAATATATTTTAAGTTTAAATGAATAAGGGAAAAAATCTCATGCATTACCCAATTTCAGCCACAAAATAAAAAACAATAAATTTTACAACAATAACTTTTAACAAATACTTACATACAGAATATTGTAATAGTAGAGTGTTGTACCGTATTAGCCATTGATGAATCCAGAAAGTTTGGAGTTTAAGTGATACCCTTTATTGACTAATAGTGATGGACGAACATTGGCCATGTCCGCCCACGAACAGGCGGATCGGAGTTTGACAAAAGTCCGCCGCCCACCTGTTTGTGGGGAATCGGAGCTATACGGAAGTGACGTCCCTGATGTCACTCCCTGTATATGGCACGCACAGTTCCTTGTTTTTAAACCGGACGTGACGTCAGCGTGACGTCACTTCCTGCCTGTGTCCGATAAAGCAATAGAGTTTGGGTGTCTCTACCTGGTATCTAATAATAACTCTTCCTCCGGCCGGACCAAGTGCCGAAAGGTATGACAGGAGGAAGAATTATAGACTTCTTGCCGGCGAAGGGGGCAGGTCGAACACCTTCTCGCCATCGAGAAGAAAAGCGAACAGTTGGGCCATCATTATTGACTAACTGAAGTCATTGCAGAAGTCATTAGCTTGCTTCTCTAATGGTTAGCCAATAAAGGGTATCACAATAACTCGAAACTATCTGTACACAATATTGTACAAAGCCTTCAGGGGAGTTTTTAGGCATTGGTGTGCCTGGCTAACATTTACTTAATCTCATGCTTGACAGCAGTGGACTAGAATATCTATAAAACACATTGCTAAAATCATTCTGAATGCCACCCAAATGGCACTAGCTTTAAAGTGCAGTACAGTGTGTGAAAACAGGTGACCCTGTGGTGTGCTACAAAAACTGTGTTTCCCAGAAAAAGAGACACTGTCTTATATTAATTTTAGGTGCAAAAATGCACTGGGGCTTATATTTGGGTAGGTCTATTTTTATTATGCAGTTTGTATGCTGTAATATACAGAATAGCCACAAGATGTCACTGCTGTCTAAGCTTTATTTTTTGCTACTGCAAGCTCAGCCCAAAACAAGTTTCTGAGAGAGCCCCATAGAACTTGTGGGGAAGTAAAACCAGATGGACCACTAGAACTGCAGTTCTCTATCGATCTGGGTTTTATGGTAGAGTGGCTTCAAATTAGTTTTCAAAAGAGCACTTGAAGATTTCGCAGACCATAAGAGACTAGATTTTCTGGTTTGATCTAAGTTATGTATCTCTGGCAGATGACACCAGGAAGCAGGGTGACAGCACTTTCCCTGTTCCAGTTTCTGAATAGTAGGAAGAGTAATTGTTACTAATGTAAATGCCGTCTTCTAAAAATAACATGTTTACATGTGCTTGATGTTCAGCTTTATTGTTGTGGGCATTCGTTAAACTTAAATCCAAATTAACAACAGCCAGGGCCGTTTCTAACATTTTGGGGGCCCTATGCAAAATTTTTGCCTGGGGCCCCAAGTTGTTAAGCGCGCGGGGGGGGGGGGGGGGGGGGATGCTAGCGAATGTGGCCCCCTATGTGTTAGCCATCTTGTTCTTAGTCTTGGTCATCTAACCTGACCAATAGCTCAAGAGTTGCTAATTTGTAATATTCTACTAGCAACGTTTTTCCATTTGAAATAAGTATGTTTGTAACTGAAATTATTTTTACACACTCTCTAGAGTTCAAACAATATGTAAGGGAATTCTCAACTAGATTTGTGCAGAGAAATTGTAAAGGAATAGGTCACATATCACTAGACTCTAATTTCAGAGGTTTTTATCTTTTATTATACCCTTACAATTGAAAATCCAGAGGAATCAGCTTCCATGTCAAATGATACATATCAAAGCAATTCTATGACTCCATTTAATAGAGAATGTTCTCAACAGTATTGTAGATGACAGTATATTCACTGGGAACCAGACCATAGTGATACACATAACGTTAAACAGCATTTAAATGTATTCTCTGAGGAATATTGCATTAGACTAAAGCCAGTACTGTATGCTAATAATATGCATTAAAACAATCTACTACTCTCTGAAGAATGTCTTTGTGATTTGCATAAAGTGGTATCTTTTGGTCTACAACTTGCCAGCGCACAGATATTTCTTGTTCATTACTTTGAATATTCTGAAAAATAAAAACCAAGAGTTAAACTACAATTTAACCAACCAATTTGCATGAATTAAACATAGTAATGACCACTTCTAAATTGAAAATAACCAATAGATGACAGTTTTAGAACAGAAAATAAATGCAAGATTTTTTATATAAAGCTTTTGTATCCTTTGTAATAAAAAAATCTTCTTCAATTAGTATTTTCCAGGTGTGGATAATCAAAAGTGAAATAATCTTTTTATTCAGAATATGTCACCTCAATTCTGGACTAAACAGTGAAATATATTGGGAAGTCTGTTGTTTGCTCTTACAATGAACTGGACTTTAATAAGCTATTAGCTAGGACTAGGGATGGTCGAAAAATTTGCAGTGCGAATTTTTAAGTAGAAAATTTGCATAGTTGAATTTTGATGGAGTCATTTCGACTTTTCGCCGAAAAAGTCGAAAATCAGCCTGATATTTCAACTGAAATCGAAATTTCAACTTAAAAAATAACTTTGCTTTTGATTTGCCGTGCTGCTATTTCGCGTGCGAGTATCGCCATTTTATGTAAAATTTTCGCATGTGTGATTGGAAATTTGCATTGGCGTAAATTCGCATGGTGCTAGCTAACTTTGTCAGCTTATTGCAAAGCCCCTGAAAATGGCATCCTCACAAAAATTGCTGGAGTTGTAGAGAAGGGTTGGGGAAACATTTGAAAACAATACGTTTTGCTCTAACATGTCAAGTTTCTGTATAAATTGGGTTTAAATCTCAGCTCTGATTGTAAAGCTATGCTACTATGTACACTGATTCTTCTATTATAGCTCATACAGCAAATCCAAATTTTCCACCTGATGTGAATTTTTGACCTTATGCGAATTTTAGGCTTTAGGCGAATTTTTTAGTGTTTTATGCAAATTTCTGGCAGTCGAATCGAAATTCGATTGGGAAACTCGAAATTTAAGTAGAATCGAATTTTATTCATTTCGACCATCTCCAGCTAGGACTATAAAGTTTCTTCTTGGAACTTTACTTGTGACAAACACATCCTTTGTGTTTAGTTTTTTTCCCTGTTTTTGCAGTTGATCCTTATTTTTGTACTGTGAGACATATTGAGATATTGAGAGAAATACCGAGAATATTCTTATGAAAAAAACAACCGCCACCAAAATAAAATTATCCAAAATTATTTCTCTCAACCTTAATAACAGATAACCTGGATCCTGGATAAAATGATGCTGTTCTAAAATGATTTAATAACATATGTGCTTTTCATTTCACAATAGTCAGAAAAGTTGCTAAACTTTCTGCCAAGTTATAATGCTTTTTAACCCACTGTACTTATAGACAACAGTACTAGCTTAGGCCAATGACAGCAAACAGATTCCAGCTAGCTAGAGGGACACCATGTAATTTATTTTTAGTATACTTCAATAACATTCAAATACTGTTCTTACCTGCTTTAATTCTAGTAGTGCAGGATTATCTTGCTTATCAAAGTGGAGGCTTACTGCAGTGGTTTCAATCCAAGCATTATCTGTATTTCTAGGATCATCAACATACCCTTTATATACCTAATAAAAGAAGGATAGAACAGGTAGAGCAGAAAATACAATTCTTACTAGGATGACTTAAAAGTATATACATGTGTACTTTAATGGCCTATCTGGTTTAACCACAATTTTCTTCAGTTTCATATTATAACCATCATAATAAATAATTTCTAAACCACACACAAATTGTGTTATTTTAGTTCAAAGTGTTGTTTGCATGGTAAACATACCTTGTGGGCTTGCTTTAGTGGATCCAAACACTTTGTCCCATTTGCTTTTTTAAGTACCGGTTAATTAATTTTCTTTTATGCAAAATCTTTCCTTTGTAAGAAAAGGAATCCATCTTGCAACCCTACCCAAATGTTTAGATGTAGAGACTAGGGGGTTGCTGTCACATGTAGTACATAACCAGTCCCCACAGACATAAATACTTCATACATTATTGTTGCTGTCGCCGTTGCCCTATATTTTTGATGCCTGTCTTCTGTGTGTTCCACAGTACCTTTCAACAAGGAGATCCCTTTGATCCTTTGCAAGCTCTCTGCAAGCAGTTCCTTTTGTGAATCCTACCAGGACTAGTAGAATTGGTGAGTTTATCAGTCTCATTACCTGATGCCATTACTTAACACTCTAATTCTATTGAAAGGTTTCCTAAAACTTATATTTGTATTTTTTTATCCTATAAGATGAACTCCCCCCCCCCCCAATTGTGTGTGGGGGGGGGAGCAATGTGGTCACGCAGTCAATGTACCCTCTGCTTCCCCAGCCAAGCACTGAGCTTGGCTCGTGGAGGCAGAAGAGGGAAAGCCCTCTATTTCTCTGCCTTTTTTGACCAGTGGCTGGTAGCTCTATTCCACCAGCCTGGTGGTATCGGAATACAGCCACGCCACTGAGCGTATTGTGTTTATGTCTGTCTCTGCCAAGTTGGACAGAAATCCGCTTGGCTGGGACAGAACTGACAATCTCTATGTTCTTGTCAGCTGGAGCTTTGCAAGTAAGCAGGGAGCTCCTATTGATGGTGCATCCTATCATCTGAAGCATCATATATGGAAAACAATGCTGTAGTTAAAGGATTCATATACTTATATGACTAACTTGTTTTTCTCATCTTTTATGTTTTGCCCTAACATTTTTGTTTATTTCATTTTTTCATTGAATTGTGCTTGTTGTTAGTCACGTTTAATGCGGAATATGTTGTGACAGTTTCTATTGTGGTCTTATTTTTGGAATTTTGGACTTTTTATGTTTACTATAGGTCTCCTGTAAAACTTTTACAGCATTATCTGTGTACCAATATGTAGAGATGGTTACACAATTTCAACTAATTTATTTGGAAGTTAATTGCAAAGCCCCTGAACCCAAATTGCTGGGGATGTAGAGAAGGGTTGTGCGAACATGTTATGAAAAAAATAAATGTGTTGTTCTAACATATATAGTTGCTGCATTAATTAAGTTTAAGTTGAAGTCAAGTTGAAATTTCAACTCAAACATATTTGACTTAGTAAGTAACTAAGTACTAAGTAATGCAAAACTGTATACTTTCTTTTATGTAATGTTACAACAACCTTTCTCTACATCTTTAACTATTTTGGAGATGATACCATTTTCTGGAGCAATTACCTTCAGCTAGTTGAACCAACCATCACTACCAGTAACAGCTCTATACAGAAAGTAGACAACAATAATGACATGTACAATCTAATCACATGTTGGTATAGGTCTTTTTTTTGGGTAAAAGTGTGACCTTAACATTAAACAAAGAAGTGTAACACTTTTTTTTTACCAGCCTACGTTGCCTTGTCTGGTTGCTTGAGTTCAACATTATGTTTACAAATTTTATTACAGTAAATGTCATCTTACTTCACTGCCCTTCTTCAGCAATTCCTGGAATGTATCTAGAAATCTGTATTTCAAGATCTTCTTAAGTTTATGTGGAAGTGTTTCTCCTGGTTCCAGTGTACCCTGTTTAGGAAAATATATACATAATAACTGTATAAATATATATCATAATTGATAGAACCTAAAAACTACCAAAAGGGCATTTAACATGTTTTGCCCCTTGCTCTTCATGGATCTTCTTCAGGAGAAACAGTATAAGGACACAATACTGCAAAACATATCATATATAAGTAAATAATACAACAATTATTATTTAGAAACAAAGAGTCAATCATCACATAAAGCATTTTGGTAGTTTTTTTGGTTGGGGTGTGATTGTAACTGTGTAAGTCACTGGCCCAGGGATCATCTATTTCGTTTAAATAATATATTATAATTGAAGTTTTTTTACCTCTAGAGAAGTAATACGTTTAAGTCATGTAAACAGAAAATCCTATAAAATTTTTACTTAACCTCCTAGTGTTATGGGCTTTTCATAAAATTTTTATGGCCCGCAAAGCCGTTTCCCTGGCAATGAAATCCGTCGCTCCCCCCAGCCCTCTACACACCGTGTCAATAAGGTGTTGATAAGACACCAGTGGTGTGTGGGGAGAAAAGCGACACCCCTCCATTAACATAGAGGTCTATAGCACAACCCTCCCCCGCCCCTTCAGCGTCACCGATGAAGCCGAAGACACGGGGCCGAAAAGGCTCTGTGTGCCTGCGAGCCAGCGATTGTGCCTGATTCCCGCATGGGTGCAGTTTGATTCCCACCTGTACTGGCTTCGGGCGTAACACTAGGGAGGTTAATTTTCTTGGATTGCAATCCATGATTCTCAGGAATCGTTGGCATAGGTGCATGGAAAATTGAGCAGATACAGTATTTTTTGCACTATAAGACATACTTTTCACACAAAAAAAATGGCAGAAAATGACCATTTCTGTGGATGCTACACCTCTCTGCTCTGAGCTCTCTATCTCCCCCCCACCCACCCTCCAGTTGATAAACAGCACCTAGAAGGAGGGAGGGCAGAGAGTGATCAGGAATAATGCTCACACAAGCCCTGTATACAGCATGTATACATAGGTGCATATTTTCCCTCACTGCTCTGATCAGAGCTGAGAGGAAGATTATGTTTATATAGTTCTACATTATAATAAATTATGTATAAAATATATTTTAGATTGTGGTAAGATTTTAACTTTGGGTGTTTTGTTTTTATTTCTTTTACAAACAAAATTAAGCCTACTCCAAGCAGTGCCCAGTGCTCCGATAAAATGTGTTTAATGGCCAAAACTTCGAGCACTTTCTTTGACCTCTTTCTGCTAATAGAGCCATCCTTGTTTCTTTTCCACCTGTGAATAGAAAATATGTACAATATAAAAAATATTTAAAAAATCCAATGTTGGTTTTATTCTGGCAAATGCACATGTATCATCCAGTTTTGCGTTATAGTTATCTCCATTATATGGTGGAGTAATTGGATAAGATACAGATGTTTGTGCTGCCTTTTAAGCTTACAGATTGACAGAGACATTGCATTCTTGGACAAACAGACAAATGATCTACGTACTGGGTTATTATAGGGTGAAGAGCATGATTTGGGCCAAACCAGCATAAACTGCCTCTGCCTTTTAAACCAGTTCGACCAATAGGATTCCTGCCAAAATAAGAATCATACTTGATTATTACAGATTACATTAAAACAGCATATTTCACCAGTTCTCTGAGTTCACTCAGGTCTATGTTTATTTAGTCTTCTTAGGTACTTAATCGATTGTTTCTGAGATTAATTATCAAATGCGATTGGGGAAACTAATAACATCACACCACAAATACAAAAATGATTTGTTAAACATACTTATATGGGAACAGGAAGACAATGCTGCACTGTTGATATAAAACACTACCCAATTATTTTATAACGCCAGTGCCACCTTTTTCTTGTCATGTGTCTTTTGTAGTATGCATTATTTGTAATACATATACAATTAAATGTTTTGTGTAATTTTATATATTGTCACAAGCAGAATGAAAAATTACATGCATCTATCTCTCTGATGACCATTATAACATAGTATATTTAAAAAAAGTTAAAAAATAAAAACCAAGATACTTACAGTGGCAGACCATCTTGCACCACATAGGTTACACAGTAGCTCTGACGATTGATTGTCCCATCCAAAGTGTTGTAGTTGATTTTCAGTAGAGCTTCTGGAGAGCTAAAAAAGGTAGAGCATTCTGTTCATACCAATGTATAAATTGTTCTCCTTACAATCATTTTGAGAATATCAACTATAGACTATTTAAAGATATTTGTCTAATCATATTGAAATAAAAAATATCTTTGTCCAGTAATAGGTGCTATGATGAAATTACAGCTTTTGGGTTGTTCAACTGATTGTGGAAGTAGATGACAAGCTGATTTTTTATGCTGTCCATGCACTGGTCAACTGTTGCTTGCTTATGTGCACCTCTGGGTCAGCCTATTACTCTCTGGAGGTTAGAAAAAAAACTGACAAAATAGAGAAGAGTAGAGATGGTGGAAAATTTTTCATGAAATTTCAACTAAAAAATTTCGATTTGTGAGTTACTTTGACTTTGTGACGTAAACAAAAATCTAAAGCAGGAGGATTGGAATTAGAAACACTTTAAGGCCCCCATACACGTGTCGGATTCCCACCGAATTCCGGCACGATCGATTCCGGGCGCGTGCACGCCAAACGATCGTGCCGGAATCGCATGCAGCCCACCTTGTCCAATCGATCAGGTCCGATCGTTCAGGGGCCCAGAATTGGATCCGACAGAGAACCAACATGTTGGTTCCATCAGATTGATTCTGCCCAGATCAGGGGGAGTTGCCATTTGTGAGGTGGACAATCGGACACGGAATCGTCCCGGAATCCGTTGGACAAGGTGGTATGCAGCGATGGATACTCTTAATTGGCCGATTGATCACACCTGCGATTCCCGACAGAATCGCCGGAATCGATCGGGTGAGTGATCAATTGGCCATGGAATCCGACACGTGTATGGCTAGCTTTAAAGTGGATGTCAGCAATAAAGTTTAATAATCTTAGCTTACAGTAAAAATGGGCATGGTCAATAACATGTTAGAGAATTGTTAAATCTTACTCTGTATAAGGATCATGGAAGGGTTTGTCCTTTCTAGCAGTATAAAAAGGAGGGCTATAAATACTGAATTCTACCTGAAATCAAAGACAAAGGCAAGCAGTTATAATACTGTAAAATGTTATTGTTAATGTTGGAAACTTTATATATTTGACTTATAAGAAACTAAAAGAAATTAATAAACAAAATGATCATCTAAAATGAGAGTCGAAAATTCAATAAAAACTGTACAACTAGAATAGCATTTCCGACTTTCCACAGCTGTCAGTGAAATGTTCCCAAAATGCGATTTCAACATAAAAAATTACAGTTTTAATTACTATAAAAATGCTATGATCAAAACTTACCTCCCAGGGAACTTTTTCATCAGGAACAGGGAAACGTATCACATTAGAGTCAGGATAGTGGCTGTTCCTCGCATTAACATGGAATTGAGAGAAAAGTGTTTCATCCTTATCTTTTAGGTCAATGTCTCCAAGTAATTTGGTGGATACTATCGAAAAAACAAGTGAAATCAATATTTGTATTTAAACCTCAAATTCTGAGGATTCCTTAATTTTATTACTAGCGTATCTAGGCAACATGCTACAATAGGATTATAATCGTTATAATTATAATCATAAATTGACTCAATGTACTAAGATCTATGAAAAATCTAAATGTTTAAAACAATTTGTTAAGCCAGTTATCAAACAATGCTTTGCTAGCTGGATAAGTGTTCATATACTCTATATCGTGTTTAGTGGCAACTTATATAAAATCTTAATTTTAAAATATGTCTAGCATTTTTTGTAATATTCCTCAGCGCCTTAACAAGCATTTCGTTTTTTGATACAGTATAGTTTTGGTACCACAATAATTTTTGCAGCATGGCTTTTTTTTCACCATGTGAAAGAAAGAGAGAAAAAACCAAGCCCCCTGAAGCCTTGTTCCTGGTAGCTGGTATAGCCCTAAAAAGTGTTTCTCTTGTTTAACATGTTTTTAAATTGGTAGACTGACAATTATGCATGAACAGTAGAGTATGCAATCCCAGTAGCTGTAAGATGCCTAGAGTAAGCACCAAGACACCATGTACCAATGGTGGACCAATGGCTGAAGGCAGAAGTCTCCAACAAATTGGAAGCAAAGTTATTGTATCACCTGAACCCAATGGCAATAGTTCTGTGGGTCCCAGGTCCGTGCATTTCCCGAATTCAATTCAAACATATGTAAAACTATTTTTACTTCACATTTAGAATTTCCAAATACAACCCATTTCAAACTTCAAACTTTACAAGTGATCTTGTAAAAAAAAACTATTATTATATGACAATATGATTTAAAAATACATAGGCAAAGGCTAATGTCAAAATGATTACTACATTCTAAAATCATTTTCTATAATATGAGATTGTCTCAGCAGCTTTTTCAAAGATTCAACTTCAGACAGGTAAAAGGTGAAAAGAAACCATGAATTCAGTAATACAGACACATTTATAGCTATCTTTGTCTGAGTTCTCTGCTTACCGATATGCTGAGTTTGCTTTAAATGTGTAATTGAATTTTAAACATAGGGCCTTAAAGTTAAAATCTTTCTGACATTAAATTGTGTATGCACAACTTCTGCATAAAATTCATACAGTTTCATGTTTATGTTATTTAGTAAAATGAAGTTATTGTCAAATAGTCTATATGTTCCTTACACACCAATGACAGGAGCAGCATCTTTGGAGCCAAACCCATTATCTAGGAGCGTGTTTACAATCCAGTTTAAAGCTTTAGCAGATCTTAATGCCTGTTTAAAGGAAAGAGGATTTAATAGTTAACTGAATAAGCAGGTGTATTCAACTCAAGCACTGTAAAACAACTTTTGACAACAAAGTAATTGGACATAATTTACCAAAATAGGGCATCAACCATGTTGGAAAGCTAAAATCTACATTACCTCAAGAAGGGCACCACAATGTTGGAGCCGCCACTGTTCTTCTTGGTACTCTACAAAATGCTACACTTTGCATTTTGGAGAACACTTGGTGACACCATTTTGTCACATGATGTGAGTGGAACTTTATTCCCCCAGATAACATGTTTAGTAGGCCACACTTGTAAAACTCATTTATGGGGTTTGCTGTGTGATGAACAGCCTTCCCACACTTGCTAATGCCAAACAAAGTCCAAACAGGATTACCCTCATAGGTATCAATATCATTAGCAACACAAACTTCACAGAAAATGTCCGTGGTGTCAAACCTCAAAACAAATGATTTTGCTTTACCTCAGGAAAATAGTATGCTCCAGCAGCATACCATCTCCAATCTGGTGAGGAAGTGAGGAGCCCTTCCTGACTGGTGTCAGCTTCTTTTATTGAGACATACCTGGCTTCCTTCATTAGGGTCCTGCAGGTGAAAATCCCCAGTGTGTATCTGGGTGAAATGTGAGGGTCTACCCAATTTCTACCCTCCTATTCCAGAGTCTAGGACCCTGTTACCAAATTAAAATATTCAGCAATTTACAGGTGATACACCTGATTGGACCCTATACAACAAAACAAATGAGGTGCAGTTTGATGTGCACTGCGTTTTTACGTTCTTGCATTTCCAATTAAGGTACTGTATTTTTCACACAATAAGACACACACAATGCCTACATCTTTTGGTGCCTTTGCTCTCCAACAGACCCGCCAGTGCAGCTCTTCCATCTGCACCTTATATGAGTTGGACTTAAGCTGCCTGACTCACAGACAGAAGCGCTGCCTTCTGGGCTGGGTATAGATTCCCAGCTTCTTTAACTCCCACTAGCAGCAATGGCCAGCAGAGTGGGAAAAATACTAAAGTATTTTTTAAGGCGATTGGGCACACCGCTGTATAGGGTGCATCCTATACAACAGAGCATCTAATGACCGAAACCAAAATACATATTTAGAAAAGGCTTACATTTACAGCACAATGCAGTGCATTCATGTGAATAGTAAGACAGAATATCCTTGGAAACTTGTATACCATGTTGTAGAAGAAGGCACAGGTCCCCCTCCCCCTGTCAGATTCACCCTCCCACGGGTGAATGTCGAGTTGCCTGCAGGAGGAGGGTGGACTGATGACGCCCGGACAGCTGGACAAACATGCCCAGCTGCTCGGGCAGAACAAAGGGAACAGGGTCATAAAGACCCTGCACCCTTTGTTCTTGTAGGTGTGCTCACCTCCGGCGCTGTAACTACAGCACCAGAGAGGCACGTTTACACTCCCAGCAGGAGGATCAAAGTGATCCTCCTTGCTGGGAGCGCTAGTGCACGCCAGCTGGGGCTAAGCATGCTCCAGCAGGCATGATTATGCAGGCTGTTATGTCACAGAGCCCGTGAAATTTTAAGGGCTGGCTGGCTGCAATCTGGCTCTTAAGTTTGCTGCAGCCAGCCGTATGCTCTCTCCAGACCCCAAGCCAGCAGTCTTCAGGACGGACCACAAGTGGCCGCAGCAGCCCAGCAGAGACCCCAGCCAAGCCTGTCCAGCTAGCCAGCCTGCGGACCCCCAGGGCCCACCAACCCAGCAGAGAGACCCCAGCACAGCCTGTGCCGGCTAAGTATGACTGCCCCTGTATTGTCCTCTCCTTAACCCCTTCACCACCAATCCCAAGTAACCCATTCTGCTCCCTGAAGTAATAACCCCCTCAACACCAATCCTTTACCCCTTCACTCCCATACAGTCCTTCCACTGAACCCTTCACCGCCATTATCCATTGTTATTGATATCATTCTCGGCTGTATTCCTCTAAGTTAACCTCTTCCACCAACTATTGTTGTCCCCTCCAATATCCCTGTGTATATTGTATTGTATTCTGTAGGGTCAGGCTAGTGTTAGGAGGGAGGGTACCTTTATCGTGTGTGTATGTGAATGTGTAACACAAGGAAGATTTATTGTAGTATTGTGTTAGTGTAGTATGGTCGTGTATTGTAGAGTGTTTTGATAAGCGTCTATGTGTATTTGTATCTATATGACCATTGATGTGGATATATATACACATAGACAATAGTAATTGACTGTTTGTTGTATATTGCATTGTTCAATAAATATTTCATTGTTTTATTATAACTGTGCTGTCACAACAGCCTGTCTTTGCATTTTGTATTAGTTATGGTATATTCCTTCTCCCCTGCTGTTTTTGTTACATTGTATTGCCCACCTGCTTGTTCCCTTCTTCCTGTGTCCCAAAGTTAGTTCAGTTCCTGTCAGATAGAGCTGCAAAATTATAGGTTCTTACCTATGAAACCTGTGACTGTTTTACAACTTTCTGCATCCAGAATCTATGTACCTGTGCATTTTACCGGATTAAAGAATAACTGGAACATTTAGCAGTGTTTTATGGAGTAAACTCTCTGACCACCAACATATCTCAGCAAGGTTACGCCATCTAATCGAGCAAGGGCCTCAAGAAGGGTGACTTCTGCATAAATCGTGTTGGGGACAGAACAATAACGTATAGTCTTATTATACTTTATTGTTAATGCATCATTACACCCAGGTCAGGAAAGAGTTAGAATAGCTGGTTAATATACACAAGTGGGCAGAGCCAACACAAGTGACCAATGCCCACTGGTGCATATTAACTTGAGAGGGTTGAATTTTTTTTCACAAATTCAACCATTTCGACGATTTTAACCTAATTACAAAGCCCTTGAACATGGTATCAACACCAAACTTACTGAAGATGTAGAGAAGGGTTAGGGTATACTACAAAAAGAAAGTATGTCTCTAACACAAATAGTTTTTGCACAAATGAAGTTCAAAGTCAAGTAAAAATTTCAAAAATCTGCATTTCAACTTTATTTTTAAACTTAATTTATGCAAAAACTACATGAGCTGGAGCAAAACTTTTTTTTTAATGTTCTCACAACTCTTCTCTACATCTCCAGAAATTTTGGTGAGGATACCATGTTCAGTGGCTTTGCAATCAGCTCACAAAATTAGCAAGTCTAAAAATTCGACCATCTCTAATATTAACTAGGGATATTAATTAGGAATAATTAATATCTCCTTTAACACATGTGGATCACACAACGCATGGGCTGCTAAAGGAACAGCACCACACAGCCAGTATATTGTGAGCCCTAAGTGCAACTAGTAATCAGCTTGACAGGGAGCAGCTAGTATAGCCAATAAAGCCACTGATGCTATACTAAAAAATTTTAGTAGTGAGCATGTAATTTATTTTCTTCCTCATATATAATTACTGTGTGTGTTAACAAGAAATGTATTGACATTTTCTAAAAGTCAGTGCCCTACAGTTATTGTTTCAAGATAAAAACTTCTTTATCTTTTTAGAGTAGTTTTAAAATGAGAAATATTTTAGAATAGTTTGAAATATTTCAGAAATATACAGTTTTCTAGCTAATTTATAGTTTTTTTTACTAAACATTAAAGATAATTGGTGCCCAAAGGGACAGAAATAATAGGATTTTAATTGGAATATAAATGTGAATAGAAACCCACAGGGAATAAATGTTGATATTAATATCAATTCAGTAGTGGATTGATATGATTTCATTAATAAGTTTACCTCTTGTTATTATAAAAAGTTATCTGTTTCTGAATGTCATGGATGTATTGATATAATATAAGTATTCTATTTTATCTTCCCCCTTTCTTGTTTGCAATACTGTTGTTATGAGTTGTTATGGATTACTATTGCAATAATATGTATAAAATATGATGGTAGTATATGTTTCTAGACATCCATTGTGAGGTTATTTTGTTTTCTATGAGAGAGCAGTGATTATTAGTAAATATGGGTTTGAAACATGGGTTCCAGAAGAATAGGGCTAAATAGAGGTGCCCAGCTTTTGGTAATATTATTTATTGAAAGGATATCATTTGGGCAAACAAAACAGCATCAACATGTTTCATGCATCTCCGGTGCGAGAATGGCTTGTCAGAAAATGGATAGACCAATTGTACCCATGCTAAGTAAATAGGCATGATTAGTAAATAGCCATATTTTGGCCTTCTATACCCCATGCCTAAAAAAAATGTGTACAACTAAATGTTACAGTAAAAACTTAAACATTTTCAAAGTTAAGTCTTTAATCAATTAAATGTGTTTTTTTTCTAGATTTGGTCAAAGTTTTAATTCATTACATATAGTTTTTCAATTCTCTGTTTACATGACCTGAACCTTAATAAGACAATTTAATTAAATTTAAATTGAGCATTTAATATGAAGATAACTTCACCGTGTTAACCAGGTTACATGAAAATTCCCTACTTTTAACTTGCAACCCTTACACCGAACATCTCTTATGTTACCTGTTCCTCTAAGAAGACTAGTCTGTTTTCCATGGATCCATTCCTTTTCACTTGCTCCAATTCCAGCATGTCCACAACTGTATTTACTCTTAAAAACACAAAAAAGCAGTGTATTACTACATAGTAAAACATAGTTCAACATCTATATTATTGCTGTACAAAAACTAATATACCGTATATACTCGAGTATAAGCCAACCCAAGTATAGGCAGAGGTACCTAATTTTATCTACAAAAACTAGAAAAACTTATTGACTCGGGTATAAGCCGAGGGTGGGAAATGCAGTCAAATAGTTGAGCTTTCTAAATGAGAAAATATAGAGAAAGCACCATTTCCCCTAGGAATGCATCAAACAGGATTAATCTTAGTGCCACATTGTCAATAAATGTAAGAGAACACAGGATTATTATTATTACAGGATGGGTTGTGCTGGGCAATTCTTATTTTGGAACACTATGGACTATTGTATCTGTACTAGTAACTGGCCACTAGATGGCAGTGTGTAGTTTATTATTGTTCATCAGCTGATTCTGAAGCACACGGAAGCACTGAGCCGACAGCTGACAGAAGAAAGATTGCAGAATCTACCGGGAGCTGCCTGACTGAAGCATTCAGCATGGCAATTCAGGTGAGGTGAGTGGACCCCCCTCAGCTGACTCGAGTATAAGCAGAGGGGAGCACTTTTTGCCCTTTTTTTTGGGCTGAAAAACTCGGCTTATACTCAAGTACATACGGTAGTCACATATGTTATGTTATGCCAATGGGTTCAGTCAATTGACAATGATATCAAAGTGATGCCATTGCAAAAGGTATTGAGACCGCAAGCATTTATTCTAATGGTGGGCAACTGAGTTGATATAGAGAGCCACAAGTGTGCCCCTTAGCATCACTAAAGGGCCGCACATAACATGAAGAAAGAAGACAGCAGGCATAACTAGAAGACATTATTTTTCATTTTAAAATAACAAAACTTGATTTAAAAGACACTTCAAGCATTAGGGAACACTGTAATATGGTAATGTACATTTTGTGTCATATATATGATCAAAGCCTTTGATTCTATCTATGGGGCACATAACCTTTGATTTAAAGGTTATGTGCCCAAAGGTTATGTGCCCCTATTCTGAAGTTATGCGACACAATATATATTAAGCAATCATCCTCCATTTGTTGGGATAGTGGAAGCATAGTCACTAACCTGTCCGCTAATCCCTCGACAACACATCTTTGCCCAGGATCTTCTTAGAGCAGAAAGAGGAGGAGAGGCAAGGGACTTGCCTCAGACTGGGCCATTTACCCTGAGCGAGTCACTCGCCTCTCCTCCTCTTTCCGCTCTAAGAAGATCCCAACCAGGATGCGTCAGCGGGGGATCAGTGGACAGGAGAGTTCCTATGAATTTACACTTAGGTTTGGGGGGCCGCAAGTGGAGGACAGAGGAGGGCCACTGAAGAACGCCCAAAGGACCGCATGAGGCCCTCAGGCCACAGATTGGGCACCTGGGACTTATCATACCTGTCAACCTTCCCATTTTGGCCGGGAAAGTCACGTTTTTATGCGGCTTTCCCGGCCAAATCCCGATTTCAAGAAATCCCGGATTTTTTACGGATTCTTGAAATCGCGCTAATCTAGTAGGGAGAGGGCGTTACTCTCCCTGCTAATGTGCCACCCCACTTATGCTGATAATGTGCGGGGAGGGTAATGCCCAGTCCCTGCTAGATCAGCCGAGAAGTGCACCCGTCACCGGAAGTGACGTCAGTGATGTCACTAACCGTACATGGAGCGCGGAATCCGGTCTGCATACCGGAAGTGACGTCACTGAACCCCCAAACAAAAATTTTATATATTGCATTTTACTTCTGGATTGGATTCTCTCTTTTAAAAGTTTTTACTTCCATTTTACACCTTGAGAGAAATGACATTACATAGATCACTTATCATAAACCATATCATCATATTTAACTATTAAATCCTTTACATCTTTCCAAAAAAGATTTCCGAGCTTGGACAAACAACACAACAAGACAAGACAGAAAAAAAAACTATTTTGGTGCACCTACTGCAACTTATTACAGTTCACTATATTCTAGTGAGTTCTCTTTCAAATCCAACAATACTTCAGCCAGGGCTCCCATATCTCTTCAAACCTTCCTAATATATCTAGTAATAATTGCCTCTGTTTTTGCATGGACCATTGCTTGTGATATTCCCTTTGATATCCAGCGTTTCCCATCTTTTGGCTATTTCCTGCTTTGACGCTATTAGTACCTGAGTATATAAACAAATTTTTTTACCAGACATCCCCTGGGTACGTAGATGTAATAAGCCTACTCATGGGTCCACTGGAATACTCCTCCCAATTAATTTAGTTATTATCTGAGCTATAGAGCAAGACCACCATATGTGCGTGAGTTCCCTCAGCCCCACAGCTTCTAAAGCAGTCAGCAGGATATCCAGGAATCTGCGCCACTATCACGTAATGACATGACCGGGGGGAATCTGCTCCCTCCCCAGAAGCCTGCAGCATTCGATTGAAGCTGTGGGGCACCTCTCAGTGTTGGACAAGCCCAGTTCGTTTGGTGCAATTTCTCATGTCCGGAGTGAACAAACTAGGTTTGTTTTAAATGCTAGGGAGGTTAATACTATTTCTTTCCCTTGGTGGCTAGGCCCTTACCTAGGAGCTATTGTACCCACCAACTGGAATTCACACATGTCTATCTTCGTGGCTTTTCATTTTATGTAGTAAAGTGTACTTGTTGTGTACTTAGAAACCACATTTCATTTGATATTTTCTGTACATCCTACAAATATGTCTTCTGTCTTCTGACACTGACTGTCCTTGCTATACTAATGGCAGGATCAAAAGTATGACATGATGGCTACTCGAGCAGAGGCTGCAGATTGAGATTCTTAAGTAGAAATCCTTCTCTCTGTACACCTGGAAGCATGACAGTAGTGTAGGACAAAATTTCTAGTAAGGTAAGGATATGGTTTTAAGTATACAAACCCAGAACAGACAAGGTCATCTGTGCTTACTTTTCAGACGTATCTCTAATCTTATGCTCTGTGCTTTGCTTCTTTTGCTTCTGAAGGTGCTGCAAATAATTTTCTTTCAGATACATTTCCCAGGAAAGGAGGGCAGCTTCTTCATTCTTTTCTAGTTTCTCTTCTAACAGAAAAACAAAAATAAATAATAAGTAAGGAAACAACATTGAGTTGATCTTTCATTTTAAAACTTAGCTTTGAGTACTCTAATGTTCCCAGGATGTAAAAATATGGCAGTGGATGAGCCGAATGCATCAGAAACAAGGTATACAGGGAGTGCAGAATTATTAGGCAAATGAGTATTTTGACCACATCATCC
>CM070039.1:48428798-48440318 GCA_036250615.1 Ptychadena robeensis
ATAATAAAAGTATTCCTCAAAAATACCACTTGCCTAATAATTCTGCACTCCCTGTAAATAAAAACAAATAAGTAACATTATAGAAATTATGCAAAGAATGAAAGCTTGGGAGGAAGGCGGAGGCTAGGCCCTGACTAGAGAGACTGGTAGGTGACAGGGAGCCAGGAATGGTTGGTGGATAAGGAGGTGGAGTGGAAAGAGGTGGGAGCAGGATAGTAATTTTAAAAGGGGATCACAGAAAGGGGCATTCTTTTTGACTTCAGAAGTTTACCCACCCTTGCTCCCTTTATTTTGTTCATCTCTTGTATGTTTGATCCCTTTTCTTTTCATAGGTTATTCATGTCGCGGCATGGCAGTCCCCCATCAGTGTTGGGGAATGAAACAGAATTTGGAAGGTGAAGTTTGGTTTCTTTAGGGCAGTCACTAAATTCTGGTGATTGGTTAATGCGGGATTGAAACCCCCACCCAGTTTTTTGTTACTATGGTAACATGTTAAAATTTTACACGGTACTCACCAAGCTAGTTTTTGGAAGGGCTGGTGGCTGGTAAGTTTGGTAGTAGTACGGGGTTTGAAGTTCCCACTGTTAGGGGGCCGATGGGAGCAACTCCTAATTTTATACTGTAGGATTTCAGCATTGCTTGACCTAACTTAAATGCCACTTTTAAACCTGGCCCTATGGCACCAGCATGGGCATAAATCACACAAGACTACACAAATAAAGTAGTGGACCCAAACAGGCAGAGGCAAAGTCAAGACAGAGACAGTTGACGTACACAAAAGATAAATCAAAATAGTTATCTAGAGTGTTTAGGCAAAAACATGATCAGAGTCAAGCAGGGACTGGGCAAGCAGCAGACAATTGATGGTCAAAGACCAGAGGTTACATACAAATAACCATACAGATCACACCTTAGTAATAAAGAGTGTTGAGCTTGAATATTCGAATTTCGAATATATTCAGTAAATATCAGCTATAAAAATCCCTTTGTACCTGTTACTGTAGAACAATCAGATGCTGTCACCTTTGACATGCTTAGACAAGGAACATTCCATCTGAGTTTGCAAGTTAATTGCAAAGCCCCTAAACATCCTCCTAATTGATGGAGAAATAAAGATGGGTTGTGTGCATGCAAGTGGATTTAAAGGAGGGGATGTTGACTTAGGGCAGAAGCATTGTGGCCTCAATTCCAAGAAATTTTGTTTTAATGCATGTACGTGCATAGGAGCTGGCGTTCGAAGGCCTGGCTAGTCTTGGACACAGGAAAAAAAGTTTAGGAACCACTGGGTTAGAGGACATTGATGATTTAATTGTCCCAGACTGTGTTTGAATGAGAAAGATTATGTTATAACTGTGACAGGCTAGACAAGTTAAAAGAAAAACTGATCTACAGTGGCTTGCAAAAGTATTTGGATTTGAACTTTTCCACATTTTGTCACATTACAGCCACAAACAGGAATCTATTTTATTGGAATTCCACGGCAAAGACCATTACAAAGAGGTGTACATGTAAGAAGTGGAACGAAAATCATACATGATTCCAAAATTTTTTACAAATAAATAACTGCACAGTGGTGTGTGCGTAATTATTCAGTAGTGTTGAGCTCGAATATTCGAGCTCGAGAATTCGCCAATATCTCGAATATGTCGGCGGATATTCGCAATTCCGAATATTCGCAATATGCCCATGAAGATTTTTGCGATGCGAATATTATTTTCGCAATACATGGGCATACCGCACATATTCGAATTTTCGAATATAGAATCGAATATTAGTAGAATTATTCGCGAAATATTGCGAATTCGAATATTGCCTATGCCGCTCATCACTATTATTCAGCCCCTTTGGTCTGAGTGCAGTCAGTTGCCTGACGAGTGCTAATGACTAAATAGAGTGCACCTGTGTGTGCTAATGACTAAATAGAGTGCACCTGTGTGTAATCTAATGTACAAATACAACTGCTCTGTGACAGCCTCAGAGTTTGTCTAAGAGAATATTGGGAGCAACAACACCATGAAGTCTAAAGAACACACAGACAGGTCAGGGATAAAGTTATTGAGAAATGTAAAGCAGGCTTAGGCTAAAAAAAAAGATTTCCGAAGCCTTGAACATCCCACAGAGCACTGTTCAAGCGATCATTCAGAAATGGAAGGAGTTTGGCACAACTGTAAACCTACCAAGACAAGGTGGTCCACCTAAACTCACAGGCCGAACAAGGAGAATGCTGATCAAAAATGCAGTCAAGAGGCCCATGGTGACTCTAGATGAGCTACAGAGATCTACAGCTCAGGTGGGGGAATCTGTCCATAGGACAACTATAAGTCATGCACTGCACAAAGTTGGCCTTTATGGAAGAGTGGCAAGAAAAAAGCCATTGTTACCATAAAAGTATAAGAAGTCCCGTTTGCAGTTTGCAGAGGTTCACCTTCCAGCAGGACAACGACCCTAAACATAAAGCCAGGGCAACAATGCAATGGTTTAAAAAAAAATATCCATGGCCCAGTCAAAGTCCAGATCTAAATCCAATCGAGAAGCTGTGGTAAGATCTGAAAACTGCTGTTCACAAACACTGTCCATCTAATTTGACTGAGCTGGAGCTTTTTTGCAAAGAAGAATGGGCAAGGATTTCAGTCTCTAGCTGTGCAAAGCTGGTGGAGACATACCCTAAAAGACTGGCAGCTGGAATTGCAGCAAAAGGTGGTTCTACAAGTATTGACTCAGGGGGCTGAATAATTATGCACACCCCACTTTGCAGTTATTTATTTCTAAAAAATGTTTGGAATCATGTATGATTTTCGTTCCACTTTGTATTTTTGTATACTTTGTATTGCTCTTTCACGTGGAATTTCAATAAAATTGAGTCATGTTTGTGGCTGTAATGTGGCAAAATGTGGAAAAGTTCATACTTTTGCAAGCCACTGTATATGTATTTTCTATGTATATTCAACCATTTGCGTGGAATACAGTTTTAGGAATACACTATAACTGAACTCTCTTACTAAGTTGCTTTTGTCTTCCTGCAGGCTTGTGGAGAATGACATTTTTGACAAACATATGCAGATGATTGAAGAGAATGAAGGGTGGGGGTGCAGGTGGTCGACCATGATACTCCTCAATTAAATCATGCCGTTGAAATTTCCAGATCTGATCTGTATGTTCCTGGACCTGTTGAAAAGTGTAGCTAAAAGGAAAAAAAGGCTAGATTAATTATTCAGATACACACATGACTGGGTTATTTAAATACTGTAAATTAGATCTTCCAACAAATATTTATAATGGACCAAATATAGAACTACGGAAGTAACCATTGAACAATGTAACAAACAGTAAAATCTGTGTCCAACAAACTGGTTTGTAGTTCATTGTCTCCTATTTTTATGTAAAGATAGTTTTCTAACTGCAGGTGGAAACAGATGTAGTTAGAAAAAAAAATCTTATTGCTTAAGCTAGCCATAGACGAGCAGATTCCGGCCAGATTTTTCAGCCAGTGGTCGGTTGGCCAAAAATCTGGGACGCCCACCTGCCAAGATTGACCAGGAATCTGCCGCATGTCGGATCGCATGTCCCCATCCAAAGTAATGGCTGCCACACAAAGGGTGCCGCTTTGATTCTCAGCACTAGTAGCTGTATCGATCTGCAGATAAATTGGCAGCAAAACGACCCATGTATGCCCAGCTTTAGGTGTACCCAAGTTACCTTTACATAAACAGAGGAAATTTCAGTGAAGTTGGATTAAGAATTTTTTATAAACATCATTGGTAATTTTTGTACCTATGTGTAACTATTTATTTTTTTTTGGTTTTCTCCAGACCCCACTTTCTACCTCTTAAACTTTATTAAACTAATTTTTTCTAAACCATGTCATTTACCTTTCTCCTGGCACCCTCTTGTGGCAGGAAATGTTAGTACCTTGTTTAAGAGGCATTATGCAGTTATTTTTACAGTTCAAAAAAAGATTGAAACTCGCTCTGCAATGTCCTGACGATTGTAGAGGGGATCTCATTGAAGTC
This sequence comes from Ptychadena robeensis, assembly GCA_036250615.1. Classification (NCBI taxonomy): domain Eukaryota; kingdom Metazoa; phylum Chordata; class Amphibia; order Anura; family Ptychadenidae; genus Ptychadena; species Ptychadena robeensis. Next base: position 48,432,809 of record CM070039.1, read on the forward strand.
AACTGGGCTATTTGAAAAGCCCAAAGACTGTCAAACATAACATTAGCTTTTCAATAAACAACCAACAACAGCACGACTGGGTTTTTATCTACTCTCATAGGATTCACTGACTTTTTAATAAAAAAAATTATCTGTGAATTAGCCCTAAAGCCTTTCAGCCAATGTTTACATTCTCACTCACTCACTTCCTGTGTAAGTTTGGTAAGGGTTTAGATTTGCATACATTAGTGGAGTATGAAGTTGGAGTTGCCAATTATTTATCTATACCTAAACCTGTAATTAAACCAGTTAGCATATACCATGTGCCTTTTTGTATTTTCAAGAAATCATTTGGTTTATGATTTATGATATCATAAAAATGTTAAAATTATGCATTTATAATGAAAGACCTAGAAACAATGGAAGGGGAAACTGGTACTGTCAAGAATTGACCTGGGGGATCTGAAGCTGAAATCAAATATTTGAGAAGACTGATGAAGCATTTCACTCTGCCTTGGCAGTTGTACTTCACTATGGCACCTCGGTAAAAAAAAAAAAGACATGACATGAGATGACAGAAATAGTGAATTGCCTCCTAAATATTAAATAGAATATAAAAGCAAAATCAGCAGATGACAAAAAGTCTTTGTGTTACCTAAACTTTGTGCACTTACAACTAAATCTAAGTCATCCCTATTTGCATTAAGAGTGACTTACTTAAACATAGCAATCAGAAGGTTTAGAAGAAGAATGTTGGTGAACAGCAAGTAAAGGCACAACAGTAGCACAGTCAGCCACTGCGGAAATACTGGCTGGTGATTCTCTTTATTGGATTCAGGACATTTCTGCTTGTTTGGATCTGTCCCATTTACAGTGCATTGGTCCAGATTAAAATTCACTCCTACAAGTAGAACATATAAACAGACCAACAAATGATCAAGTTTTTACAAGCTGAAAAGGTCAAGAATAATACAAATTTGGGTAAACATGTGAACCTTGCCAACTATCAAAGACACTAAACCTCCGGAATAAATTAGTTTCTGCTATTCTATCAGTAAAATTATGTAATTCAGAACATTTTATGTGTCACACACTATCTCTTCAAATATGCGTTTCTTGAAAAACTGTGGTACAAGCAATTGTATTGAGGTACATGTCATGAAAATATGTTCCACTGACTTCATGTTCTGTAAATGATTGGGGTGTGCTGGTGTATGATTTCTATATCCCATAAAAGCAGTCTCACATGTAAGTCATATATTACTATGTATGTGACTCTACTGCCTTGCATGAATGTGATTACAAAAACAAATACATTTTACTAAACAAATTGGACATTCGTACTATAGATAGAATATACACCTAAATAGGATTGGCCACATCTTTCAATGTATGCAGATAAAGCCTAAATAAGTAGGTTTTTAGTTTTTACTGTACAGCAGTACACCAGAAAAAGGCAGAGTCTACATTTTGAGACAGTCATGGTTCTTATTGGAAGGCAGAACAGTAATGACCTAGTGGATGAGCTGCTACTTCTTTTTCCAGTCAGGTGAACAATTAGAAGGTCTATGACCTTCCTTTATTGTCTTGTTGTATGTCAATTACAGTTATAACCTCATACCATCTATATAAGAAGGAATCTGTCCAAATAATGTCATGTAGGAATGGTAAACAACTCCACGGAATATCCAATCAACTCTTATTTCATTGTGAATCAGTATCGCTTGTTTGGCAACTCCAAAGGATACCACCCAAACAGCCAAGAGGAAAAGGAAAAAGAAGACATCCTTCATCTGTGATTAGGAAAAGGATAAAATGCAAATATCAATAATCATTATTTTATTAAATGTGTAATGTCTGTAGGACCATTTAAAATTGAAATTTTATTTATAAAGCAAAGTTATTTCACTGCATATTTTAGGAGACAAAAATGTATGCACAACAGATTTAATTGAACCAGGAAAGCATATGGAGCCTTTGGGTTGTATTACCAAAATACTTTTTTATAGGAAGATGCAAATTTTCAACGTTATTTCTATTATTACTAGTTATGATAATTATTCAATAGGGAAACAGATAACCAGTCCAAGATAACATTAAACATTCCCCTATTCAAAGCATGTGTTGGTTGCAGACTTTAATCCACATTCATTTTGAAATTATTAAATGGATCTACACACTTTGATAATTATTCTACACAGCTAGCTGTACCCTTCATTCATATTTTATTACATGGGGATTTTAGTTTTGGTTCTGAGATAATACTCACTAAATGCTTACATTGTGCATCCCTAAGCAGGTTATTTGTCTTGACAGATTAATTAATGCACATATTCATTTAAAAATTCATTTGCTTACCTTTTACCCCAGCATAATGGTAGAGAAGCGCTGGACAATCCTAAAAAATTAAACCTATCTGACATCTCTTTAGGCCTTGGAAAATTATTTTCTACTTGCATTCTTGTTGTATTCTTGTGTTAATTACGTACCACAAATGTTTACTAGATGGTACTGGATAACTGTAAAAACAAATCTCTTAAGACTAGGGAAGGGAGCAACATTAAGGCAGTGTTGCCTTGCTTCTCAAGTCTCTCAGTGCTAAGCAGAAGGGGAGCTATCACCACTGCAACAGCATTTTATCGGAGGGGATGAGTGGGGCAGGAGAAACAGGAGAAATGAGATATACTGATTACTTGATACTGATTTATTTTTTATACAGATTGGCCCTATAATGGAGGTTTTAAACTAAAAACTATTTTACACATTTTACTCACCATTCTTTTAACAATAATGATTTTAGGTCCAAGAGTTTTGCTAATGGTAAATATATGCATGAGTCGTAAACAGAAAATCACAAAATCCAATGCCAAAATTATTCTTCCAGGATAAAATGTTGCTGGAATTAACCTGTAAAAAAGTAAATAACTTGGATTGTTATATGTTAACTGCTAGAAAACAGATCATTAGTTAAGTGGAATAAAGTCATATATAGTGATGGCCGAACTGCCCGCAAGGCGGACAGTTCGGCTGCGAACAAGCATGTTCGCCCTCCTTCTCGCTGGCGGACAGTACGGGTGTTCGACCCGCCGTGTTCGCCAGCGAGAACGATCCCTCTATTCTTCCTCTGGTGGGATCATTAGCAGCGAGATCCTGCTGCAGGAAGAATATTTCACTGAAGACTGGGTAGAGAACCCGGTCTATCAGTGAAAATCCGGCTCGTAAACCCAGATGTGACGTCACTAGAACAACCAGGAACTATGCGTTCCAGGTGCCGGATGTGACGTCACTGACGTCACATCCGGGTTTTCCGATTCAAATTCCCTGCCTAGAGGCGGGGAATTTGAATCTGTCCGCGAACGGCCGGACAGCGGACTTTTTTAAAAGTCCGCTCCGCCCGTTCGCGGACGGACACGCCGAATGTTCGGCCATCACTAGTCATATAGTAAAAGATCTTAATCTCTAGAAGATGAACACCCAATGACTCCTTAAAGTTGTACAGAAGTCTGGCATTGTTTGTGAGACATTCAAAAAAATCTAGAAATTAGCATTTTCCATCATGTTCAAACAAGAAGTGCAGGATGTTTGCTTGTACAGGATTAGAATGTTTAAGCAAACAGAAGAGAATGCTTAGTAAGAGAGGCCCTTACTAGCATATACACTAGGCTCTTGTGTATTACAAATAGGTATGTGGCACACGCACATGGATTTATTCTATTCCTCTATCTATAACCCACTGAGCTATCATAAATGTTGAAGTAAACAGGTTTATATTAGCCACTTAAAGAATTCTTAATGAGATGGCAATTTTTGATCAGAACAGACAAACATTTGTCCATCTTTTTTTTATTAATCAGGGATGGCAACATGATACAATTTACCTAACATTGATCAGAATTGGAAACATGGCAGCATTTACCTAACATGAGTTTAACAATTAATTATTAGTTTAGTAGACAAAAATGGGTAGGTTGCACTGCACCACCACTGGATGAATTGAGGTGGCATTTAGATGGAATGGCCTTATTTCTTCATTAAGTATTACAATACATGATTTCACATACAGTACCATACTTCATTGTTGTAAAGTCTTGGCAACTGAATTGATGAAGCTGGTCTGATTCAGGTTTGGTTCTCTGTTTATTTATCTGGTTTTGATATAATCTTTAACCATTATGTTAAAATGTATGTATAACAAACCTGCAAATCAGTCCGCTAATGAAGATCAGAATAGCACAGACATCTAGTTTATTCCAAAAATCGTTAATATACAATGAAGCTTGTTTCAAGAGTCCAAATCGATCAGGGTCATAAATCAACTGCAAAGAAGGAAAAAGTTTAATGAAAGCTCCATTCCATTTTCATTAAAGGCATGATGAGGTCAAAGTTAAAATTGTAGCATTGTATGCTCTGGACTTTCCCTTATCTATCTATATTACAGATTAGTATCTGTAATTAGTATTAGTATCGTAACAGACTTTTCCTATTATACAGAGGTAAATGCACTTATTATTAGGTCCTAACTTACTATATGTAGCGCTTCTCTAGTATAAGGTGTTGCTATACAGTTGTTTGAATTAGATTCAGAATGTCTCAGTCCATTGGCTGGCTATAGAGGAGTTAGTAGAGATGTGGATTAGACTGGAGTGCTCCAGAATTTGTAGAGGTAATAAGCCCCTGTTCAGGAAGTTCCATATTGTCTCTGATCAAGACAGAGAAAGGGGACACTGATCCTGAACTGCCTACAGCTCCCTGAGCTAAAATCCTTCTAGGTATTTCGGCTATTTCCTACTCTGCTGGCCAGAGCTCTGTGCTCTAGCTGGATTTGTCTTTTTACTCTTACCTGTCGTATTTCCTCACAAACAAGTGAGAAAAGCCAGAAGTAAATGCAATGCTCCCTCCAGGAAGGTATAGGCTGAAAGTCAATCATTAACACGTATGCAAAAAGGAGCAGAAAACCAAAGTATGATAAGATGTTCAGGTGAAAAATGACTACTGGTGCCATGAAAAAAGCTTGGAAACGTTCAGCCATTCTCCAGCAGTTGCTCTTATTTGAACTATTTTGAAAAGCTGTTTGAGGCCTACAAATGAAAAAGAAAACTGTTCTTACATTCAACTTTGTTACTTATATTCGAATATTTGTACCTATAAGTGAGTAAATGAACCCTGTATCCTAGTTAATGTCTAAAGCTGGGCATACACGGACCAATGCACCAATTCCTGCACGATCCGATCCCCGATCCGATGCCGTGCACGCTCCCGCATTCCTCAGGGATCGGGTCGCGCAGGAGTTGGAGGCTGCAACTGATGGGGATTGTACTGAAATCAGCCGTCCTGTCGGCCTTCCTGATTGCACAGTTATCCGACAGGATGGTAAATTTTAGTCCGATCCCATTAGTTCAGCTGGGGACCACTGCCCCCAGCCGAACTAATGAGCTGCAGATGAAGAGTGCCATCCGACTCTCGGCACTAGCAGGCGGGTGTGATGACATCATCACGCTGCCTGCTACTGCATAGAATCGGAAAGGAATAGACGGTAAATCGTACCATCTATTCCCAGCGTAAGGGGTTCAAGCAAAGAGACTTATTAACCATACTGTAATTTCTTCCGGCACTTTAAGGATGTGCGCTCTACAGCAGGGGTGTCAAACTCAAACACATAGTTGGCTAAAGTTAAAAACTTAGACAAAGTCACGGGCCAATCTTGATATTTATTTAATAATTTTTTTTATAATTGTTGTTTTTCAAGATATAGCAATTAACCATTTTATATGGCAACAAACTTAAGTTTTGCTTAAATATTGTAACTGGAACAAGCAAAGGGTAATAATATGACATTTATGACATGACAAATAAAAACAACTTTGCAGGTCAAAAATAATCACACTGGGGGCCAAGTATGACACCCCTGCTGTAAAAGAAAGAGCTATATAAGCTCTGCATTGTTGTAAAGTGACTGCTCAGATCAATCCAAAGAATGCATACTGGGGGCACCATCTGATCCTAAATAAGCTGTTAATAATTGAAAGCAAGACACAATGTTTTTCATGCACTGGAGCCTAGAAGCAGCATGGAGAACAAACATGTTCTAACTAAACATAAACCTACATACTGTAATTTGTGATAGAATGCCTTAATTGTCCTTTAGGTACCCTACACAGTCTGTCCTTACAATCCCATTTATTGTTCATAATTCATATATAGTTTGTGAAAAATTGCCACTGTATAGCCAAGAAATGTAATGAAATAATATTTTACGTGGCTTTAAATTTTTGCCTTTGGTTCTTTATAAAGAAGAAGTTTCCCATTAAATTGGCAAAAGTTTGAATAATTACCTGAAATAGACTTGTCTGCTTAGTTTAACAGTTTTGTGTTAACTATTATATATAGAGATACTTATCTTGGTGATAAGCTGTTTTTTACAGTCTCCCCAGCCATACATTCTATAGGAAACACGTCTGTGTTATTTTCTTTCTTCATAACTTGATTCTGAACAACTTCTTCATCTTTTCTGTGGTAGTAGTTAAATAAAGTGTAAATATAGTAGGAAGTAGATTTCTTTAAAACTCATGTTATGTTATGTTATTACTCAGATTATAGCCCATAGGAGAGAAGTATACTTTTTATGTAATGTAAATGGTCTTCTGGGTGTATGCATTTGGTGACTTCCAATGGTTACATTGTAACTTAAAAATGAATGGAAAGGTGGTACTAAAGCAAACAATATTACCAACATAATGAGATCAATTATAATGCAAGTGATAATATATTCCGCATGTATCATTAAGTAGAAAATTTTACTACAGAGATGCTGAAATCATGACATATAATAGGTTTTGCCTCATTTTCTTTAAATCCTTGTTAATGACTTGTCATGAACTGACTTTGGAAACTCTGTGCCAACTTTCCCCATGAAATCATGATGATGGCACAGCTTAATTCATAGATTATTGTGGATTATTTCTCTTGTTCACTTAATTTAAAGTTATGGTTATTTGTAACAGAAAATGGATATCACCATCTTCTTTCTACTTCACAATGTAGGTTTAATTGTATTCAAAAACATAGAGCAGAGTATCCCATGGATTGCCCTCTGTCCAATGGCTGCACTAGGACAGAACAGGTAACAGAGCACTTTTTCTGTTTGCCTGGAACTACTTTTCTCCCACATTCATTTAATGGGGCCTTGCTTGTATAAGAGTCTTAAATCAAGCAAAGCAGAAAGCACATGGTACTGTTTTATGTATGTGACACAGTATGTTTCCTTTAAACAACAGCAATATATTTGTAGTAAAACGTTAAGTATAGATGGTCTCTGATTTTCAACTAGCTGATTGCGTGGGTTAGTTGCTAAGGCCCTGAACCTGGTATCATCTCCACAATTCCTGGAGATGTAGAAAGGGTTGTGGGGACGTTACAAAGAAATATTGATCTGGCATATGTCATTTTTGGATAAATTAAATTGGAACTTACCATTAGTGATGGCCCGAACTGTTCGCGGCGAACATCGCATGTTCGCGTTCGCCACGTGTTC
>CM070039.1:48440418-48454923 GCA_036250615.1 Ptychadena robeensis
CTCAAATCCCATTGACTATCATTGCAGAAATCCTTGGTGCGGATTTATAGTGTGAAAAAAGAATGTCTTGGGAGTTTTGCCATGGATCCCCCTCTGTCATGTCATTGTCCAGGTGTTATTCCCCTTGAAACAACTTTCCCAACACTATTGTGGCCAGAAAGGGGTCCCTTTGTTTTTTAAAATTCGCCTCCCATTGAAGTCAATGGCGGGTTCGCCAGGTTCGCAAACTTTTGAGGAAGTTTGCGTTCGCCGTTCGCGAACGGCAAAATCCGGGTTCGCGCCTTCACTACTTACCATACATTTAGACTGTAATACGCACCAAAATTGGTGGGGGGAAAATTGTGTGTCTTCTATTACAAATGTGCAAACTGGTAACACCTTCCCATTCCCCCTGTGGCCAGGCACTGGGCATAACCGCATCAGGGAAGCAGTCAGAACTGTGTTTGTCAGCAAGCTGAACGCTCACATAAACATTCTGCAAGCGACGATCCGTCCATCTGCAGATCTCTGTATGGGAGTGGCAGCTTCTGCCAACACACATACAGAAGCATGGACTATCCGCCGGTGGCACGATGTTTCGCTGTGCAGAGACTGACTGTATGTGAGCTTGCTGAAGCAGATACAAACATACAGAGATCTGCAGATGGATGATTGGTCCATGGACAGATCGTCACCTGTAGAGGGTAGATATACACAGGGAAAGATCCGCTCACATCCAGTCTCTGCATAGGGAAAGATGCACCGACCAATGGATACAGAGGAACACCTTTTTCGTAAAGGTTCCCACACCTCTTCTTTACATCTCCAGGAATTATAGGTTTAATATAATTTTAGGGGCTTTGATAGAAACTATGAAATTGCTATATAGAGTAAAATGTAAAAATAGAAAATTTTATAGTATAATAGTAACGAAGAGTGAAGAGTAAAAAAAAATCACATATAGAGGAAAATGTGTTTGATAATATATTTACTCTTACTTCAATTGTACCCAATATGCCTTTACCAATGTGACATCATCCTCCTTCCAATAAGAATTGGTCATTGTAACACCAAACTAAGAAGATGCTTATAGCATAATTACTTTTCCTAGGGCAGGAGGATAATGCAACTTCCTGACTACAGTCAGAGAAAAGGCAACATAATGATAATTTAATGTAATAATATCTACACTCTCCCTTAACCTTATGTATGTATATAAATAAAGTTATGACCATCTCTAAAATGAAGCCGTGCATGCAGTCCTCATGAATCTTGCTTACCTGAATGTTAACAGACGTGTATAAATAAGAGGGGAAAAAAGCATACAAACTATCACCCTCCATAATTCATTGTCCACACATAACTCTCCAAACCAGACTCGAGTAAGGAATGCCTATAAGAAAATGAATCCTTGAATTAGTATCTCTGGGGAAAAAACAAACGACAAGGTGGATATTTGCCTAATAAAAACTTTCAATAGTTATGCAATAATAATGTTTGTAAGCGGACTCTGTCATTGGATTTGTATAGGGTAGGCCATTGATGTTCTCCCTTTGAAAATGATAATAAAATCTTCCACTAAATAACAATATTTTTTTATAACACATTATTGAATGAAAGCCAAAGAAAGACAACAATGGCAACCCCACACCTAGCCCAGATCTAAATATCTTGATATGTAAAACAACACAATCGAAGATCCTCCCTTTTTCCCATGACTGTACCTAAAACAGTAAAAATTTTAATTTTTATTATTCTTGCAATTACTCTCAGGTTTTTCTTTGAAAAACAGAGGCCATGTGATTAGCTGCTTTCCAATAAAAACAAAAGCAGGACTATTGTTGAATGACAGCTGCACTAAACAGATTTCTACTAATAAAGGAGAACAGAGAATTTCCCCAGCAGCAAATTTCCAGGGCGGGGGGGGGGACTTTAACGCCTTCACATTTGATGTAAACAGGTAATAGATTAAAATCACAGATTTATTACATGGACACCCACGAAGCAATCGAGGGTGTATATTAGCAATGTACAAAACAAAAACGTTTCAGTTTCAAGGATAATATGTACATAACAATGAGTACATTTAATACAGATATTTATGCATAAACCACAAGCTTATAGCTCAGGTGTTCGAGCTTTGTCTACTCAATAGATGGATGAAGGTGGTAGTTGCCAACCCAACCCGACGTACGTTTTGTCGATGAACTTCCTCAGGGGATAAGGGCTGGTTGGATGGTGTAAAGTTTATATTCGAATCGAATAGAGGTACGGTGCATAGATGTTGAAGCACATATGCTGCTGGACGGGAAGCCCTCCCCCAGAACGGAGAAGCACAAAACCGGCCGCCACCCGGCACGCCTGGTTATAAAGTAATCATATGTATAAGGTAACCTCAGGTAAGGTCGGCGAGGGCTAGATCAAGCCCTTGGTAGTGTGGTAGGAGGGTGGCGTGGGGTAGGCGAGCCGAGCCAGGACACACATGCAGGCAGCACCAGTGTATGTCCGTACCTCTATTCGATTCAAACATAAACTTTACACCATCCAACCAGCCCTTATCCCCTGAGGAAGTTCATCGAGGAAATGTACGTCGGGTTGGGTTGGCAACTACCACCTTTGGATGGTCCCTACTCCTTCATCCATCTATTGAGTAGACCAAGCTCGAACACCTGAGCTATAAGCTTGTGGTTTATGCATAAATATCTGTATTAAATGTACTCATTGTTATGTACATATTATCCTTGAAACTGAAACGTTTTTGTTTTGTACATTGCTAATATACACCCTCGATTGCTTCGTGGGTGTCCATGTAATAAATCTGTGATTTTAATTTATTACCTGTTTACATCAAATGTGAAGCCGTTAAAGTCCCCCCACCCTGGCAATTTGCTGCTGGGGAAATTCTCTGTTCTCCTTTATTAGTATTATATTTTGGGATGTTGGCTTCCCCAATGTGAGAGAGCATCTCTTTCTCATTTAACAGATTTCTGTTTTCAAACAAAATAATCATGCAATACCTATGTTGAGAAATAAAACTGTGCTTCTTTTTTAATAGAAGATATTACGAGGTTTTTCTTGATTACTCTTAAGGCATACACCTTACAATCTTACCATAAATTTCTTTACAATCAACTCTTTTTTTACCAAAACCATGTAATATGAGGATCTTTCTCAACCTTCCAATCACTCTGTATGCTATCAGGGAGGACCCGACACTACATAGTTGTTGGTAGATCTAAAGGAAAATGTATGGAGTGACCTAAAGGTGTATGCAATCCTGAAAAAATATTTGCATGGGGAACATCCAATTTTTTTTTAAAATGTTGTTGTTATGACAAATATACAATTTATACCTGTTTGTTCAGATTTCATTACTGATGGCAGATGAGTTGAGTTAAAAGTAACTAGTCATTGTGTTAATGTAGTTAGTAACAAAACAAACAAACCTGGACACCTCCATGAGACACAAATTTCATGTCTTTAGCTTCCAGCGCTAGTTTTAAACAAGTGGTTTGTCCCCAGGCTTCAGACACCCGTATAAGTAGTTTTAGAGCTCTTTCTTCATCTTTTCTGTAGCTTTCAGTGAAAACACCTGAATTTACAAGAAGAAAAAAGAATTTAAAATGTTAACATACAGTTGCAAGAAAAAATATGTGAACCCTTTGGGATTACATGGAGTTTTGCATGAATTGGTCATAAAATGATCTCTCATCTTCATCTCTCAAGTCACACCAATAGTAAAACAGTCTGCTGAAAACAATACTACACAAACATTATATGTTTTCATGTTTTTATTGAACATGTAAACATTTACAGTACAGGGTGGAAAAAGTGTGTGAACCCTTAGTCTTATGACTTCTCCAAAAGCTAATTGGAGCCAGGAGTGAGCCAACCTTGAGTCCAATCAGGGTGATGATATTGGATGTGTTGCTGAAAGCTGTCCTGCCCTTTAAAATATACATCAGTGTATTGTGGGTTTACTGGTTTCAAGAAGCACTGTCAGTTGTGAACCATGCTTTGCAGAAAAGAGCTCTCAGAAGACCTATGATCAAAAATTGTTGACTTACATGAAGGTGGAAAGGGTTACAAAAGTATCTCCAAAGGCCTTGATGTTCATGTGTCAACAGTAAGACATACTGTCTACAAATGGAGAAAGTTTAGCACTGTTGCTACTCTCCCTAGGCGTGGTCGTCCTCTAAAGAGCCCAGCGCAGAATGCTTAATGAGGTAAAGAAGAATCCTAGAGTGTCAGCTAAAGACTTACATAAATCTCTGGCACATGCTAGCATTTCTCTTGACACAAAAACATTAAACAAGAATGGAGGACATTACAGGACACCACGGAGGAAGCCATTGCTGTCCAAAAAAATATTGCAGCATGTTTGCAAAGTTTGCAAAAGAGCACCTGGATGTTCCACAGCACTACTGGCAAAAATATTCTGTGGACAGATGAAACCATAATTGAGTTGTTGAAAAAAGGCACAGCACACCCAACATAAAAAATATATAAATAAAATATGCTAACATCCCAAATTATTAACTCAAAAACACTATGATTTGTTGGTCAGGCACACCAAACCAACCTATGGGGTGGCTATATGTTTACAGAGTCTAGGTACAGCAGGGAATATTTACCTGTTGATAAGCCAATCATCATTAAATCATATAAAGTATATCACATAATACAAATGTATGGGATCACTTACTTCTGGGAAACAAGTCAAATGTATGGGGCATACAGGATGGAGACTCTGTTAACCATAAAGGAAAAAACGTCCAAATAATTGCATGTAAAAGGAGAGGGAACCGGCATGCGAGGAGACAATGGTCTAATTAAAATCACATATCGTCTGGTGAAAGGTGTGCACCCACTTCCCTGGGTTCCAAATTGAAATGTCCCATTTCCTGTGGAGGAAGGAGGGGCACAAAAACTCAATGTGCGTCAACTGCCTGTGTAACAAAATGATAGTAGAAAATATATTCTAATCTCACCCTGGTGATAGGGGTGCCATCACAAATAAACATTCAAATGTGATATAATTATGTCTAAATATAATAATATAGTGTAGGCAACCCACCCTCCCAGGCTGCACACAGCATAGGAGGCATGGTGTCACCCCCGGTATGTGGCTGTCAATCTGGGACTGGCCCCATGACATGGCCCCCATGTCCTGCACTGCCCCCTACTATCTCCATCCAGCTCCACCCCATTACCTAGCCCCACTGAAGGAGAGATAAATAAAAGGACAGTAAAATGAGTCTGTGATGAATGCTCGGTGTGAATGAAAACAGGGAAATGGGATGTGGTGTGTGAAATGACAGGCTAGTAATGTGACATGGACTGGTGGTGTAGTGCGCAAATAGAAGGGGGAGATATTATATTGGAAAAAATAGAAGAGAAGGACAGAGAGAAAGAGAGGGGGAAGACAGCAAAGAGGAAAGGATAAAAATGGTAGACCATAGAAACAAAAAGGGAAAACGTAAGCAATGTAAACAATCACATAGACAGTAAGGGAGGAAAGGGGCGAACAATGATAGTCAGTGAGATAGGATACTATTGAATAATAGTAAGAAGATGTGTATGAAGAAACAGATACAGAGGAATAGATGAATATGTAAAGTGGATAGGGAAAACCCCAAGATCTAATGTGTCTCAAGCGTGTGGGGCACAGGGAAAAAGAAGTGTGACCTAGGTTTGGAATGTGAACAAAGTGTAAAATTGAAACCAAAGTGATCAAATAAAACCAGTATCGAAAACAAAGGGTGATAAGTAGGTAAGTGGGGGAAAGCCCCACTGTGTGGAATAATATGATGGAACAAGGAGGAGGAGAGATGGGGCGAATCCAGGACCATATGTCCACGCCTATTAGAACCTCAGGTCCAGGCAGCGAATGGCCAAAACATTACGGCCATAGGGGATGGACTGCCAAAGATGGAAAAAGGGGGACGCCCACCCATGGTATCCCTCATCAATCATGCAACCACAGGAACACCGTCACAGAAAGTCCCTGGGCCAAATCTAGGCCCACAAGTGATAAAGTCTTCAAGAGTGGAAGTAGCCTAATCCGGCATCCATATGATGCCAAACTCATGGGTCAGAAGAAGTGTACAATAATTGCAAATTCAAAAACCTCATCCCCACTATAAAACATGGCGGAGGGAGCATCATGATTTGGGGCTGCTTTTCTGCCACAGGGCCTGGAGGCATTTGATGGAAAAATGAACTCCATAGTTTATCCAGCCATTTTGCAATAAAACGTAAGATCATCTGTCCGCCAACTGAAGTCCACAGAGGATGGGTGGACAATGACCCAAAAAGCCAAAATGGCTGGGTCTGGAGTGACCCAGTCAGAATCCTGACCTCAACCCGATTGGAATGCTGTGGCATGACCTTAAGAGAGCGATTCACACCAGACATCTCAATAATATTGCTACACTGAAACAGTTTTGTGAAGAGGAGTGGTCCAAAATTATTCCAGATCATTGTGCAGGTCTGATCTTAAACTACAAAAAACATTTGTGCCGATTCACAGCACACTAGATAGAGCCGCACTCCTACCCATGACAGAGTCATCCCACACAGACTCCCTCTCTTGTTGGAATCAATTTATCTTCTGAGTCTTATTTAAGTGCCAGAATCACTGTCCAACAAAGAGTCAGGTGTCCGCACATCGAATAAATGTTCCAGAAAAACTGAATTTGAAGGGATCCCTAGAAATAAGCCCCAGTTTACGGGGAGAAACACATCAGGGAGGGGACCCCTGTGAGGGTGAAGGTCTGTTATCTATGTTGTGAATGTCAGTTTTTCTTCACATATAATCTGGAACTTTTATTCGATGTGCGGACACCCACACTCTTTGTTGGACAGGATACAAGAAACATTTGGTTGAGGTTATTGCTGCCAAAGGAGGGTCAACCAGATATTAAGTCCAAAGGTACACATATTTTTCCACCCTACACTGTGATTTTTATGTTATATGTTTTCATGTTTTTATTGAACATAACATGTATAATTATTATTTTAAGCAGAAGTGGTGTATACTAGTATAGAGGACTATTAACTGTTATAAACACAAATGATGATTACATAAACAAAAAGGTTGCAAAAGGGAAAGCAAGTTGACATTACGTTGACATTATGAGATGGTGAGTTTTTTTCTTATCTGACTTATTTGATTAGTTAATAACTTTTTAGGTTATTTTAAAAAGCGCATGAACATAGTATAATCAACAAAATTACGGGAGAAAGCTTGTGAGAACATCACAAAAGAAAGTATTGCTCTAGCACATGTGTTTATATGAATTAAATTTAAGTCAAAATGTAAAAACTTAATTTATGCACAAACTATATGTGCTAGAAATTCTTAACTTAAAAATCAAAAAGTTAAACAAAATACAACTCAAATTTAGAATGAAAATATGAATTTTGAACTCTATAGTTATTAAACAAACACTAAGCGCCTCTGAGTTATTTACAGATGGCTTTTTGCTCATAGTCTTCAGCCAATGCCAACATGTCCTCAGATGTATCTGCATCTTCTTCCTCTTTTGAGAGCTCCTTTAGAATTTTACTACAGCCCAATGCAGCTGCTATACAGTCATGGCACTGTAAATAACAAGGTGACAAAAAATATGGATTATTTCTTTTTAATTAAATATTAACTATGTTACAGATTCATTAAAAAAGAAGAAATAGGATAAGAATATACGTTTTAGGCTTGATTTACACAACCGTTTTCCAGGCTGCTTTCAGTCAGCAGAAGCTTGGAAAACACTAGGTCGCGCCTGTCTGCAAATGCCTGCATACTTGTGCAGGCACTTGGTGGGCATTTATATAATGCCCTCATGACAGGTCTATCAAGGGAAAACTCAAAAACCGACTGGGTGATTACGGTAATCGCTCGTTTACTGGGCACCCATGTAAATGACCCCTAAACTTTAAAAGCAACTTTAGCAACTTTAGCTCCTTCCACCAGCAATGTTTCAGACTACAATTATGCTGATCACTGACCATTCTATGATACGAATGAAAAATATCTGATGGTGACCATGCCATATAAGAAGTGGTATTAAAGATTTTTTTTACATTTTTACAGTAAATAAATAGACTGTTCTTACCTGTGCCCAAAAGATTTCTGCAAGTTCTTTACGGTTTTGTACAATAGCCCAAATAAGCAGATCTCTAATTGGATCCATAGAACAAGATGGTTTTCCTTGGGACCTTTTGTGAAAGGAACGAAGTGTAACTTTCTGTACCTACAGTTAATAAAAAGGAAAATTTACATTTTTATCTTTTAAATATTTTTGGTTTAATTTAACAATAATACTTCCTTTACTAATTATATATTTTTGTACATATAACATGTATATATAAAAAAAACACATGAAGAGAATTCAAAACAGCTTGGTTAGCAGATCAGATTGGATGGGCAAGTATAATGCCTTCAAACCCATGGTTAAGGGTTTTTGGGAAAAAAACTAAAACCCTGGAGGTTAAGTATGGTAAATATTATTTTTTAGCAGCCAAAGTAAAACTTTTAACAAAACTTATAACGATTGATCTGTATCACACAATCAAACCACTAAATAAACATTGAGACAGGTAGAGTAAATGCAATGTTTCCCAGACTTTATTTCATCCACAATGTATTTGTAATTGCTCTGACTGTAAATATATAGGTAGTGTAAAGTTTTTAATAAACTTCACACCTTATATCTACAAAATACTTTTCATCTTTTTGCTGAGTAGACATGGGAATACTACATCCTGTAGATTATTTCAAGGCTGTTTATCTGATAGGGGCTGCACTCTCCCCTCTACTTGTTCATTTCAGTGACTTCTGTCCCCATGGCAATGTGAAGGCACCATTTCGATGATTAAGCAGAAAAAAGTGGCAGCACAGGCTGGATTACAAAGCTGTACAAGCAGTGAACAAGCAAAGGGGACCCAAGGTGATCACATGGGCTGGGCATTTATATGGAAAATACTAACGCATACAGTGCAATGCAAGGAGTTGTTAATGTTAATAGTGGGAAAGAGCCATAACTGTGCAACATGCATGTTAGCACTACACAATGCAGAGTGTGAAAGAGCAAGTCCAAGTCTCCACTAGTGTTGAATTCTTGAGTCAATCCTTAACACAGAGTACAGAGACACAGCCCATTCAGTACATCAAAGGTCACAGTAAGGCTGCATTTAAGTGGACGAAAACTAGTCGATTTCACTGTTGGTTTTCAGGCAGTTGCCTATAAGGATTACATTGGGGTGGTTGTCAGTGATTGCCAGCCTCTGCTCAACCGCCCGCACAATGTGTGTAACTGCTGCCTGAAGGGAATGCAGCCTCATGAAGTAAGGGAAAGGCTCCACTACAGAGGACAGAAAAACACATGTGGAATCCATGTGTGTTTTTCTGTCTGGTTTGCCTGCGGGTTTTCACAGAGGGTTTGTTTTGTTTTTTAGTTTATTGAGAGTCTATTGCCTGTCAATGGGCTAAAACCCACAGCAAAATGGCTGCTGGCACGGGCATGCATTTCAGACGTGGATTGGCTGCTGTGCTGTGCACTGCACCACGGCCAATCCGCAGCAGTGGAGTCCAGCTCATTGGGTACTTTGGGTCCATGCTGCATCCGCTCACAAACTGCCCAAGTGAAGCCTTACGCTAAGAGAATAAAGTAAGGTTTTCCTCACTCTATATTCTGTTTACAATATATCTCTATTAGAAATCTTTAGAGATTTTTGCCACACAGATGCAGGTAGGAGAGACTAGATATTGCTTTGGATATATCAACAAATCCTAAAATAGAGGCCAGCAAATCTCACCAAGTATGAGGGAGGTGTTGGTAAAATAAAATAGAACTATGCTAGCCATATACACATCATCTTTTACTCAACCAATTATTAGTTTGATGCCAATTTGAACATTTTCTGTCAATCTAATATCTAAACTGGAAAAACTATATTTCTACAATAAACTGGAAATTTCCAACATGGCCAATCATGGCTCGATTTTATGCACCATTTTCCTTTTGGTTTATGAATTTAGCAAAAACTTTTTTTTAACCAATTAATCAGAAAAGTTGACATTTGTATACACATCTCTACTCTTTAACCCCATGAGACCCAGTGTTGCAATATTACAACATAACATTTAAGGCTACAAAATCAAACCCTACCCAATTTTCTTCATGCACATTACTAATAGGTCCTATTGTTCAGTTCTGCAACACTATTGGATGGTTGAATGTGTAAATAGGCCTGTTTATCTGGCCATGAAGTCATACAAGAAGTTCTTTTCTACAGTCTTTGGGTTAAGGAGCCAGCAAATAGCTATCAGCATCTTGTTATGATATTATATTGCATTTTTTATATAAATATATGATACATCTAACAAAAGGTTGCCAAGTTCAAACATAGAGGTGGCCAACCTTAATATTTATTTAAAAAACATTTCTACAATTGTGGAAAGTTTTCCTTCTCATCAGGTATAAGAGTAAGCCTTTTCATATACAGTAGAAACAAATTTAAGTTTTGAATCTGGAAAAGCAACAACACATGTTAAATCAAATGTCTAATAAAATGTAAAAATCTCACAGGCTAAATATAATTGTACTGCAGGCCAGATTTGGCCCCCACACTTTTAACACACCTGATCTAACATATATCTAAATGTATTCAAATTATAATGCAACAAACCTACATTTATTTTGATATGCGGCACTGCAATAGACAGTCGAGGTCGCTCTGTACTTTTTGGCTTGGGATACAGATGTTTTGTAAAGTCACCCAGGAGTTCTCTTAAAACTTGTGACACATGATACAGACGGAGTTTCGATGTCTTTAAAAAATCATAGCGAAATCTCTCATCTTCTATTATTTTAGAAAGCTTGCTATGGAATAAGCATGATGTGTCTGTGTTGTTGTAGAGGCTTAATATATTTTCTTGAGTGGCGTACTCTTCCAGACGGACACCATGTTCCAGGAAAAGCTTGACAAAAGCAGGCTTATTGCCAATCAGCGCTGCTGTCATGACCGAGTGCAGATCCGAGGGCTGGCAAGAACAAACCACAAATCATATACAAGAATTACATTCATGTGAAAAAAATAACAATCTGCTGTGAAGGTTATTTGGTGGGCATGCTTTTTCTGGGCTTATTGTGCAAAAGTATGAACACCACTCTCCCAGTTCATTTATGAAGTGTATAAAGTCACCACTATCGCTTAAATTTAGGTTATCAATACCTTGCTGATTTCTGTTGTTTCTACTTATAATCAATAATTCTATCAGGACTGTGCTATAGCATTGGGTAATGGGTTATAAATAAAAGTTTAAAAAAATAATAGTACATCTCCCATTTATGAAGTTTTGGCTAAAGTAAACAGATCACAAGAAGCAACTATTGATATTACGTACCTTGTCAGAAAATTCATATGCCTTTCCTGTGTGTTACCAGTTGCATTGATTGCAATGTAAGAAATGTAGTAGTCAACAAAAAGTGTGTGTATATAGGACATATGTATTGAAAAAAAGATTTAGAATGTATCATATCATGGTGTTATCTAAATATAAAATGTGATGCATATTATAAATAATTGGCAAGAGTTGAGATTACATTACAAGGCACACACCAGTGTTTGTCTAATACACTCTTTTGGCTCATTCGGCTCATACATGATGAAAATTGCAAAAATGTATTGGGCTGATTTTGTGAGCAATTGCAAAACCCATGAACATGTTATCAAGAAAATTGCTGGAGATGTAAGGAAGGGTTGTGGGAACATTTCAATTTAAAGCTGATACAGAAATTACCATATTTTTCAGACCATAAGACACTCTGTTGTATAGGACCTACCCTATATTTTTGCAAAAACTACATGTGCTAGAAAAAAATGCTACAAAAGAATGCCATAACCCTTCTCTACATCTCTAACAATTGTGCTGATGATACTATGTTCAGGGGATTTGTAATTAAATCAGATAATTTAAATATAATGATATCTCTAATAATGACTTTTTAAAAGCCCATTCTCTGTGTGTTTTGGTGCCTTAAGGCCCCCATAAACCTAGTGAGCTGCGGCCATTTTTCCACCGACCGTTGTGCGTGCATGCGTGCTTGCGGCCATTGGCGTCAAAATTGTCAGCGGGTGCCCACATGTGGTTTGCAGATCCCTGTCGCCCCAAAGCTATTGTATTTGTATTGGCTTTGAGTTGTAAAAACTTACACTCCTGGTCTGATTAAAACATTGAATGTTGTAATTGGCTTCTAAAGATTATTGACTTTAGGTTATATTACTTCTTGTTGTAAAAGGTTAAAAGTCTGTAAACTGCAATTATAGTTTCTCAAAGATATTATATAAAGCCCAATGGTAGATACTGTTACTGGGTTAAACTACTTAAACTTCTTACATAGTTAGGTTTCTATATAAAATGTGTCCCCTTTTAATGGCTAAAATATAATTTAGCTGATAACACACCTTCCACTGGTGGTCATCTGTAAAAATCTCACTTCGAGCAATGTCAACTCTGTTCCATGCTACTGCCAACTTCAGCTGGTGGTCCCAGTTTTCATGTCCTTGCTTATCATGGCATAGTGAAGCTGCAAAAAAAACCCAAATAAAAATAAAATAATAAAATAATAATAGTGCCCCATACTAAAAAAGGAAGAAGTTGGTGACTCATGTATATTAATAGAAACAGTATTTGTTAAAGTGGGTATTACTGGAAGGAATAGCTCTGGGTCTACATATACCTAAAGCAAGCAGTAACATATTTAGCAAAAATAATAAAAAACATGAAGAGTTGAAGGCAGTAGCTGCACAAGAGACCAATGGCTAGATGTAGGCACACCAGGTACTTTACTGACCTACATAGCAGCTGTAAATAAGAATACAAATATGGTAGAAAACATCTGAGCTTAGATGGCAGTGACATCTAGTGCCCTTTATATATATTGTGACACAGTTTCACAGGGTCCGGCTCATAACATCTTAAATTGTGTGTATGTTGTACAGATGGAGGCATTGGCAATATAAGGGGCTTTGTACAAAAGCTGGAGCCGGCCAAGGAAGGTGTTAGGTTAGTTCCTTGTCCACCTGGTACATATCCAGGTTTTGGTGGTAGAAAAATGCAGAGTGCAACTGGTTTTCCTTTGTGGTACCTTTGTAGTTTCTGGGAGTTTAAGCAAATAGAGCTCTGTACATAAGCTATGGTCATTGACTTTTTTTATTTCTGTGTGGACTGAGGGCTCTGACGAGCTATTACACTGTTGCTTATTTTGTTCTTGTTTATTGTCCTGAATAAATGAAAAGGCAGAGGACGGACATTTTTCTTGAACTTGCTGGAAGTCTGTTGCATTCTGTTTGCTAGGTTTATCACAGCCGTGACAAGCATGTTCTTACAATTGCATCAAACAAATTACTTAATACAAAAAAGACCTACCAAAAAAAAACGCTACTTGGGTTAGTGTACTCAAGCACAGCAACAATCCTACCCCCTCACCCATCTGACACCGGGGGGCTTGTTAGCAGTGTCTGAAAGGAGGGCGGGGAGGGTTGTGGGTGAGTATCAAACACAACTACATACATTTATTGAAAGAAATTATATTTGGGTACATTAGATACAATATAGAAGAGATGACAATAATTGGAGGAGAGGAGCCTTGAGTGGAGAGTGATGATTGCAATAATTGGGTGAAAAAACATTTGGGTACATTAATTACAAGAGAAAATGGAGATAGCTGTGTTTGGAAGAGAGGGCAGTTGGGTTCAATAGATACAATATAGAAGAGCCATCTAATTGTATCTACTTTATACAACTGTAATTTCCCTCAGTCATTGGAATCACAACTCAATATTCTATTTAATGTACCCAACTGTCATTTCCTCCAATCATTGCCATCTCCAATATATATTGTATCTTATGTACCCAACTGGCATTTTCATCTATCATTGCAATCTCTACTCTGTATTGTATCTAATGTACCCAACTGTCATTTCCTCCAATCATTGTAATTCTCTTTCTCAATTGCATTGAATGTACCCAACTTTCATTTCCTCCAATCATTGCAGTCTTCATTAGAAATTGTATCTTATTTACCCAACTGAGGAATTGACAGTTGGGTACATTAAATAGAATATTGAGTGGTGATTGCAATGACTGGGGGAAAAGAAGCCCCCCACACACCTTACAATCTTACCATACAATTTCTGTACAATCAACTTTTCTTCTACCAAAACCATGTAATATGAGGACCTTTCTAAACCTTCCAATCACTATGTATTCTATCAGTGAGGACCCGGCACTACATAGTTGTTGGTAGATCTAAAGGAAATTGGATGGAGTGATCTGAAGGTGTATGGGTGCTATTACAGTTGTATACAGTAGATACAATTAGATGGCCCCTTGCTGTCTCCAAAGAATAAGAAGAGTCGACTGCAGTATGCTAAAAGTCATGTGGAATAACCACAAACATTTTGGGATAGTGTTCTGTGGACTGATGAAACAAAATTAGAACTGTTTGGGCCCATGGA
>CM070039.1:48455023-48481945 GCA_036250615.1 Ptychadena robeensis
GGGATATTCAGTGAAGACTGTAGATCACACAGAACACTGCCCTAGCTAATGGTCCCCTATGCAGCAGCAGCAGCAGCTCTCTGTTCTTTTTTTTTTTTTTTCCATTCTGTTCTAACTCTCTCCTTCTTCAGCAGAATGTGTAATGGCATCCTGTACTTGATATGTTATAGGGGGTGGGATGGTCCGTGAGGTGGGGGGTGCTGATTGGCTGGATTATGTCTGCTGACTGTGACTCACAGGGGTCAAAGTTTCACCAATGTTAAAAGATAGGGGGCGGGTCGAACTCGCCATATGTTCGCGAACATGGGGCGAACGCGAACATGCGATGTTCGCCGCGAATAGTTCGCCGTCGAACAGTTCGGTCCATCACTATATACCACTTGATAGTTATGCAACCTTGGATCTATAAATGTCTCCAATCCCTCTGGTTTCCCGTGCTTGTTTCCGCCATTGATCTGGGTACATGCTTCAGTGGCTTTGATATCTTTGCTATGTCACAGAAAAGAAAGGTCTTCAAAGCTAGGATTTCCCACAATTAAACATGGTGGTGGGAGCATCATGCTGTGGGCTGTTTTGTAGCCTCAGGCACAGGGAGCCTTGTTCGGGTGCATGGTGTCATCAAAAAAGAAAATATGCAGAAATCTTCTTGTAGTTTAGGCTTATGGTTTACATAGAAATTAGTCAAACACAAAGCCCAGACCTCACTCCTGAGAATCTGTGGTGGTGCTCTAAGTGAATGCCAAAAACCATGCAAATCAAACCAAATAGAACAATTTGCAATGAAAGAATGGGCCCTAAATCCCTAAAAAGACATGTAGTAAAGAACTATCCAAGAGGTTCTTGTCAGTTGTGGCTCAGAAAGGGTACACTATTCACTATAATGACCAGGGGGCTTTTGGATGTCTCATTTTTGCCCTTTATTGTTTCAAATCAGTGTATGAATAAAATATCCTAAGTAAACTTTGTGGACAGTTTATAGTGTATTTGAGTCTAATATAACAATCACTTGTTGTTAATGATAATGTTCATGGAGACATCAAGAGTGTTGTCTAATTTAATATGTGTATCAATGTCAGGGAAAGACAGGGGGTAGAGCATCTTTTACTGCATTCTCTCTTTAGAAATCCCATAATGGTAAACCAATTATTAAAACCCCAGGTTTTCAAATGCCCATAACTGTTAACATGTTATATACATAATGAAACAATATAGAACACATCTAAATATTTTGTATTTAATTTTAAGCATTTCTATAGCAAGGGACAAATACCATACTAAATACCTTTTAGCAAAGCTTGAAGAATGGCTACATCAATGTCATGCTGATCATCTTGTTCTGCCTGGAAGATGGTAAGTAACTGACTGTGCCTAATGATATCTTGAATCTGGGAAAAAAATGTTAACTAAATTAAAAACCTAAAACAGCATAATTAAAACATTACTGTCACATCTTTTTTGATATATGTCCCCTTCACAGTTTAATGAGGACAATAAACCGTTCTTTTTAATCTTATCAAATTATAGATGATAACATTATGGAAGATGCCTCTGGAAATACTAAAGAAAAGCTTCATTCCAAACGTTTTCTTTAGAGAGCTTAAAAAAAGGATTAGAATTCTAGATGGGCTTGTATTGCTATGTCGCATATTGTGGTTTGTGGTATAACCTGACAGTCAGTTAATTACAGCAAGTAGAATGAAATCACCCCATTGGGGCAACATTAACAACATTACAGTAGAGATGGTCGAATTGTTTTTTTTTTTAAAAATTCTACGATTTCGAGTTTATTGCAAAGCCCCTGAACATGGTATCATCACCAAACGTGCTGGAGATGTATAGAAGGTTTTTTGGGTATACTACAGAAAAAAGTATGTCTCTAACACAAATAGTTTTAATACCTGTTTGTATTAATATTTGCACTATTAATACAATTTTAATGATGCACAAATTAAGTTTAAAGTCAAGTCAAAATTTCGAAAATCGGAATTTCATCTTTGTTTTTACCTTAATTTATACAAAAACTCCATGTGCTAGAGCAAAACTTTCATTTTTTTAAAATGCTCCCACAACCCTTCTGTACACCTCCAGCAATTTTGGTGATGATACCATTTTTAGAGGCTTTGCAATCAGCTCACAACGTTAGCAAGTCGAAAAGTTTGGCCATTTCTACATAACAGAAGTTCTAAATGTTCTAAGTCATAAGGTCATAAGGAGGGCATGGACCATATACCATATTTTTTGGACTATAAGGCATACCTTTTCACCCCCAAAATCGGGGGGAAAAAGTCCCTGCGTCTTATGGTCTGTGCGTCCACCAATGCCAGCATCCTCGCCCTCCCCACAAGAAGATTACCAGAGGAGGTGGAGGAGCTGTCAGATGGTAGATCCGCCCACGTCCAGATCTCCCATCTGAACTGTATTGTTTAGCCCTGCTGATATAAGCTGTTTTTGCTGAGTTCTGCTGATATATACTGTATTGCTTATATCAGCAGAGCCCTGCTGATATAAGCAATACAGCAGAGAGATATAAATAAAAGATGCCAGCCAACATCTCTTACATCTATGTGTGCCTGTGTGTGAGCTTCACTCACAGTGCAGCTTACCCACAGCCTAGAGGGGAGACATGAATGCAGATTCCCCTGCACCCCCCCCCCATTTCCCCCTTTTAAGGAAGATGATGATGTGCCGTGAAGTGTGCTCACTAGTGACACCATTTTCAGTTGTGTCTGAAATTTACTACTGCAGGGGATTCTTCCACAATTGATTTGAACCCTTCAAATATTTTTTTTCTGGTTGTCCTGCTCTAAAAACTGGGTGCATCTTATGGTCAGGTGCATAGCTGTCAACGTAACAAAAAAAAAACGGGGGACATACAAAAAGTGACATCAATGAGGTCACTTCTGGTATGCAGAGTGTGGTTCTTCCACGTTCTACTTAAGCAGGGAGAGGGTGTTACTCTGCCTGCTGATGTCCCATCCCGCTTGTGCTGATAATGTGTGGGGTGGAATATTAGCAGGGAGAATAACGCCCTCTCCCTGCTAAATTAGTGTGATTTCACGCATCCAGAAAAAATCCTTGATTTCTTGAAAACTGGATTTGGCCGGGAAAGACACAAAAAAACGTGACTTTCCCGACACAACTGGAGGGTTGACAGATATGCAGGTGCATCTTATAGCCCCAAAAATATGTTTACTTTATTAATTTCTCATATCTAACTGTATTTATTAATACTTTAAATGTACCATTTGCAACCAGCATTCTCACTTCATAAATGTTTTACATTTTAAATTAATATGTTATACACACTCCAGAAAGTATTCACAGTTCATCACTTTTTCCACATTTTGTTATGTTACAGCCTTATTCCAAAATGGATTTAATTGGCTTCTGTCTGGCCACTCTACCATACAGGCCTGATTGGTGGATTGCTGCAGAGATGGTAATCCTTATAAAAGGTTCTCCTCTCCACAGAGAGCCCTTCTCCCATGATCGCTCAGTTTAGATGGCTGGCCAGCTCTAGGAAGAGTCCTGGTGGTTTTGAACATCTTTCACTTATGGATGATGGAGGCTACGGTGCTTATTGGGACCTTTAAAGCAGCAGAATATTTTCTGTAACTGTCCCCAGATTTGTGCCTCTAGACCCCAGGTGCCCAAGCTGCGCCCTTTGGGCATTCTTCAGTGGCCCCCAAAACCTAACTGTTGCATAGGGCATAGGAACTCACCTGACCCATTCCCCGCTGACGCATCTATGCCCAGGATCTTCTAACAGCGAAAGAGGAGGAGAGGAACAGTATATGGGCACAAAGGCTTTGATATCTTTGAGGCAAAAATGTGCATTAATATACTCCAGTGTCCCCTAATGATTTAAGTATCATTTAAAACAAGTTTTGTTAAAATAAGTCTTCTATGCCTGCTGTAATTTTTTCTATTATGAAATGCTTATACAAGGCAGTATAAACTGAAAGTCTTATATGTCCACACTTGTGGTCCTCCATATCATCCCAGTTGCCCACCACTGCTTTAGACAATCATGAAATGAACTGTCAATTGTGGAACCTTTTCAAGACAGATGTTCTTTTCAAAATCATGTCCACAGGTGGACTCCAATTAAGCTGCAGAAACATCTCAATGATGATCAGGGGAAACAGAATGCACCTGAGCTCAATTTTGAGCAATAGCTGTGAATATTTATGTACATCTGCTTTCTCAATAATAAAAAAAACAACCTGCCAAAATCTCAAGTAAATGTTTTTATTGTTGTCATTATGGAGTCTTGTGTTCAGGAAAATGTAAAGCTAGCCATACACGTGTCGGATTCCATGGCCGATTGATCACTGATCCGATCGATTCCGGCGATCTCAGTGGGAATTGGAGCTTCGATCAATCGGCCAATTAAGAGTATCCGATCGCTGCATACCACCTTGTCCCACGGATTCCTGGACGATTCCGTGTCCGATCGCTTACTTCCGAAATGGCAACTCCCCCTGATGTGTGCAGAATCGGATCAGAAAGACCAACATGTTGGTTCTCTGTCGGATCCGATTCTGAGCCCCCGATCAATCGGACGCGAACGATCGGACAAGGTGGGCTGCACGCGATTCCGGCACGATCGTTTCGCGTGCACGCGCCCGGAATCGATCGTCCCGGAATCCGGTCGGAATCCGACCCGTGTATGGGGGCCTTAATCCATGTTGCAATACAATTTTACGGAGTTTGATTACCTTTCCTTAAATTTGAATTAAGATTATTTTGGAATAAGGCCGTAACATAACAAAATGTAAAAAAAGCGATGCATTGTGAATACTTGATTAGGGCATTTAATTTCCCAATTTTGTTTGTGAAGTAGTTTATCAGCTTTAAACCCATAAAAAGTTAAAGATATGTGGTTTTAAACTAACATAGTTTCCTTGGAAGCAAAAATGCATATACTGCCCATATCATCTTTTTATGTTTAAATCAATGCTGGTTTGCAATGTCCATATCAGCAGTAATGTAAAGTGCCTAGTGAACATAATTTGTTATGTATTTAGGCTGCAGAAGTAAAAAAAATGTTTTTGTTTTTAACTTGTATGTGTGCTTACTGCTGTATCATGGGCTCATCATTTCTCACCTTGACTATAGCAACATCATTCTATTTGGTCTTCCATTAAATAGACTCTCACATCTTCAGTCTATCATAATGGCTTTTAGACTCATTTACTCTCTAACCTTTCTTCATCTATGAAAATCTCTGGCACTGGCTTTTAGAGAATCAGATTCAAGGTTTTTGTCTTCCTATCCTACTTACATCTCAAACCTTGTGCAATAAATAACCCTCACCTACTAATGATATCCCTACTCATAACATTATCACATGCATGGCTTCAAGACTTCTCTAGGACTGCACCTACTCTATGGAACTCTCACCCTCTTTCAAACAAGCCCTGAAAACCCATCTCTTCAGTTTTGTCTAGCCATCTTCTCAATCCTAACATCACAACCCAGCCAATTTCACCCCCCCCCCACTGTTTGTTACTTTGTTACAACCTCTTAGATTGTAAGCCCAATTGGGCAGGGTCCTCGGCTTGTACGAAAGTCTGTTCCTATTTATAATCTTTTATTTTTATTCCTTTACCTTTTTAGTCCATTCCACTATCTTTTGCTCTGTAAAGGTGTCATATGTATCAGGAAAAAGAGTGTGCAGTTTTTCTTGAACAAGAGCGATTGTAATTTTGGAACTGGGAATGTGTGCCACCTGAGCAATGACATCAGCTACTCTTCCAGAACCTTCCACAATGACACATGGTGTGTTGTTGGAGATAGCATTATAAATTGTCTGCAAAAAAACAACATTTTTATTTGAGCTCAATCAAATATTCAAATAATCAAATGTTTACATACACACTAGTGAGATTTGTCAATTCTTTGTTAAGGAGAAGAAAGGAGGTGCAAAAGAAATGAAAAATATACTGTATATAATATTATCACATATTGTGATATATATATTTATGTAATCTAACAAAAACAGGGTCCATACCATAAATCTTTTTCAATGTCGTTTTTTTGAACAACAGTTTCCCAGCTCTATATATAATGTGGAAACTTACATCTAACGTGCCTGGTCCTCCCTCCAGTACAACACAGACAATTGGTATCTTGATGGCAACTCCTAGAATAAGTAAGACAAAAAATTACAATCAAGGTTGCAAAATTGGGTAATGTTGTACTAAGCATTGATGAGCGGCATAGGCAATATTCAAATTTGCGATATTTCATGAATATTTATACTAATAACCAATGAATGATCACATGTAGCATTTATTTTCATGTTGCGAATATAAAATCGCAGTGCATGGCCATAAGCTTCCCAATGCATCATATCACGAATATCCTCTGACTTTTTTCGCAAATTTTTGAATAGCCAATATTTGTTAAATATTTTCACAATTCGAATATTCAAGCTCAACAGTGGTACTAAGTACTGTAGTAGAGCTTTTAATAAAATCCAACTTTGATTACATTTCACCTTTCAGATTCTACATTGGTTTTCCTTTTCCCATTTTCTTTTTTAGTAACAATTAAATTACTGTGTATTTGGACTATAAAATCTATGGGAAAATGTGTGCGTCTTATGGTCCGAGTATTTTTTAACCTTCCTAGTGCTTCTGACGGCTTCATCTCGTCCCTGCACTCTCATGTCAGTATTGCAGCTGACAAGATGGAGCCGCCCAGCTAAGCTCACATCCCCCGGCAGCAGCACATACTCACTGTTCTGTGCTGTCCCGGGGGACATGCTCTAAGCTGGCTTCGCCAATGTCACCCCTCTCTCAGCCCAATTTGCATATGAATGTCCCGGATGGAAGTTACAAGCCTACAACACAAAAAAAAAAAAAAGTCTATGGTGTGCTTTTGGTACAGAAATCTGGACCTTGCAAGAGCGCTAGGGAGGTTAAACATATATATATATATATATATATATATATATATATATTTGTTTTTTTTTCGTCCCACACATTCTGGGAGCAGTAACTCTGCATAGAATTTGTGCCATTCCCTCCAGCCAAGACAAAAGGCCACTGCCAAAAGGGTTAGCTGTATTAGCACTATCAGTACCCATTCTCTGAACACACTGCCCAACCAGCTGGGTAAATTGAGTCTACTTACTCTGCTAGTGTATAGATAAATGCTAAAGTTTTATCCTTACACATTCTGCTGGAACTAATCTCTGTCTCCTGACAAAGAAATATATAGTCAATACTGCATGGTCCAGACCTGACCACTTTGCACACTATATACCGTATTTACTGTATATTCCTTAGTTGTTTTTTTTTATTTTTCCCGACATTTGGGGTTGCATCTTATGGTCATCTTATAGTGTGAAAATGCAATATATTATATTAATTGTATTGCTTATTGTCAGTTTTAGCCAACCCTGGACAGAATTAGCAGGTCACGTAGGTACTGTCAGGTTCAAATACTAACAGATATCTTTGGAAGCAAAAACAACTTAAGGATGCAATGACAGGCTGAACCAACTCAGAACCATATTATATTAATAAATTCTCAAGGAATCGCCTGCTGATTGGTTGGCTTTCATGTGACATCCTGTTGGGAGCATGTGAAGATATGGTATAGATTTTTGAGTGGTAATAACATTTCTTTAATTTCAGTTGTAGAATATGGCCCCAAACCCAAACAAAATGAAAATGAAGTGAAGGGCAGTGCAGCATGGACCAGATTTTAAATCCAATTGGGCTATAAGTGCTCCATGGACCATGACTGGTCTAGGGTAAAATAATTTGGTTTTCTGGCAAGATCCCAAAATCTTTTATACAAAATTACTGTTATTTACATGTCAGTTATGAAGCAGAAAAGAACCGATCACCCTAAAGAAGTTTAACTATATGAGGGTGGGTAAAATTTCTGCTATGGTTCAGGATAGGCAGTAAATTTCAGGATAATCTAATGTGATTTCGAAGTATAGTATCTTGCAATCCTACACAATGCCTTTTGCAGCAGATGCTCATCAGGAGCAGACATAGGGAGAGCTTCAGAATCCCCATCGCCCCCTCCTTTTCCTTCCCGATGTCTGTGTGATGAAAGTAGCTGGCTGCTACTGACAACAAGTGTGCTCACTAGCGACATTGGCCATTGTGGCTGAAATTGGTATTGCAGGGATACATTAAACACATTGAACACATTAAATAGCTGTACAAAAACTTCATACACAACTGTTTAAGACTATATTAAATGTTTAGATTTCTGGGGGTTGCATCTCAAGAGAGGTACGGTGAGAATATCCCAAACTTTATTATTTAAACTGGAAAAGTAGGGGGTCGTCTTATACGCCCAGTCGTCTTATACGCTGGAAAATACGGCACTTCAGTTGAATCTGTGAACTAACTAACTGAACCAGGTAATGGTATAGCCAGTAAGAAGTAAGAAGCCAGTAAAACAACTGGACTTTTCTTAAAGAAATTTTACTAGTTATCTAAATAACTTTCTCATTTCAGAATCAGGCTAAAAGAACTTTAAGACAAATTCAGCAATTCCAGTTGCTTTGATTTACTATTGCATATATTCCAAAATGAGTCTTCCACTAATAATGTCCAGAGGGAGACTTGAATAAGTCATTATAACAGACATAAACCAGAATAGACTGAAGAGCACAGTCTTCTCTCAGCTCATCTGAGGCAATTTGTATTCATGTGGATTAGTTTGTCACAGTTTGTGCCTGTCATTTAATCAAATTAATCCTATAAACTGTTTTGAGCAGATGGTGATATTGATACTAAAACTGCAACATTAAAGCTATACTATGCTTTCTATTTTTTTATGTGTGTATTATTTGGCATAGTTCACCTAGAGCTAGGTGAAAACTGGGTTGATTCACTAAGGTAGTACCAATTGTTCATCTTTGTTAATAATTCTTTTTTTAACACACTATTACTTCATTTAGGAAGTAAAGTGAAAATAAAAAATAAACACAACTGTGTTCTGTACCTATATGAGCATACAATACTCATAAAGATCTGCTAAAGAACCCATTTCTAGTCACACTACTGTTTACCTCCTTTCTCTTTGGTTTGCTCTGAAATGAACTTTTCCAGGTTTGCCCGCATAATAATTTCAACTCCGTATCTTCCATTTGTACCATCATCCACAAGAATAAAATGGGAATGATTATTATCCAAACAGGAAAGACTTCCTTGGTTTTCTTCATCTATATGATATTCAGCTGGAAATGCCCCCTGCACAAACATAAGTTCAATACGTTTGAAAAAAAGTTGTTTTAAAATCAATAGAAAAAGAAAAAAAAAATTGTAATAGGTGTGTGAATGCTTTGATATTTTAGGCCAAAACAATTTTCTTCTTTTTCCAATATGTTTGAAAAGGCAATTTATGAACATATGTTGTTGCATCTTTCTTTCCTTCATGCACTACCTGACCGCCGATCAGATGCCGTGCACGTTCCCGCATCCGTTCAGGATCGGGTCGGCAAGGAATCGGGTGCGCCAACCTGCAGGATTGGGCTAAAATCAGCTGTCATGTCGGATTGCACATTGATCCGACATGACGGATAATTTTGCACTAGCTAGCTAACCGCTAGATCGGGTCTGGAATCGATGGGAAATTGTCCCGTCTATTCGCAGCTTTAGTGATACACTTTAAATATAAAACATTTTCAGGTTCAAAGTTTGTCAAACCTGATCCTGGTAACAACTATGTAGTTACTTTGTAGTGTAGTGCAAAATTGGATACAGATTGATTCGAAAGTTAAGTAAGATCTTCATAGCTTTGCTAAAACTAAAGTTTATTGTACAAAAATTGTACTGTCAAATTGTGACATGTTTGGTGATCTTTGTTGTGTTACCAATCTGAATTAAGCATGCAGCAGGCTAAAGAGTCTGAACTCATCTTGCCAGATGTCCAGTGCCTTATTTTTTTCGGTGCTGGATACAGACCGAAGCCTTACTATTCTATTAATTTGCATAACAAAGACGCAGAAAAGAAAAATTGTGTCTGATGCTGTTTAAGTGTGGCTTTTTTGCACCCTGCTGATGCATACAATAAACAAGAAATTATCACCAAAAAAGCTTTCGAAAAAAGTATTGCTCTAGCACATGTAGTTTTTGCAAAAATTACAAAGTTAACCTCCTAAAGAATATGAATTTTTATATGCTGGCAACATATGAAAGAGAAGGGGGTTTAAGAGGTCCCTTACCTAAAGAGACAATAACTTAGCCAGAGACCTTCAAAATGCATTTTCACCCCTGTGGGGTACAATTTATTTGTTACATTCACAAAAGGGCAACACCGTTTGTCAATTAGTTCAATACAGCGGAATTATGCAAAATACTTCATCAAAAAGGTGCCAAGCCTCGTCTCTTCCTGGCTTGGCACCTTTTTGATTAAGTATTTTGCATAATTCCGCTGGAAAAAGTTCCATTTTGGTCTCATCTGACCAGAGCACCTTCTTCCACATGTTTGCTGTGTCCCCCACATGGCTTGTGGCAAACTGCAAACGGGACTTCTTATGCTTTTCTGTTAACAATGGCTTTCTTCTTGCCACTCTTCCAAAAAGGCCAACTTTGTGCACTGCACGACTAATAGTTGTCCTATGGACAGATTCTCCCACCTGAGCTGTAGATCTCTGCAACTCGTCCATTGGGCCTCTTGACTGCATTTCTAATCAGCACTCTCCTTGTTTGGCCTGTGAGTTTAGGTGGACGGCCTTGTATTGGTAGATTTACAGTTGTGTCATACTCTTTCACTTCTGAATGATCGCTTGAACACTGCTCCGTGGGGTGTTCAAGGCTTTGGAAATCTTTTTGTAGCCTAAGCCTGCTTTACATTTCTCAATAACTTTATCCCTGACCTGTTCTGTGTATTCTTTGGACTTTATGGTGTTGTTGCTCCCAATATTCTCTTAGACAACCTCTGAAGCTGTCACAGAGCAGCTGGATTTGTACTGACATTAGATTACATACAGGTGCACTCTATTTAGTCATTAGCACTCATCAGGCAATGTCTATGGGTAACTGACTGCACTAAGTCCAAAGGGGGCTAAATAATTACGCACACCCCACAGTTATTTAATTGTAAAAAATGTTTCGAATCATGTACGATTTTCGTTCCACTTCTCACGTGTACACCACTTTGTATTGGAAAAGTTCACATACTTTTGCAAGCCACTATATATGTAAACATAATTACATTTAAAGCGTACCTTCCATCTACATTTTGACTACCTATGATCAGCACCACAAGTTCCAATAATAGGGCAGAATGCACCTGTGGAGAGGCACATAGGACCTCTCAGAGTGTCGGAGTGCAGTGACAGCCAGAAGAAAAAAGGCATCATCAGGCTCTGTAGTGAAAGTGTATTGATGATTTTCTCCATTGAAAACCAGTATAAATGCTCCCAGTGGCCACTTGGGATATTGCACAATGAATTAACCCTCAGAAGCCTGGCAGATAAATATGGAATCTTTTATAGGACTCAAGGGCAGAACAGGTAAGTATACTTTTTAGCATTGAGAAGCACTATGCCACTAAGTCAGGCTTACAATTGTGCGGTTAAATTGAAATTTTGCCATGAAAATTTTTACTTAAAATTTTACCGAATTTATTTATTAAGCTAAAATGTATTAAGTTAAAGTGGCTAACATCAGCTAACATCATGGCTAACATCGGCTAAGTCAGCTAGTCAAAAATAT
Organism: Ptychadena robeensis; assembly: GCA_036250615.1. Taxonomy (NCBI): domain Eukaryota; kingdom Metazoa; phylum Chordata; class Amphibia; order Anura; family Ptychadenidae; genus Ptychadena; species Ptychadena robeensis. The sequence continues at coordinate 48,466,723 of CM070039.1, forward strand.
GATGTTAACAATAGAACAATATAAATACCAATATAAATCACCATCAGTGACTCAGTTGGCAAAGCAAGCATAGCAGAACATCATGCAGATCCATGCTCATGTATATAGCAATAGGAAAGCTCGAGACACAAGACTGATCCTACTTTGGCATTTGTCTGTAGACAATGATGTCACTTTTGGGTCAGGAGTGTTATGGAAACAGTGACACATTTCATGGACCTCCGCTTTGCCTCCGCAATTATTGCTCGCAAATGAACTCTCCATAGCATGACCTGGCTAATGTCTCCAGCATACTAGCTACTGTATACATTACTCTCTCAGACAAAGAACTACAATATTTAACACTATACATATTATGAGAACTAGCAATTCTATCAAATGTAAATGACCCTTTCATAAAAGATAGTCACAGTGTCTTGAAATGTAATAATGAAAATAAAATAGCAAACATTTTACAGTTATTTATAGTTTTCCTAAAAATAGCTAAATAATTATAAATTAAGATTACGGTTGGTTGGTAGAATTACTGACCATTGGGCAGATTATCTCTAAAGGTTCTGACTAATGAAGTAGGGTGTATTCAACACAGAAATAAATATTTCAGTGGACACACATGTTCCCCCGAGTCTCATAAAAGACAGAGACATGGAAAACAAATGACCATTGTGATCAAAGGAGACAAACAAGGGTCACTAGCAGCACTTTGAAGGACAAACTGGGGCTTTATTTAAGGGTGGGGACCAGGAGAGCCTACTGCTAATGTGTCACCACTGCAGGTGGGCATGGTGGAATGGTGAGTCAGATATCTATACAGTGGAAGGCACCTGTGTGTATGTTAATCACCCACAACAATTACTAGTATCTGAAAGTAAGATAAATAAGATAGGAAATAAAATAGAACAGAAGCAACGAACATATTTCTTAAAAATTAAAAATATAAAAAAATAAGATACGCAATATACTACTCACTGTTGTAGAGATCAAACTGTTTCGGTTATGAACAATTCCCCAGGTAGCTATACCAATTGCAACAACCTCATTGTTCTTATTGGAATTGCCCATGCAAAAGTCTCTTACTGCTTCACCAACTTGCTTCATGACACCAGCATGGGAACCACCAGTTATAATCCAGGCACCTACGTGACACACATCAAATATGGGGAAAGAAAGATATCACACAGCATTTATTTATTGTTGCCTAAACTTGAGTTGTATAAACAGCACAATGTTACAATCTTACATACAAGGTTAGTTCTGCTCTTCAGTACCCAGTTGTTTGAAAGCAAAAATAAAGCCAAACTTGTCTTAATAAACCTCACCCTATTCTTCACTAAGAAATGTCTAATTTATTGGCAACTAAGGGAACTTTCCAAGCTTTTTAAAAATAATTTGGTCTCAAGCATACAAAAACACATGTATGTAACATTTTAAGGTAACTTGAAAAACACGAAGTGCACTTTAAGATACACATATTTCTTTTATTTAAAAGTCAGTGCTTGTTAACTTGCTTTTGCTTAAAATGATTTGAATTATTAAAGCATCACAATACGTAAAAAGTATTTAAAATAGGACCAAGCAAAGTAGGGCTACATACATTTACCTAACTGTTTAACTGCAACATTTCATGTGAGAGCACAGTAATAACTTTAAAATATATATGTAACTATGAGTCAAACATCAATAAAAATGAATGCAATATGATTATTTAAAGAAACCAATTAATATGCAATGTGTTAATGTTCCTAACAGATTGAATATGGAATGTTTTGGTCATTTTGGTGCTACTATTATTTGTTGATGGTCACAGGTCACAATAAGTATGTCAACTTGGTAAACAGGCACCGTACTACGAAGTGTCCTAGAGGGATTAATCAAGTTACAATATAGGCATGTAGTCATGAATTCTAGCCATGGGCTCTTCCAATGATCTTATAGTACCCCAGGTATCAGAAAAAGTGTGTATAAAATCTGATATCCATGGTAGAGGGGTCTGTTGTTTATTTGCTAACGGTATATGGTTAGAGTGATCTCTTATGGCTGGTAAGCAATTTTAAAAAGAAGTTTAACGTACCAGAAGCCTTCTATGGGGCACATTTAGCTAATTCCAGAAGATGAGTATGGAGACCAATTAGTACTGTGACATTTCTATTAGTACAATAGTAAAAGTAAATGACTACCAGTTCTCTATGTCATATAATTTGAATTCTATACTGGATTTCTAGAAATAGATGATTTAAAAGTGTGGTGCCAGATCGTTAACTGTTTAGGAATATCTCAATGTAGTGTGTTGTTCAATAATTTCATATATTTGTGTTAAGATTTCATTAATCATTATATGAGATGGCAGTATTTTTTTGTGATTAGTAATTTTATATTAGGTTGATAGGTTACTTAAGACTTATTGTTACTGCTTAGCATAAGACAAAACATTTAATAGGGTGCTGAACACGCAGGGCAATAGTTAGCTACAGTGGAGCAAAAAAGCCACCAATTGTGCAAGTTTTCCCACTTCAAACGATGAGAGAGGCCTGTAATTTTCATCATAGGTATACCTCAACTATGACAGACAGAATGTGGGTAAAGAATCCAGGAAATCACATTGTAGGATTTCTAATGAATTCATTCCTATGTAAAATAACTATTTGGTCACCTACATCAAGCAAGATTTCTGGCTCTCACAGACCTGTAATTTCATCTTTAAGAGGCTCCTTTGTCCTCCATTTGTTATCTGTATTAATGGCACCTGTTTGAACTTGTTATCAGTATAAAATACACCTGTCCACAACCTCAAACAGTCACACTCCAAGACAAAAGAGCTGTCGAAGGACAGCAGAAACAAAATTGTAGACCTGCAGCAGGCTGGGAAGACTGAATCTGCAATAGGAAAGCAACTTGTGAAGAAATCAACTGTGGGAAAAATAAATAGAAAATGTGATACAAGACCACTGATAATCTTCCTTGATCTTGGGCTCCACGCAAGATCTTACCCTGTGGGGTCAAAATGATCACGAGAGCAGTGAGCAAAAATCCTAGAACCACACAGGGAGGCCTAGTGAATTACTTGTAGAAAGCTGAGACCAAAGTAACAAAGGCTACCATCAGTAACACACTATGCTGCCAGATGAAACCAACATAGAACTTTTTGATTAAAAAAACTCAACTCGTCATGTTTGGAGGAGAAAGAATGCTGAGTTGCATCCAAAGAACACCATACCTACTATGAAGCATGGGGGCTGTTTTGCTGCAAAGGGACTAGGACTACTGATCCGTGTAAAGTAAAAACTAAACGGGGCCATGTATTGTGAGATTTTGAGTAAAAAACCTCCTTTCATCAGCAAGGGCATTGAAGATGAAATGTGACTAGGTCATTCAGCATGAAAATAATCGCAAACACACCGCCCGGGCAACAAAGGAGTGACTTCGTAAGAAGCATTTCAAGGTCCTGGAGTGGCCTAGCGAGTCTCCAGATATCAACCCTAGAAAAGCTTTGGAGGGAGTTGAAAGTCCATGTTGACCAGCGACAGGCCCAAAACATCACTGCTCTAGAGGAGTTCTGTATGGAGGAATGGCCCAAAATACCAGCAACAAAGTATTGAGATGAACTTTTGATATTGACCAAATATCTTCAATTCAGGAATTTCATTCTCGTCATATGTTTCCTTCCCGTCAGATATAACAATGAACACATAAAATGTAATAATATAACACTGTGGAAATAAAAGACACATCTACAGAATTCATTTCTTACATTTTTACCCCAAAAAAAATTGTGGTCCATAATTACACTGTGGACCAGATTAGGCCCCTGGGCCTAGGATCTTTAGCATTTTGCACAACTGAATTGTTAACAGACATAAACTGAAAGCCACTCCCTGTTTAGGCATTTATTATGTTAATTATCAAGTAAATAACACAGACATTATAAAATCACCTGTAGTCTGTGCGGCTTTCACAAGTCCTCTCCGAAAAATATTTTTCAATCTCATTTTCATACGAAAGTCCTTTGCCCCACCTGTTACTGAAATTAAGAGATTGGGGGCTTCAAGACCCCATTGTTCAGTCATCAGCTGGTAAATGACACTGGATGGAGTATCAGAGGAAACTCTCACATACTGCTAAGGTAAAAAAAAGGGTAAAATAAATATAATATTCCTACAGACTTTTAGAACAATATGCTACATACAATATATGCAATAATCAAAGGCTAATCAATATATTAGATGCATTATACTTCGGTCCAAAACAAATACATATTTCTGTAAAGCTTTTGATGACAGAGGTATCCTAAAATTCCTGAAATAATTATTAGAGTGCAAAACGTAGCAAATTACAGTTTTACAACTTTTAACACTAAAATAAATGTGTTATGCAACAAACCTTTCCAACTTTGGGACCAAGGCCAGTAAAGCTAATATCTCCAAAAGCATCTGTTGGCATCTCTTTTATATGTTCTCTATGATCCCATGTCTCTTTGCTTTGGAAGGGTTGCGGTCTTGTAGCTATATCCATGTGTTGTTCTTTGGTATATCCACACATGCAGATACTTGTTCTATAAGTTAAATAAAGTTTATTAAGTTTATTATGCTGAAAAACGTAGGTATCATATCAACTTTTGATTTTTTTTCTACCATTACCATTACCTTTTTAAAGCCAAGGGCAGTCCACAAATGAAGATCTTGAATATAGTACTATATCTTTGTAATTGCGAATTTATATCAGTACCCAGAACTACTGTTCATTGAATTTGCAATATGTGCATGTACAAATGCTGTTTTGCACAATGAAGATAATAATGACTGGAGATCACAAGTTCTCTAATTTACTGCAAATGTTAGGCGAAAAATTTGTGAATTTTGTAAATACGAATATTGCCTATGCTGCTCATCATTAAACATGACATCACTTGGACATGGTCTTGGAATGAATCAGTTAGCTAGAATAAACATAACCTGGATGCCCCTTCATGGAGTTTACAAATTAAATCAGAAAGACTATTGAATAACACTGAAAAAAGTAATATAATACATTTCCACAGGTTCCAGTTAAAACCAAAACTCCAGATGTGTCCTCCATTACAATTTTTTTTTTTTTTTAATCATTAGACTTTTATTGAGTAAAAGCATACAAATAACATCCACAAAACAATCAAATGTTTCCAAACATTGTGAAACAAGCAACATATAGTGAAATGCACAGGAATACTATAATATACATTGTAGGAAATATGAAATCCGTTTAGGATAGCATAATGTAAAGTATAGGTACCCGAGACAACGTTCTTTGAAAATAAACACATTGAAACAGTAACATTGTCCCACCATTTTGTTAGAGCTTATCCACGTACATATTCAACTGGTATCCTGTGCTTTAAACCGGAAACAAGGTAATTCAAAAAGACACAAAACATGAAAAAGAAACCTCACATGGAGGTGAGTAATATAAGACTGAAAGAAGGGAAGTAGGGGGTGGAATATGAAGGTAAGAAATATGGTTCAAGAGGGTTTAGGCAGACGGGGTAAAGAAGAATGGGGGGAGGGGAAGGAGGGAAGTTAAGGGTTAAGACCCCAGCAACTCCGCGTATTTGTCTGAGGAGGAGAACCGTAGCCAGCCCTCCCATGTAGAGGCAAATTTGTCCTCTGCATTGTACATAGATGCTGTCAGATCTTCCATCAGCCGTATTTCAGCAATTTTGGAAAACCAGAGTGGAACTGTAGGGAGAGTAGTTTGCTTCCACATCAAAGGGATGCATGTGCGGGCTGCTGTTATGAGGTGTTTAATAAGTGATTGCTTATACTTAGAGATAGGCCAAGGGTTCAAATGTAACAGATAAGTCGCCGGGTTCTTGCCTAGATCGTCACCAGTGATCAGTTTGATGCCGCAACGAACCTTTTCCCAGAAAGGCCGAATCTTGTCGCATTCCCAAAAGATGTGTAAATATGTGCCCACAGAGCTCTCACACCTCCAACACCTGTCTGAGATGGAATCTTTATATTTGTGAAGCAGTGAGGGGACTCTGTACCATCTAGAGATTATTTTGTAGCTTTGTTCTTGAAAGCGAGATGCCATGGATGATTGATATGCTATGCGTAATAATTTGTCCAGTTGCGATCTCGAGAATGTGACCGATAGGTCTCGTTCCCAGGCTCTTATAAAGGATGGGATATAAGTCTCAGGTGGGGTTACCAAATTATCGTATATCATAGAGATCGAGTGTCTGACAGGTTTAGCTTCCCTACACGTCATTTCGAAGTGGGTAAGTCGGCGTGTATAGTCACTATGAAACGGCAAACTATGCAAAAAGTGTCTCAATTGAAGTGCGCTCCAGAAGTGAGGACCCAAGTCTTCCATGTCTGTAATGTCGTTTAAAGCGTACCAGCCTGTCTGTGTGGCAAAGTCCATGGCCCGGAATACTCCCCTGTTAACTAGCCGCGAAAAGGGTTGAGTTTTGAGTCCTGGCGGGAAAGCCGGGTTTTCCAATATAGGGTATAGTGGAGATGGTGATGGAGAAAAATGTAAATTCCCTATATGTCTGAGAACGATACTAATCGTAGCTCCGATCAGAGGATGCGTGGTAATTGACTGAGGGACGCTATGTGTCATCCATGGCATACCCCTAAGATCCCAAGGTGAGTCTTCCTGTTCCATAGCGACCCATTGTTTATGAGCGGAATGGCAACACCAGTCTATCACCCTAGTCATGTGGATAGCTATGTAATACTTGGAGATATCAGGGAGGCCAATACCACCCTGTTCTTTAGGAAAGCAAAGAGTTGAATATTTGATTCTGGCGGCTTTCCCTCCCCATATAAACTTTAAGATTGTAGATCTGATCTTGGAGAAAAAGGTAGCTGGGATCTTAATGGGCAGGGCCTGCATCACATAAAGGAATTGTGGTAAGACCATCATTTTGATTGCAGCGCACCTCCCAAACCAGGAAAGAGTGACGTCTCGCCAAGATTGTAGGCTTAATTTGATCTTCGTCAAAAGGGGGACAAAGTTCAATTTGAGCAGAGAATGAAAATCTGTGCTGAGGTGGATTCCCAGGTATTTGATTGTGTTGGATGCCCATTTGAAAGGAAAAGATGGAGCAAGTTTCGCCAACTGCATGGGGGAGAGATTGACCGGGAGTGCTTCAGACTTAGCTAGATTAATTTTGAAGTTGGAGATCTTACTATAAGTATGTAGACATGATAGGAGATTCGGAATAGATATGTGTGGGTTAGTAAGTATCATCAGGAGATCGTCAGCATAGGCAGCTACTTTATGATGTCCAGAATTTTTGACTACACCCTGAATATCCGGGTTATTCCTAATCGTGCATAAAAAAGGCTCCAGAGTCAGAACAAAGACCAGTGGAGAGAGTGGGCAGCCTTGACGTGTACCATTGGAGAGCGAGAAAAATTCAGATCTGGTATCATTTACCCTGACTGCAGCCGATGGGTTGGTGTACAAGGCCAAAACCCACGACAGCATATGTGAGCCTAGTCCTATATGCCTCAGTGTGGATTCCATAAGTGCCCAAGAGACCCTATCAAAGGCCTTTTCGGCATCCAGGGAGAGTAGAATGGCTGGTGTTTTGGTAGCTTTGGTTTTATGGAGTATGTTGAGGGCTCTGGTGGTGTTGTCTCTCGCTTCCCTGTTTGGAACAAATCCAACTTGGTCTGGGTGTATTAGTGTGGGAATATATTTGGCCAGTCTGTTAGCTATCATTTTCGAAAAAAGTTTCAAGTCTGTGTTGAGAAGGGCTATCGGTCTGTAGCTACCGCAACTAGTTGGGTCTTTATCTTCTTTTGGGATGAGAGAGATATGTGCTTTCAGAGAGTCTGGAGGGAAGGATTCACCCTCTAGTATGGAATTGCAAGCTTGTAGGAAGTGTGGAGACAGGTGTTCACGAAAGGTCTTATAGTAAATAGTGGTCAGGCCATCTGGGCCAGGAGCCTTACCATTTTTGGCCGTATTAATAGCTAAGTCTAACTCTTCCATAGATAGTCGGGTTTCCAGTTCTGCACAGGCCTGAGGAGACAGAGAAGGCATGCCCGATTGTACCAGATAGGCTTTTATGTCAGCCAAGACATTAGGGTTGTGGTTGCACGAGGTTGGTGGAGAGAGATTATACAAATTGTTGTAGAAGGAGTAAAATTCTCTGGCTATATCCGCAGATTTTGTTTTCATTGAGCCCTTATTATCCTTAATTTGTGAGATGTATGAATGTATTTTGCGTGCACGTAAAGCCTTAGCCAGCATGCGACCTGGTTTATTACTGAACTCATAAAACGCACGTCTGCCCCTTATCAATTTGTTCTTATGTTTGGCAAACAGCAAGGTATTGAGTTCTGTACGTAATGTCTGCAATTTAAGACCTACAGCCTCTGCCAGTGATTTTTTATGTGTCTCTTCTAGTTTTTGTATTTCTTTAACTAAAGAGTCCATTTGTTTAGCAGATTCTCTCTTTTTCCTCGCCCCATGTTTCATTAGTAATCCTCTGATCACGCATTTGTGGGCTTCCCAATTCATCAGATGGGATGTGTCTTGGGGTTTATTAAGTTGAAAAAATTGCGTGATGCCCCCCGTAACATCTTGTAATGTTTGCGCGTCTGTGAGCAGGGATTCATTTAATCGCCAGGAGGGAGACTTTGCCGGGAGATTAGCTATGTCCATATACAGATGTGTTGGAGCATGGTCTGATAGCGTGATGTTATCTATAGTGGCATCCTGAATTAACGGCAAATCTCGCTGAGTTACAAAAAAATAATCAAGTCTAGAGTACATCTTGTGTACCTGTGAGTAGTAGGTATAATCTCTGGATGTGGGGTGAGAGCATCTCCAACTGTCAACCAGACGGTGTGTGTGAAGTTCCTGTTTGATGCGTTTCAATTTGGCAAAGGAGAGGTGTGAGGAGCCCCGTGAGACATCTAAGAGTGGGTTCAATGCGAAGTTAAAATCTCCCCCCAGGATGAGAGTGCCTTCCTGGAAGGGGGTCAGGATAGAAAGCATGTTTTGAAGGAAGGGCACTTGTTTCACATTTGGGAAATAGACATTGGCAAGCGTCACTTTTAGGGTGCCTATCAGTCCCTTCAGGAAAATATATCGACCGTTATCGTCAATAACCGAGTCACTGAGCGTCCAGGGGACCTGTTTGGCGATTATGATACTAACACCTTTGGCTTTAGCTATGGGAGAAAGTGAATGATAAACCGTGGGGAATGCTGCATCTTGAAGTTTTTGAGGATGACCTAGATTAAAGTGGGTTTCTTGAATGAAGCCTATATGAGTGTCCATTTTTTTGAGATCACGGAGAAGGCGTGAACGTTTTTCTGGAGTGACTAGACCTCGTACATTGTACGAGGTTAGTTTCAGTGGCTGGGTAAGTGGGTGCGCCATTACGCAGAGCTGCTAGGGAAAGGGGGTGGGAAGGGAGGAACAAAAGCCGAGAGGTGGCTACAGCAGGAACAGGGAGTCAATATTTACAGAAAAGTGAGAGGGAGCTAGGAGTAACTAGATCGATAGGGGGTTGTAAGATATGAGAGGGGGTTTTAGAGGAAGCACCGACAGGCACAAATGGTACCCGACGGCGATTCCAACAAAAGTATAACACCTGCTGTTAAAGGCAGGTAAAAACTCCAAGAACTAGTGACAGTTCGGAGTGGCCTATGTGGGAACGGTGCGTGGCAGCCAAGGAGGAGCCCGGTCACCAAGCCCCCAGACTAAGTTATGCGAAAAACAAACAAACAATATCAAGCAACAAATGAAGTGGAACAGTATAACCGAGTGATTAACATATTCATACAGCATATTACTATGATAACAAGTAATGGTGTCTATAGCCGGAAAGCGAAAGACAATATACTTTGACAAGAAAAACTAATGGACCCATGGAATGTTATAGGAGAAGTGTGTCCTCAGGGTTAGGATGAGGACCATAAAACTGAAATCCTAACGTGTTAAGGACCTCTACGGTGTGTTTGTTTTGTCAAACAGAATAGATATGCTAACGAGGTCCCTAACTACAGTAACGCCCAGACGGGTGTCGCGACAAAAAACTAGAAATACAGCCCTCTTGCCTCATATGAAAGAAATAAATGCCGGTAATTCACACAATAAAATAAATTGTAATAGAAAGTGGCATTACCCATTTACAATTCCTAACAATACTAGAAGGTGCAATCAGCACGCGTGGCCAACATCGGAAGTAGCATCCTCTCAAGCTCAGAAGGAACAGATAAATCTAACAGTGTTCTAGTATAGCTAAGCAGCTCTAGGAAATGAGCCTAAGGAACTACCACCTGAAGAGGGGAACGTAAATTAATGGCCTGGGTGTGGCGTTAGTACAAGAGGTGCTGTATGTACAGGACCACGGATAAACCCAGATAGGCATAAAGCCTACCCGCTACAGGGAATGCCTATCCACACTAGATATACTTCTCGTGTGAAGATGTAGGATCAGTCCTATACCTTAAGTCAACACGCAGTACGTAACAGGCATAAAAACGAAAATAGCTGATGCATGGTACAACAGTTCATCCATACTGTACCGGATCACATCTCGTGAGCATCCGGTGCTGATGTCCTCGGTGGAAGTCCTCTCGCTGGCTGCCTGGATCTGCTACGAAATCTTGATCGAGAGGGAGCCGATGATGAGGGTAAGTCTGATTTGTGTGCGATCAACCAGTCAGGAATCTGCACAGCATCTGCCGATAGGAAGTCAAACAAATCTGGTAGTTGAGAGTGACGATGGAGGAAGAACACAGTACCGTCTTTTTTCACCTTGAGGTGGAAGGGATGACCCCATGTGTATGTGGCGTCTTTAGAGCGGATGATATCCAATAGTGGACGAAGGCATCGTCTCATTTGTAACGTATTCCTTGAGACGTCAGGTAATATTTGCAGTGTAACCCCATCGAAGTCCACCGGGCCATGTGACCATGCTCTCCTCATGATTTCGTCCTTCAGTGTGTACAGATGAATGCGGCAGAGCACATCCCGTGGAGGGGCATTAGGAGCTAGGCGAATAGCTTGAACACGGTGAACTCTGTCAATTACAATGTTGGTATCCAGAGGTCTGTTAAGAATAATATTAAAAATGGCTGTGACAGAGGCTTTGAGATCAGCTGAGCCTGTCGCCTCCGGTAGCCCTCTGAGTCGGATATTGTTCCTCCTGTTCCTGTTTTCGTTATCCTCCGTATGTAGAAAGAGGTCGAAGTAGTCCCTCCGGATGGCTTTCTGTGCCTCTTCCAAGTGGTTTAACCTGGTTTCCACCGATACCTGGGCCTCCTCCAGGGCTTGTACGCGAGTGTCAATGACAGTCACTGAACGATTAACCTCCTCGATTTCTTTGCGTAAAGCACCCTCAATCCTGGCTCCCAGCGCTTCTAGGTCTCCCTTGGAGGGGATATATTGTAGCAGCGCCTGCAGCTCCATAGGAAGAGCGGGGGTGTCTGTAAGTGAGCCCTCCGAGATAGCTGGTGAGGTCGGAGGTGAGAAGGAAGGTGTGTGGGCTGGGGAGGTTACAGAGGGGCCCGGAGAGGATGATGGTTGGGCTGTGTTACGAGATCGGCTATCCTGCGACTTTAATGCCCCTGCTGAGCTTTGGCGTGTTGTTGCCATCTTAGTGTTGCCTTTGCGTCCCACTCCCTTCTCCTGTTGTGGGTAAAAGTTGCGGAGATCCGCCGATGACTTTTTTGTAGCTTTTCCCGTGCTCTTATCTCCCTTCGGCATAGATGCAATCACAATTGTCGGCTTGATAAGGCGAGAGTGTTGTGTCTGGGGACCTGGCTCACGGAGCTCCCATGAGGTATGTCCTCACTCTTGCATGTTTGTACTACACCCTAATAATCCGTCTCTGTTAGGATGCAGGGCAGTGAGCGAATTGAACAGCACTTGATATGTGATAATTTCTCACTGTTGTGAAGGTTAGTACGTAAACTTCCAAAGCTGCTTATATACTCTTGATCTTGGGCAAACACACTGAAATTTATCAAAGTACTTAGATAAAAGGTGTTCAGGTGAGATGAATAGTCTGGAAACCTTAGGCCTTCGAGGTGCCTCAAATTGGTGTTCTTGTTGGCGTAGATAGTATGGGTGTAAGGTTTATGTAAGTGACAACCAATAAACCCATCTGCAGTACCAGCAGTGTCCTCTGGGGGTAACTGAGTCCTTACCAGTCCTGAGTAGGCCAAATCCCCAACCTGGATTTTAGAGGTAGGTGAGCAGGTATATACTCCAGGGCCTATGGGAAATGCTCAGGGGGGTCAGACTCACCGGATTTCTGTGTCCAGACTCCTGGTATCAGCCACTGCTGTCCGGTCAAGGGTGTCAGGTCCACTTTATGAAACCCTCCAGATGGGTAGGCCGGAGCCCTGGAATCAATTTCTAGCCGCAGCGGAATCCGGATCCCCAGCGGTGCTACTGTGGGCCCTGATGATCTGATTGGCGTCTCCACAGTAGTTGGAATCTGGCCTCTGTTCAGGGAGTTGTACTTGCTCGACCAGGCCGACCTAGGCCGAAGCCGCGGCCTCAATTTTGGGCTGTCCTCAAGACTATTCAGCGGAGGGACCGGGTTAGGCAGGTGATCTGCCTGGATGCAGAGGGGTACTCCGGTTGTGGTTTCGGCCGGAATCGCCGCTGTCAGTCGCACTGGAGCCCCTTGGAAGATCCGTGCTAGGCCCAAGCCGCGGCCTCGATTTTTGGAGCTGTGCGCCAAACGGCTCCCTGAGCGCGCCGGATCACTTGTATGTGCTGCGCCGGGATGCGCGGGTTCCTCCGGAGGTGGTAGCTGTCCGTTCTGCGCTTTTAGAAGCTGGGTATTACGGTGATGGCTCCGGTCTAGGCCCAAGCCGCGGGCTCGATTTGTGGCTGCACACCGGAATGAGCGTCGGGCCCACAAAACACCGCTGGTGGTAATCTTTGCGGGTGTGGTGAGTCACTCAGGGTGTAAGGGGATCACGTTTTGGGGATATGAGGACCGGGAGGGACTGGGCTTAAGGGATATTTGGCCATGAGCATTTAGGGTCACTCTCTCCATTCGCAGCCATTGCCACGCCCCCCCTTACAATTTAAGCCCCCCATACACGTTTCGATTTTTACCCGATTTCGGGTTTCGGACGATCAACTTGATCACGCGCAATTGGCCCAAATATCTGGTAAGAATTGGTTGAGCACCCTTTGTTTATCGATCTAAGAAATGACAGACATGTCCCTAATGGCTAAGATTGATTTGCCAGCCGATTTTGGAAAGAATAACACTTTTAAACACCCGATTTCCACCCGATTCTTTTACCGATAACAGATAACACCCGCATGGCAGGTCTTTTGGACAAAAGCCCAAAAACGACACAGCAAATGACTCATTTTTGTGATGAATAGCATCTGGGAACAATTACTTTATAGACTTTCAAATGAACCAATTGTTCTTCTACCTCTGCTCCTAGAAAGTCTGGAAACTTAACTATCATTTCTTACCCGGGCATGATACAATGGAAATACAAAATTCTGAAGAATGAAAGCTGTGGAGGCACACAATGTAAAGGTGTAGGTTCAATGTACAAATTATAATAATAGCTCGATATTTGTTGTAAAAGTTTGAATGCATTTATCATACAGTGCATAAAACCTTACCTGGTATTAGTAATTTTTGATCTTTCCACAAAATACATGCATTCTTTCTTTTTAATATTTTCTGAAATCCAGGAGCATATGTTTGTCTGCAATAGGTAAGAATTAACACAACGTCTTTAGCACAAATTATGGTAAATTTTTACATATTTATAATGAAGAAGTTCAGCAAGTAAAAAAATACACGATGTATGCGATGTGTGGATGTAAATGTAATAGACAAATGTGTATAGCTAAAAGATCGGAACAAAAACATACATACTTGAAAATTTCAATTAATCCATTACCAGGTTTAACATTAATTCACAACAGGCCCCCTTTTAGATTTTATAGAGTAAGACAAAGCCTGGTAAAGTAGGGGGAAGACAAATGCAGTCCCCTTCAGACAATAACAGACCCTGTGCCAGGTCCAAGTCTCATCCCATACCTCAACATCTGCAAGATCAGGAGAGGATTTCGGCATGAGACATATCTTTAAAGCAGGTAGTATGTGAAATACTAAAACATTATTAAAGACATTTTAAATGATCTGCCTGTGTCTTAACTAATGGGGTTCTGGTATGAACTGGGGGGGCATGCTGTTTCAATAAACACTGCAATAAAGTAAATGCCAATGGATGCAACATGAGGAATCCATTTGGTGTTTTAAAAACACACAGAAGAAAACAATGCAAAAGGCCTGCAAACAGTGTCAAACACCCTTATAGGGCTCTGCAAATGTCCCTGTGAACCAAACCTTAGTCGCCTATTAACTTTGTAGAGAACAACAACTTATCTTCCACAGTTTGCAAACTTGCAAATAAACACATGAGTTAATTTACCACTACCCATCAATAAAGTCTTTGGTAGTAAAATTAGCTTTTCAGGTGGTTCAACCTAACTGAAATATCAGTTTGTAACCAGCCCAACTATAAAAAATATTTACAGAAAGTGTGCTCAATATTGTCATACCATATATATTGTAAATGTGAAGATAACATGTACATTAATAGCTTTATTTAGTTTAATACAGATGCACTAAGGTAGAAAGTAAAATAAATAAATACAAAAATACCTTTTCTCCAGCAGCATGTGACAAATGAGTCCTTTTCTTTCGTCTGAGCTTGGTTGTATGCTTTAGGTTGGATACCAGATGTGATATACTTTTAGGCTGTGAGCTTAAACTATCTTCATCCTGGCTAATGGTACCCTCTGTAGATGACATCATGGCTTTGGTCTTTTTAAATTCAATAGTATGTAAGGAATTTTACATCTGAGGAAAAAAGGACATACATAATGGTATTGTTCAAATGAATGCAAGGACATGTTCTCCTGAATCCAATATAAGAACGCATAAATGTTCTTGTTGTCATTTCAAAACAACAATGATTGCCCGCACAACACTCTATGCAATGCAATAGACCACCCATAGCCATGTAAACATATGTCACTTAGCTTAATCTTGTAATCTCGCATTGCGAATTTAAGATCGTGATCCATGTCCACAAGCGCAGATATTCGATATTACAAATATTGAATCGAATATCATTGTGAGTATTAGCGGAAATCACTATTTATCATTAGTGATGGCGCGAACCCGGAATTTGATGTTCGCGAACGGCGAACGCGAACT
>CM070039.1:48482045-48496844 GCA_036250615.1 Ptychadena robeensis
GTCAGTGTGGCAGACAGTGGGGGAGATGGTCAGTGTGGCAGACACTGGGGGAGATGGTCAATGTGGAGGACACATAGAGGTTACAGTTACAAGTGGAGGTGCCCTCTCACCAAGGCCTTGGCTGGGAACACTCTTCGGGAGGCTGCTGGACTTTGTAGTTCCTCGCCGAGAGGCAGTGGGCAGAGCTCCAAGCAGAACTGTGTCTGAAAAGCTCACCTTAAGGCTGCCATACACGGCACGGATTCGTGCCGGATTCCGGCGCGATGGATTCCGGGCGCGTGCATGCGGAAGAACCAACCTGTTGGTCTTTTCGGGTCCGATTCTGCTCTGATCAGGGGGCGTTGCGGTCAGGGAGCCGATCCATCGGACACCGATCCGGCCGTGCAAGGTGGGCTGCCACGATCGGATTCCCTAATTGGCTGATCGTTCTCACCTGTGGATGCCGGCGGAATCGCCGGTATCCATCGGTGCTGAATCGATCAGCCAGGGAATCCGTGCAGTGTATGGCTAGCTAAACAATAAATCAAGCTATGTAGGTTAAATTTATAGCCACATAGAGAGGTGCCTGGAGACACTTTTTAGACCCTTCCAGAAACATGTTTGGACTAAACTATTTCATTCAGTAAATGCTATATGGTCTTACAGAGTGCTAGAGCAAAAGGTAGGAGACCAAATAGATGAGATTATTACATCTAGTGCATGGGGGTTCCAATAGTATTTCTAAAGGAATAATCATGTTTATTTGATGCCAAAGCAAAGACACATTGTCATATTTTATTTTCATCTACATCTGTATAGGACAGAGATAATATTTATGTTCTCTGATTAAACACAAGAGGGGAAGAAATCAAACCATAGTAGGAACAATTTAAAGTATTTACATAAGTAAGTCAAGCTAATTGAGAAACATCGTTTCTTAGGCATTTTAACATGGACAATTCCTTCAAATAACAATTAGGTCTCCAGGAACCTCCTTTTTTAAATGCTATATCTACAAATGATGGCACAATATGGTGAACAGTAAGCTGATATGTAAAAATAAATAAACAATTGAATATGGACAATTTAACAAAACTGTCAACCAGGGCTGTCTTATACAACACAAATATTTACAGTGGTAATAATGACAAATAAGCTATTGGTCACTTCCTTCATTTTCATTGATTGCCAGTGGAGATGTATCACTTTATCTACATGCTTGGTGGAGAAGGGTTCCTTTAGTTTTGAGGTCACTTATAGAAAGCCCTTTAACACTGGTGAATAGTGGTAAAATATCCATTTCTACTGGTGTCAGGTGGGTCAAATGGCAAACTATAATTATCATTGATTGATTGTTTGACAATAGTTATATATCTAGAAGATACTGCCAGTACCAAAAAGGGGAATATTAAAGTGACAGTTAAATTCTAAACCCCATTACAGTTGTATCTCTTAAAATTCATCTATAAGGCTATTCAGTAAACTTTGTTATTGTTCAAGTTCAATTGGTATCCTTCTGGTGACTCTTGTAATGATATGAGAACCCTGAAAGTAAATGCTGCCATCTATCAAGAGTTGGATCACTATAGAGAAAAGTCATGACACTACAAAACTTCCAGCAGTAGTTTGGCAAATATGTATTTAAACTTTTTCTCCATGGTTTATGTATTACAGTTTTGTCATCATTTTGAAAGATAATGAATATCCTTTTGTATTGTGTATTATTTTTTTATGCATGTATAAATCATAGTCTAAAATCTTGCTCCAAGTCAGTCCTGCAATGTATTGAAGATACTTAGGCTTTGATTACAAGTATATTAGCAATGCAAACCCTGTAATTGTCTTATCATGTGTTTGACTTTTGGGACCTATTCACACTATGCATTAACAAAATGCATAGGTACATTACTATGTGTTAAGGTATGGATTTCTAAACTAACTATCATTTTGAATGAGCCACCAGGCTAAATAGATTTGCAAATATTTGTGTTTTAAAGAAAAAGAGAAAGTTTGAATTACATTTGACACTCAACTCATGCTTCAGACAGCGACACATTACAAAAAATATGTAATAAGAATACATAAAATACACGACGTTAACCAATCAACACATGTATTTTACAATAATTAGGATGTTTGCATGTATGCAATTCTGCAGTTAACTTATTATGCAGTTATGTCATTACTGAATACCATAAATCATTTTGAAATTAATATTCAAAAGTAAGCAAATATAGCATAAAATGGCAATCTCATAGATAACACAAATGCATTTTCTATATAAAGAAGAAGATCAAAATACAGTTTAATGGGAAAACCTGTTAAAGTTGAAGGCATATATTAGAAATTGCAGCAAATACAAAGCTTTGGAGTTAGAATTAAGTTATTGAATGTGAATTAATAAATAATGTATATTCTTTTTTAATATAACAGTCACAGTAAATAAGAAAAACACACAGTACCTTTGCACCTTGTCACTTGTTCTGCTCAAAGTTCCGGCAGCCTGGACCTTGCTACAAATAAACCACATGTTTACTGCCTTGAATTTAAAGTGCAATTCATGTGTTTTTTTTTACATGGGGCAAATGGAAAAAAACTGTAAATAGAAGAGAGAGTGCTTTTCAGAAACATTAGCTAAGATGCTTTTATAATACTCCATTTTAGGGATGGTTTGGCAGAAATCCAACATCACCGAACACTGCAGTGGTTAGCATGCACATTAAAGGCTACTATGGGTTAGAAGCTGTATAAGAGGAGTATATTATAATTATAGAGGATTACAATTAGACAGAAAACCTGTGAATGACATCCTATTTATCGGCATTATAAACATGTACTTACTAATTTCACTGCAAAGTCATCCAACATTTCTCTCGCAGGCTTGCTGCAGTGAGCTGAAAATGCAGTCTCATCATTGCTGTACTGTAGTGTCCTGTTAACTGCACTGGTTTAAAGTTGCAGTCAAAATTAGAAATGCTTTATAATGAAAAGGAAAATATATTCCATATTTATCAGCAGTCAATGGATGTACTTACAGTAGTATCTAGGAAGGTTTGATAAACATTATATGGCTGTTTACATGATGTATGATCAAACCAAAAAACACATTAATGCATCATTCTCACATTTCCTAAATTAAATAAACTTTATCAGTTATTAATTACTGACCATATTAATACATTTACCACAAGATAAGACAATAAGTTTCCTTAACCTCCCTAGCGCACTGCTGAGGTCCAGATTTCTGAACCAAAAGTGCACCATAGACTTCAATGGTAATTTTTTCTTTATGTTGTAGGCCTGTAACTTCCCAAAATATGTCCGTACAAGGGTCGAATAGACATCCTGACTATAAGAATGTTTGAAACACACAATTATGTGAAATAAAAAAAAATTAATGAAAAAAACACAAAAATCAGGGCACAAAGCTATGCTGCTATGTACTAAACATCGCTCAAATAAAGTCACTAGTGCCTCAGATGCACCTATTGGCAGTTAACCCTCTCTAACCTGGTGTGATGAAAGGAAGAGAGGGTTACTGCAAATGGGCACATCTGGGGCATCAGTGACTTTATTTGAGTGATGTTTAGTACATAGGTGCACATTGAAAGCAGTTTCTTCATAGAAAACTGCTTTCAAGCAATTAACTTTTCAAATCTCCCACCGCCCCACGATGTGACGTCATCACGTCACTCAGAGGGGGGGCTGGAGAAGAGACAGAGGAGCTGCCAGCCTGCCTGTAAAATCGGGGACACCGGGACAGCGCAGAACTGTGAGTATGCGCTCCCGGAGCCCCGATGTGTGCTGGACGGCAGCATCTCGTCCAGTGCTATACTAGCAGTAGCAGCGCTGGACGAGATGCTGCCGTCCTGACCGCTAGGGCGATTAAAGCTAAACTCCCCAAAAAACTAACAAAATGTTATTACATTCTACTTACCTCTAAACTGTCACAATGGTTTAAAGTTGCTCAAACACCTAAAAAAATATATTTACTGTATTTTCCGGCGTATAAGACGACTGGGCACATAAGACGACCCCCAACTTTTCCAGTTAAAAAATATAGTTTGGGATATTTTCGCCATATAAGACTACCTCTCTTCCAACGCACACCAAATAAAATTTTTTATGTCTACTCTGACTTTCAACCCCCAGAAATCTAAAAATGTAATAAAGTGTAATACAGTTGTGCGCGAATTATAAAGTGAAGTTTCTGTACAGCTATTTAATGTGTTCTAGCTTTAATCTCAATATCCCTGCAATACCAATTTTAGCCACAATGTCTCTAGTGAGCACACTTGCCGTCAGTAGCAGCCAGCTACTTTCACACACATTGGGAAGAAGAAGGAGGGGCTGGAGAGGGTTTCTGCAGGTCTCTCCCTATGGCCAGCACGCAGTGTGGGGAGCATGGATCAGGGGAACAGACCTCAGGGCTCCCCTAGATGGTTGGCACCACCACCCCCCCCCCCCCCCCCCCCCCAACCCCTGACGGGCGTATAAGACGGCCCCCTGACTTTTGAACACATTTTCCTGTGTTCAAAAGTCATCTTATAAGGCGGAAAATACGGTACATACCCCAGTGTTGTCCATGGGAGTCGCTATTTGGATTTCTGTGTCATCCGAGGGTTAAGCCTGTAGTAACGCAAAAGGCCAGATACAGTGTCTTTCAATGGACAAACAGTGCAGTAGGAGGAGCGACAGGGGAAAGATATCTCCTTACAGATAAGGATTTTTTATCTTTTATTAACAGATTTCCCCACGAATAGGGGGTTGGCTAGCTAGGGACAAAAGTTTGTCTTGTGGGTTTTGGTCCTCTTCAAATCACATCCATGGTTTTGGGGAGGGAATTTAGGAAAAAGTAAAAACACATTCACATATAGAGTTAATATACACCATGTTATAGCAGGGCTTTACCATGCAGAATGTTTCAGCGTTTGGAAGAGACTGCACAGGGTATACAGGGCTGGAACATACGGTATATTGGTTTTTTAGAGCCACTTCTCAGTAGTGAGTCTCCAGCTGTAACAAAAGGTAATGTGTATGCATAATGAGTGGCTCATTCCACATATGGAATTGCAAGTGCTTTGAATATAGTACCTGCTGTGACAGCCAGAGACGCTTCCCCTCCCAAGTTTATGTGTAAATAGCATGTTGCAGGGTGAGCTGGTTGTAAAGTAAGTCTATATTTTTTAGTCTCTCAGGTCAGAGAAGTGGCTTTACTCCTAATAAATATCAAGATACCATGTGCTCCAGATCTGCACACTCTGCTGGAACATGTTTTATCCCTTTTTGTGTCAGAAGCCTACCACCACAGGGAGTATCCTTGGAGATGGGACATACAACTAAAATCTAGTGTTTGTTTCACACCAGGTGTTCAATGATGATGTGTGCATATACACCAATATAGACAGATGAGAGGAGAGGTGGAAACTATCTTGTAAACCCACAGCTCTCCAAGACTCCAGTAAACAACAAGGGGCCTTAGCAACTAAAATTATATGGCCTAAATTATCAAAACATTATGCAATCTCTGACCACACAATTACTACTCAGCTCAGGACACTATCACTTATGTACATTTGCACATACGAAGCTTAGTGTTAATTTCAAAGAAATTTGCTAACTGGAAGATTGAGTAGTTTCCTTTGAGTATGCTGTGCTGCCTTTTCAAGCTCTGTAACACCCTATTCATTTTCCGGTTAACAGGAGGCTGTAGGCAGGAACTTGCATAGGACCCCCAGAAGGTTAGAAACGGACCTGTACACAAATCCCAGAACTTAAAGCGGACCTACCACCAGGAATCTATGTTTTCATGAATGGCACTAGAAGTGCCAATAATAGGGAGGAATGCAGTGAAAAAACCCAAAAACGTACCTGTAATGAGCAATTTAGGAATATAATCAGCCATTTCTCTTCACTTCCTGGTTAATGGGCTCAGCAGAACCCGGCACCACGTCACAGCAGCACGTGATTTTTCAGTGAGCTGCTTTGAAAATTCAGTGGCCACCCGCGATATTGCACCACCATGTGTTTAATGTGTTGGCTACACACAGAAAAATCACGTGCTGCTGTGACGTGCTGCCGGGTTTTGCTGAGCCCATTAATCAGGAAGTGAAGAGGAATGGCTGATTATATTCCTAAATTGCTCATTACAGGTACGTTTTGGGGTTTTTTCACTGCATTCTTCCCTATTATTGGCACTTCTAGTGCCATTCATGAAAACATAGATTCCTGGTGGTAGGTCCGCTTTAAGTGAACAAGGTATCCAGGTCAAAACACAAACAGGCAAGAGTCAGCAGGCAAGAGAAGTCAATTGGTGTGAGATCACACTGGAATAATTAATACACAGATGAAAACATCTTAAGCTGTACAGGTATACCGAGGCTATCACAGACACAGACTTAAACCAGGTGGGGAATCTGTTGACAGCTGGCCAATTCTGAAACATAACTAATCTTGAACAGATTCTGATTCAAAGGGAGTTTAACAGATAATGGCTGATGGGGCGAAAAGGAATAATTTGCATGGCTCCGCCCACTGTCCCAAAATGAGGGCTTCCACCTAAAGTTTTGGGATTTGGATTGGGCCGTGTAAATACCTTCTGTTTTAAGAAGGCTTGATTGTGCTATGCACTGCTCAAGTTGAGGGCTTTTTGATTCCTTTTATCCCTTCTCACCATAACCTTCACGGGTACTTCTCTTTGTTCGGCTTCCAAGCCCCACACCATAGAGCCATGGTTTCCATGCACTGCACTGATGATGGCCAAGTAGCCTGAAACAGCTGTATGCAGTTTGGAATAAATGGCTGTGTACCAAAAAGGCTATATTTGCACTGTACACCAGCGGTTTCTGGATGTGCATCTGGCTGATGGGGCGAAAAGGAATAATTTGCATGGCTCCGCCCACTGTCCCAAAGCGAGGGCTTCCACCTTAAGTTTTGGGATTTGTGCTGGATTGGGCCGTGTAAATACCTTCTGTTTTAAGAAGGCTTGATTGTGCTATGCACTGCTCGAGTTGAGGGCTTTTTGATTCCTTTCATCCCTTCTCACCATAACCTTCACGGGTACTTCTCTTTGAACAGATAATGTAAGAGAGATGGGACTGAAGTTTCCAAAAAACACCACTGGATGGCAGCAACATGGCCCTAAACTCATTAGGACAGGTAAGTGTCATCTGAAAAAGTGACTGGGTCCTATTCCAGGTCGATGGCAGGAGTTCCTTGCAGCTGTCACATGAAGAGACTGTACATTGGGATGCACATCACAGCTCAATATACAATATGAGAAGACTTTACTGTCTTTTATGCCATGTAAAAAAGCCTTCTAGTCAGTAGTAAGTTAAGTTTGGCTTTCCCAAGGCCATCGGCTAACTTGCTGGAAACCACTCCAGCATTTTCAATGAGGGTAAAACACCAGGGTAAAAATAAGTTTATTCAAAAGTGTAAAAAAAATTACATTCACAGTATTTTATACTTGTGCAAAGTATAGGGCTGACCTGCATACAGAATATACATAATATAACCACATATCCCTCCCCTTCAAATAAAGACATGACACCAAACTTCTCGTTGGAAAGTTTTATGTATTAAAATGTGATACATTTAAAGGCCACAGCTTATCAAAAACTAGGTCCCTCAACAGTGCCTTCCTCGTTCAGCCTTATAGACTGAATACATTAAAATATTAAACATAAAAACTTTAATAAATACACATATATAAATACCATCCGTACCAGCCACTAGCCATCCTTATCCTCTAGCTCAGTGGGTACATCCTTAAATCAAACCTGTTAATAAAGGCAACTCTAAAACCCATAGGGCTTTTGCCCTCAATAAAACTTTTCTTAAACTCCTCCTTTGGTGACAGCCATCCAGACCAGCACATCACCACCTATTTTCTCCTTTATTATGAAAAGGCACTGGCGAGGACCCGCCACAGCACGCGGTAGCTAACTACAGCTCCACGTGCCCTCCCAACTCCCGATAAGCTGCGGCCACTGCTTCCCGTAATCCGCTCAAGAAAATGTCCATCCCTACATCTAAAAAATGCACCCCATCTTTACGAAAGGTACCACAAGCTGCCTCTAACAGATTATGCCAGACTGAAATGCCCCCGAACCAATAAAGAAAACGGGCCACCGCCATGTTCACCTTCTGATTCTGCTACGGTTAACAATCGTATGCTCCAGCTGTGAGCGCCACACTAAGCGAGGCACGATCTCAGACCATACACACACTAGCTCGGGGAAGTTGTCAAGAACCCGGCCAAAAAAGGACTTAATGGACCCCATCAGCCTGTGTTGTTGGCATAAACCCACATCGTTGCCCCCTGCATGAATCACCAGTATATGAGGGGCCACGTGCAAAGTGAGTAATTCAGAAAATTTGTCCAGTAATTGATCCCATCTCAGACCCCTGAACCCAAACCAATGGACCTCCATCTTATCCTTGGGGAGTCCCAGCCGTTTGCCATCTGACTGTAAACCAGCCCTCCGCTCTGCCCAAAAGACCTATGAGTGACCCAAGATCCAAACGATGCATTTTTGCGGATCTGTAAACAATAACAACATGTCATACATAAACCAACAGAAGGCTAACTAGGTGCTAATACCCCCTTTAAGCTAGGTGAGGTCTCACATAAAGAAGGAACCGACTAGATTCCCAGCGCCCAATACGTTTGATGGATGCCTCCCCCAAACCCAAACAAGCCGCCTCCGTGGCCGCGCCAATTCTAAATGAGTGTGAACCATAAAGTTTGGGGTCAAGCCCCAGCTGCCCAAGGCATCCGCGAAAAACCGCAATAAACTGACACCGGGAGAGAAAAGATCCGTCCCCATGTACAAGCAATGGACCCTCCCCCGCCGGGCCCGCTGTGAGGAAGCGGATGTAGCAACGCACAGGACAGAGATCATAACCTTCTATCCCCTGCAGCCGTATCCTGAAACCTTTACCCAACGGGTCCGTTTTGGAGTAAAACAATGTGATACTAAGGGTCCCCCCTCTCATCTCCATATTCTGCACCAATATGCCCCCCGCCGAAACCCTACTAGGGCTCACTAACTCCCCAATCCTAAAGGCACCGTAAAATGCCAATGAAAATGCCAGAGTAAACAGGGCCAATTCGAATGCGTCCGCACACAGCCCAGATAAGGCCGTCACCAGCTGAGACAGGAGTAGGGGCGTGATCGGCCGTCGCCGATCAGCCAACACCTTCCCTTTCCGGTAGCCTTTCAACACCTGGAAAACTAGAAACTGCTTTGTGTAGTCCAGCCAGCCCCTGGCTTTAAAAAGAAAAGACAGCGCTGCCATGTTTTTACCCACTACCGACACTGAACGCCTCTGATCCAAAAGATCACAGAAAAAGACCCAAAAAAGGTCCCTCCTGACACAGTCAGCGCCCAAGTCAAGAACTGTATCCTCCAGTTCCGACCATGCAGCCCATATTTTCTTGTAATCCCGCCAGGTAGTGGGAGCCACGGAACTAGTCAACCAACCCGCCAGGTTGGCAACCCTATCTCCCAGAGGTGTGGGGGCATGGTGACCGGATCCTGACGCGCCCCCGGTGCTAGTGCCCGGAACCTGTCCAGCTGGCAGGGAGACAAAGCATCAGCTATCTCATTCCTCACTTCTGGGACATGTACCGCCCTGAACTTGATGTGAAAGTCCAAGCACAGTAACACAAACTGCAGCACCAGATTGACCACAGGATAGGAAGAGGCGGACATGGTGTTCACCGCCGACACCATCTCAGTATTGTCCGAATGGAACACCACGTGGCGCCCCGCCAACTGCTGGCCCCACAACTGCACTGCCACCACTAACGGAAAAAATTCCAAGAATGCTAAATTCCTGGTTAGCCCTGCCTCATGCCAATCCTGCGGCCACCTGTCATGGCACTATTCACCTGAGAAATATGCCCCAAACCCTAGCGACCCTGAAGCATCTGTAAAAAGCTGCAGTTCTGAATCCGGGCACGGGGCCGACAACCACACCGTTTTACTGTTGAAACGGGCCAGGAAAGTCTGCCAAACCCGCACGTCCTCCTTAACCTCCCGCGTGATTCTAATAAAATGATGGGCCCTGGTAACCCCGCGCGTTAGACCCGCGAGTCGCCGGCAGAGTCTGCCCATGGGCAAGATCCTGCAGGCAAAGTTTAATTTGCCCAGCAGCGACTGCACCTCCCTCAACGTAGCCTTCCTGCCACACAGAAACCCCCCCAGCACCGACCGCAGATCGGCCAACTTGTCCGCCGGCAACCGGCAAACCATGTTCACCAAATCCACCTCAATGCCCAGGAACTTTATGACAACCAAAGGGCCCTCCGTTTTGTCCGCCGCCAACGGCACTCCAAAATCCTCAAACACTTCATGCAGCACAGTCATCACCCGCTGGCACTCGTCCGAGTCCCCCGGGCCCACATACAAAAAGTCGTCGAGATAGTGAGCGACTCCGTGCAACCCCGACACCCGTTTCACGACCCACTCTAAAAAGGTGCTAAACTTTTCGAAATAAGAACAGGACAGGGAGCAGCCCATGGGCAGACATCAATCCAAGAACCAAAACCCATTCAGAGCGCACCCTAGGAGCAACTGACTGTCCGGGTGGACCGGCAACAAATGGAACGCTGCCTCTATGTCAACTTTGCCCATGAGCGCCCCCTGCCCAGCCCTCCTAACCAACACTAGAGCCTCGTCAAAGGACGTGTACGACACCGACGTCAAGGCGACATCGATGCCATCGTTGACAGACTCCCCCTCCGGAAACGATATGTGGTGTATCATCCAAAACTTCCCGCTATCCTTCTTGGGCACTAAACCCAATGGGGGGATCGTGACACCCTCAACCGGAGGTCCAGAAAAGGGGCCCGCCATCCGCCCCAGGGAAACCTCGGCGTTCAACTTGTCCCAAACGAGATCCGCATGCCCCAGCACCGACACCAAATTTTTGCATTATGTGCGCCCCTTGACCCCGGTGCTGGGTATGCGAAAACCATCCCTAAACCCGTAAAAAAAAAATCCACCACTATCCTGTCCGGATATTTATTTAACCAATTTACCATCCGATTTACGGTCACCGGACTCCTCCCCCAGCAAAGTCCCTTCTTCTGCCCTGCCGACGCCCCAGAGGCGGAAGCGCCGGCACCCCCTGGAAAAGGAGACACCAACCCCCCCGCCAGCGAAGACTGCGTGGTAGCCAACAACCCGCCCAGCGGCGTAGGCACCGGCGTCATTAAACGTAACCACAACCCCATGTCCTTCTGGTCCCATGTCATTGCATGGCGGGCCGACATGCGTTGCCGAAATTGCTCATCGTACCGCAACCATGCCGTCCCCCCATACGTGTCATGAGCATCCAAAATAACGTCCTGGTAACAGAAAAGAGCCGAACATAAATCCCCCGTTTTCTCCCCAATGATGCTACCCAGGATGGAAAAAGCCCGCTGCCAATTGGCAAACGTGCGGGGAATCAAACGGTACCTCCTCCTATGCTCATCTTCCTCCTTTCTGTGTTCCTTGCCCTTCACATATCTCAGATGCATACCGTTCAAGTGGCAACAAAGTGAAGATGTTGATGTATTCACGTCTCCAAATCTTCTCCTTCACTTCGGGTTTGACATGCCCCCCAACGGGCCCTCGTATAAACATATATACGTGCTACTCTAGGCGGCATCAGAAATAGGAAGCGGCTTATCCGCATCAGTGTCCGCCTTCTCGGTCGACTTACTCGCTTCGGCCCCTGGCTCCCCAGCTGGCATGGCCCCCTGCACTGCACTCCCCACCATGGATGAACCCGCTGCCGCGGAACCCGATGCCCCCGACGCAGGCCCATTAGCCCCCCAGATGGTCGCTGGCCCGCCGCCCCCAACAGCGCTACACTCCAACTGATCCACGAAAGCCCTCATCGATTCAAACACAGACCCATGACCCTGCTGTAACCCATCTACAGGTGAAGTGTGTGTAGTGAGGGGTCCTGGCGCCGTCGCCTGGGCACCCCTTGCAGGTGTGTGTGCACGTGTCGAGCCAGCCGCCTGGCAACGTTGCTCACCATTCCGTGACGTCCGTCCCCTGGGTAGTGCAGCAACCGGCGGGCCCCTCCGCTGAGAAACCGATTCATTCCTCAACTCCTGGTCCTCCGACCATTCCCCGAACTCGTCCTTGTCCAACTCTGGATCCCGTGTCACCTGCGGGGGTAAAAGAAGAGACGCCACGCCTTGCGTCCTGGCATAAGCAGGGTTCTGACCGCGCTGGTGGCGAGCTGGCAATCTGGAAGCATACCGACCCGGTGACATGCGCCCCCCCCCCCGATCCGAGCCGGAGTACCGGCAGTCCTCCCAAGAGGTCGGAAATGGCTGTGACGGTGTAGGGGGAACAATTGACCCTTCACCCCCACTGACCAACTCCCCAGACTCATTACCGTCCGCCTGAGGCTGGCTGTCGACCCCTATGCCACTGTCCAAGTTGCCCTGGGGAGCGGGAGATTCCCTGTGCGCTAGGCCGTGCCCTCCCTGAACTGCAAGAGCAGCACGCCCGTGGGATGGGGGCCCTGCCACCTCCCCCCGTGTGAGGTCTCTACCAGCTGTCCTATTACTCCTGGCCGGGGTGCGAGGCTGACTCCTCCTGCCCCCCCCCTCCTGATCTGGCCACCACCGTGGGCTCTACCTGGGCCCCAGAAGCGCACCCCCCATGTCAGTGACCGGTGGGGCCGTCACGCCTGTGAGCGCTCCGCTGCCCTGCCGGGGTGCGGAGCCCCGCCCCGGCGCGAAGCGCGGGAAGCCACGCGAGCGGTACCCGCCCATCCTGTGGGGCCCTCTGAGCAGCCAGCCCCGGCCTCCGCCGTGGGCACGGAGCCAAGGGACGTAGTAGGCTGAGACCCCCTCTGGACCTCATATTTGGGCGATGAGGGTCTCCAGCGGCGATCCCATACTCACCTTTCCGAAGCAGGAACAAAATGGATGCCTCCTTCTGGTCTCTTCCTCTCTTCACTGATCACTGACTCTGCTAACCCCATCCCCCTAGCCTAGCTATTGCCTGTCACTCCTTCTTAGCCAACCCACCTGGTGTTACGATCCACCCCCAGTGGTGTAGAGCTGGTGGTTAGGGCACCTAGGAGCAAGGGGTTTTTTTTTTTTTTTCTTTTCACAGCCAGTGCCATGCTTGCTTCCCAGGTGGCCCAACTTGGGGTCTAGATGGTACGGATGTATGAGTCCCTTTTAGGAAGGGAGCAGTTGAGGGGACAAAGGAGGTTCAGGGCCAGGGACGTAAAACAGCGTAGGAGTGTAGTGGACATTGGGGTAGACCGAGGAACCTTGATGTAAAATGGAACAGAGAACCCAGGGGAACCAATTAGAACAGGTGACCGAGTCTTGCCAGGGAACTGCAGTCAGCCTGGAGAGATTCACAGGGGTGGTAGACCAGGGAGGGTTAGCTGGAAAACAGGGAAACTAAGGGGATCAGCTGAAAGGTAAGGTAACGAGTCGTTGTTCTGGAGACAGGAGTCAGGGCTGAGGGTAAAACACAGGGAGCTAGTAGACAGGGTGTTGAAACCATATCAAGCAGCAATGTGATAAATGAACAGGACTGTGCTGATAAAAACCAACTGTTACTAGTTCCCCGCCTGTGGGTGGAGGGAGCAGGGCGGAGGGACCAAACCTGGAGCCACAGAGAAAGGGGAGCAGGATGTGCGCGCGCGCTACTATGGAAGACTGGCCACACGTACCCACCAGGAGCGTATGTCGCCCAGAGAATTTTATGAACCACTTGGACTGAGAGCGGCGATCCGGAGCGTGGGACGCTCTCCAGGAAACATTGGAGGGGGCCCTGCACATGGTGGCAAACCCTGGTGAGAGGGTCCCTTAGGGAGGAGGGGTGATGAGCCTGGTGTTGCAAGAGGGAAACGGGTTAGTTAGTACGTGGTTCAGGCCCCGCAGGACCCAGGGTTTAGCGCCTGCATGAGGTACCGGACGCAGGAATCGTAAGCCACCTGAGGGGTCTTCTCCCGAGACCCATATGGAGATAGGCAGGGATCACGTGAGGGGACCCTGTGGATTGATTTCCCGCGCACTCAGGTGGCCAGGTCATGTTCCCTGGTGAACCCCACAGGAGGCTGCGGACACGAGTCTCCAGAGATGGTCCCCTTCAGTGGGGAGGGGGAGGTGGGGAAGTTCTCGTGATCTGTAGCTCAAGTTTCAGCAAGAGAGAATGGTCAAGGCCAGAGCAAAGGTCGAGGCAAGGGCGGACAATACACGGGTAGTCAATAATAAAACAAGGGAGAGTCGAGGACCCCCCCAGGCGGCAGACCAGGACAAGTAGAGTGGTCAACAAAACGAGCAGGTGTCAGGAAGCCAGAGGTCAAAGGGTAACGTGCGGTACGGAGCAGGGTCAAAAGCGGGTAATCAATCCAAAGGAACTCTCCAAACACAATCAAAACAGGAACTGTAATTAGCACAGCATGAGTTGCAAGGGCTGGCAGGTTATAAGGAAAGTGTGCTCCCAGGTCCGCCCAGGAGGAAGGAGTGACGGACACCTCTGGAACACACCCCCCTGCAGCCCTAAAACTCAGGTGTTGATGGTGCGCCGCGCGCGATACGCGCTATGCGCGGCCACGCGCACGGGCGCAGCGCCACGGCGCCGGACGGAGCAGGCTCCACTATGGGCGCCCATAGGACGAGAGGCCACCCAGATCTACCCGAAGTGACACAGGAACTTCAGTCAAAGGTTAACGGGCAAGGGGGGCTATCAGTGGTGGAGCAGAGGCACCAGCCCGGATGGACCGGGATCCTGACACGTTGCAAGTGTGAGCCATCGTGGGGGAGAGCAGGCTGCTGGC
>CM070039.1:48496869-48508944 GCA_036250615.1 Ptychadena robeensis
GCACTGTCCTAAGGGGTCAGAAACACTAGAAACAGGAGTTGTGCCAGCAGGAGAGTGACACCTGGTCAAGCTCCCTCCCGCCTACACTGCGCCCAGCTCTGGGAGGACATTATGAGTTGGTCCTATTGTCTTCTGAAATTTCTGAAGTTACAGACTCAGACTAATCTAAATACTCACAACAAAAACTTACATGGCCTACATTTAATTTCCACCACATATCATGTATCTATTTTTAATAAGAACACAGTATGGGTCTTAAAAGTGTTTGTACCCTATAAATCTAATAGATTAAACATTAGCTTTTCAAATGTTGTCAAGCATTCTACATATCCAGTAAAATATTTGTTTCCACAAATGATAATGACTCCTAATAAAACTATTTTAGAAACTGAAAGCATTTAGAAATAGTGTCATCAAGCTCTATATTTTGCACCAAGCCATCACAATATCGGTCTTGAAACACAAAGTGTTCGTTGTGGTTTCTGACAAATTAGCTGTTGAAGTTTTCATTTTCAACTTAATAATATATGAGAGATACAATCTTACTATGCAATCAAGAGACACGCTCAGTAATTCTTTGATTTTCATAAGTGATCATTTGAAAAAAAAATTATTAGCAATACCCAACCCAAATACAAACTTTTTTTAGAAGTAATAAGTCAAATCAATTCAAGAGAATGGGTATTGGTCGCTTGTTGGGACAAGTAATATGTTTTTGACAAAATGGAGTAGTTGGGTTTGCTGTACTCTTTTTTTTAGCAAAATTCGTTTTAATGTCTTATTTTTGTATGTCTGTTTCATTTTAACAGTTTCACATACTGGCATCACAACTATCCCCTATATAACTAGAATAATAATACAGGATATTAAGCTGTGAAAAAGCAAACAAAAAATATATAATAATGGTCCTTATTTGCATACCTGACTTGAGCTAGTTACCCATAGAGATTGACTTAATCTAGAGAAACAGACTGTTCAACAAGTAAGGGGGTTTCATTTTAAAAATTGAATATATGGTCAAGCCATGTCCACGTCAATCATTTATTTGTGAGAATAACCCCAATTTGCAACCACAGCTTTCATGCGTTGCTGTTGGGTAACGTCATACCACTCTTTCTGCAAGCAATCAAGCAGATCAGCTTTTCTTAATTGTGTGATTATCTATCTTCCTATTGTTGTAATTCCAGAGGTACTGGTAGAAATATTACTCCTCTGAGTTGGGAAACATAGTCTGAGCAGAAGGAAGTAAACTTTTTTCTAGGATAACCTTGTATGTGGCTTGAGTCATGCATCCTTCACAAAGTCACATCTGCCCAGTTCTAGCCTTGGACAATGGTCAGCTAACAATAATTTCATGGTGTTTTAGGTATGCTTGGCTGGTGACACAACCCATCTCATCTGGTTTGCACTTAGTGGACATTTTGTTTTTTAGCTGAGCTATTATTTTCTTTATTTCAACAAGACAATGACCTTAACACACCTCCAGTCTATGTAAGATCTATTCGACCAAGAGGGAAAATACTGTGTCATATGAACTTCAAGCCATTTGAGATGGTTAGAGATGAAAAAATAACAAATAATAAACAGTAACAGATTGCTGTCCAATATCCAATATCCAAATCCACTGCCCCTAGTCCCAAGTTTGCTTATATAGACACATTTTAAGAATATTTAAATATTCTCCATGCAGAATTTGATCGTTATTTTGGTTCTTAAAAAAGATTCAGATTCAGTTATTCCTATATACACTAGAGGGTGCAATTGGACTTTTACTTTTACTGTAACACAAAAGGATTTAAAACATACCTTTAGAGTCACGCAACACTAACAATTATGTATTTTGGTCCCTCAAAATTATAAACATGATTTTTATGTGTTCATATTGCAATTGCATAATAAAAACAGTGGAGAAATAAAGAAATTGTAAGACATACACACATTTAAATCTGCTTATGCTATTAGATGGCAAGTATCACAACATAGGACTAAAGATGCATACAAATGTAAAGACTTTGAAACTAGAACCATATCTAAATCTGTAATATCGTATATATAATATGTGTTCAGTAGAGGGTATGTCTCTGGGTTAAGGCAATGATTTTCAACCTAAAAAGGCTCAAGGGCCACATTTGTGTCCATAAGTCATTGGAGGGCCTCATCGAAATCAAGAATTATACTTTTACAATTTCCAGTTTAACCTCCCTAGCGCTCTTGTGAGATTTCTGTACCAAAAGCCATTTTTTTTTGTTGTAGGTACCAAAACATTTCCCATAATCCCAAAATATGTCCGTACAAGGGTTAAGTAGACATCCTAAATATAAGAATGTTTAAAACACACAATTAGGTAAAAAACAAAATACATAAAAAAGGTATCATTTGAAAAAAAATTAAATAAAAGGTATCGTCTGAATGATAAAATCTCAAAAATACTTTATTTTGTATGATAGATTTCAAAACAGTATGTATTTATATTTTGTTTAAAATACAATTTTAATTAAATTGGAAATGTGTTTTGTGTTTTTTTTTTTACTTTGAATTGTATTGGCTACAGTTATCACTGTCCAGTACAATTCCCTTTGGCACCCTCTCTCCCCTGGTGTGATGAACCTGGTGCCATCACACCAGGGAAGAGAGGGTTAACTTCAAAGGGGCACATCTGGGGAATCACACTGAAAAGAGTTGGGGGGGGGGTCGGCTTCCGTGCAAAAGGCAGTTAAGAAGATCCCCATGTCATCCAGTGCAAGACTTACAGTAGGAGAAGAGCCATTAGGAACACCAGGGGGTTAAAAAAATCATAATTTTAAAAAATCATAATTTTTATTAAATAACACAGAACAAGTTACTATAAAAGTACTATAAAAATATTTTATGAGAGTGTAAAAAACTAACTTTAATTCAAAGTGAGCCAACAAAATTTAATGAATCAATATTTAAAAAATCAATATTTGCTGCCCTTTTCCTTCAAAGAAATCAGTTTTTATAGGTACATGTGCAGACAGACAGCTGTGTAGGATGCTTAAACTGGGTGAGGAGAAAAACTCCTGATGTGAGGTTATGGAAGTTTCATATTAGAGCACATACACTATGGCACAGCAGCAAGGTCTCCCCAACACACAGATTTCAAAGCAGACTGCAACTTCAAGATGTACTCATATAACTCTTTTGAAGAAGCACAAAAACACAGGAAACATTAATGACCACAGACACAGTGGTTGGTCACAGAAAATGATTGAGAAAGATCATGCTTTATTCCCTTTAACAATGAAATATGTCCAGCAGAGCCAGCTGCTTAGATTACAGCCAGTGGGACCTAGGTACATCCAATTACTGACCAAAGAAGTCATGGAAATGTCTCCATTGAAGAATTGTCCATTAAAAGTAATTAAAATAATGGACATAGAACACAAAAAGTGATGAGGTTAAAAAAAGCTTTACCTCTACCCACTAAATTAAAGTCGAAAGTTTGTAATTAAACTGCTGCTGAGTTTTTTCATTTAAAATTAATTAAGGCAGTGGTTCCCAAACTTTCTCTGCAGGCCCCCCTTTTCTAGATAGGAACATTATCGAGCCCCCCTCAAACTACACAGGTTCAGATTGAGGGACATTTCACACAAGTTTTTTGTGTACTAATACTTTATTAGAAATACAACTTATACCACTTTATTTGGTTTTCATACCATATTCACACACCAATCATACAGAAACATTCACATAGAGATGCACAGAGACATGCATCATTCACTAAAAGACAAACCCAGACACTCACACACCTTCCGCAGCTAGTTCCTTCATGGTTGGCTTTTTGCTTGTCCTTCTCTCAGCCCCATAGCTTCGCCCTCCCTGGAATACCCAGCCCCCAGTTTAGGAACCACTGAATTAATGTACAGAACGAAAATTTTAAAAAGTTTTCTCTCTTATAATATTTGTTGACCTAACTGTGATATGATGGTTTCATCTTTATGTATGCTTGTATGCTTGAGTGTATATTTGAAGTGAGTGTAAGTGAATGTATAGGCAGGGGTGCACATAACTGTTTTAGTGAGCTACTCAGATAAGTACCAGGAGATGATCTTCCTCACTGTCTGCTCCACTATATATATACACAGCTCCCCCATATCATAGGCATATATCCACTGCTCCCCTGTATCATAGCCATCACTGACAAACATTACATTACAAGATTACATTTGTTGAGTCACCTGTAGGCTGCTATGTTCCCGACCTGGGCAGAACAAATAATTATTTGTCAGAGAGCCATATCCGCATGCATGTACACTCTGCACAGTGTGTGATATATGACATACTCTAGGCACTCCACTCTGCATATTGTTTTATGTGACATACAGTGAGTACGCCACTTTATACAGTGTCTGATATATGACATAGTGTGGTCACTCCACTCTTTATATTGTGCAATATGTGACACACAGTGGGCACACCACTACATTACATTAGTTGATTGTTAAAAAAAAATCTGGCCACTGCACTGTGTACACTGTGTGATAAGTGACATTCTGTTCGCACACCATTCTGTACATTGTGTGATATGCGACATACAATGGACCCTTCACTCTGTACATTGTGTGATAGTGTAGTGGCCGCGAGTTGTATAAGTCTCCTTAAAGTTGCCGAACCAGGATACCCTTGGACAGCTCGTGTACATAAGGAGGAGGCGAAGAAGGAGCCAGGTGCCTGTACACAGCCGCCCCAGCTGAGGCTCACTCTCTTCGTGTGTGCAGCCGGAGGGAAAAATAACATGGGCTGCTCCCCACGGCTACTATGCTCTGCAGTACCAGCCATCCGTGTCCTGTGCTGCCATTCTAGTGGGGTGGATCCCTGGCTCCAGACACTGGGTCACACCTACACCTCTGCAAGGCAGCTGTGACATACTGTAAACACTTCACTGTGTGATATGTGACATCTACATCTGGCATCAAGAACAGGATCAATCATGTCAGAGAACGACAATGAGGCTGGCGCGGCAAACTCAAACATCCCGCAGCCAGCTGAGGCCAGCACACCTGCTGCGGCTTACATTGGCCTCCTGATGGGGGTGTGCTTCACCAGCAGCTGCCCAAGTATACCGGGTCAGGCCAGAGCGCATCAAAATGGGCAAAACGGGTCCAAGCCCTGGCATTGGCATATGGCTGTCTATGGCCGGGCGGGAAGCTTGAGTAAACTCCGCGAGCGGTTCATGGGCTGCAGACAAAAAAAGACCGTAGCCCAACATGTCATAGCGTGGGGTGAGGACAGGTTCTGGCTCAAGGAGCAGTTTGCACACAGCCTAACATCCGGTCGAGCCTATGCTGGACTAAGAAAAAAGCTCTGTGAGACCTCGGACATACCTTACTTTCCCCTAAAGGTATACAGCTGCCCTAGCTGAGGTGTGTGCATCCGTAGGGTGACATACCCTACTTTCCTCTGATGGTGCTCGCCTTAAATCTCCAAGAGCGTGAGAGCATGGAAACTAGAGATGGTCGAATTTTTTTTTTAAATTCAACCATTTTGCCGATTTCGAGTTCATTGCAAAGCCCCTTAACATGGTTACATCTCCAAAATTGCTGGAGGTGTAGAGAAGGGTTAGGGGTATACTACAAAAAAGTATGTCTCTTGCACAAATTAAGTTTAAAGTCAAGTAAAAATTTTCGAAAATCTGGATTTTGACTTTAACTTTGAACTTAATTTATGCAAAAATGACATGTGCTAGAGCAAAACTTTTTTTTTCAAATGTTCCCACAACCCTTTCCTACATCTCCAGCAATTTTGGTGATGATACCATGTTCAGAGACTTTGCAATCAGCTCACGAATTTAGCAAGTCGAGAAATTCGACCATCTCTAATGGAAACTAAATGAGCACCAGTCAGACCAGCAGAGCTGCCCGCTGCCGCTTTTGTCCCACTGCCTTTATGCCCTCTTGAAGTGTCGATACAATGTCTGATGGAGGGGATGCCTTGAGGAGTCAGTACCAGCTGGCAGCAGGAAAGAGGATCCAGAGCCACTAAGACACGCACAGTCCCCTAGGGAGGCTGCCCGAGCACTGAGACGCTTTGTTTTTCTCGTACCTTGGCTGTGGTCCGCTGCGAGACTGTCCTGGTGAGAGTATGCAATTATCTGCACAGCCCCCTACACCTACCACCAGGCCAAGTGGTGGCCGAGCTGGCTTTAGTGCAGGATGTAGTAACCACAAGGTCGGACAAGTGGAATTTAAAGAGTATCGGGTCGGAGCTACATTGCCAAGGTCATTTTCAACCACCACAATTCTTCTCAGTTACCGCGATGGTCTGGGGATCAGATACTTTCCCTTCACTGTGTGATGTGTGACATACAGTGATCACTCCACTCTGTACATTGTGCGATATGTTACATACTGTGGATAAAAGGTTCAGTTGACAAGAGGCGGCGGTAATGCTCAAACTTTAGTAACCCACAAGGCCTGGCAGGGATCTAGCAATGACTAAACTGGTGATCTGCAAAATTGCAATACTTAGTCCTTTGCAATTAGTTCACAGAAATAAGTCCAACAGAGTGTTGCTGCCACAGCATGGGAAGTGACTAGTGATGGCCGAACATCGGCCTGGACTGTCTGCGAACGGGCGGGTCGGACTTTTAAAGAAGTCCGCCGTCCGCCTGTTCGCGAACACATTCAAATTCCCTGCCTCTAGGCGGGAAAACCGGAAGTGACTTAGGTAACAGGCTTCTCATCCTACGTAAGGCCAGGATCCGCACCAATAGGTGCAGCGAACGTCAGTGGCTGCTGGATGCGGGTATGGTGGGCCGGCGTGCGTGCTGTCTCCTTCCTCCAAGAGCACAGCCCCTGGGGCAGGTCTTAACCTTTTATTCTCTCCCTGTCCCGAGGCATCTTGGTCCGGCGTCTTAAAGTGCCCTCCACATCCATCTAGCAAACCACCACCACTATTTAGGCACACCATCCTTTACATTGTGTGATATGTGACATACAGCGGGCACTACTCTCTGTACATTGTGTGCTATGTCACATACTCTGGGCACTCCACTCTGTACATTGTGTGATATCTGACATACAGTGGGCACTCCACTATGTAAATTGCACAGCAAAGGGGGCAGAATTGCAACACCAAGGGGGCAGGAGTAAAGCACTGGAGGAAGGAGCAGGATTACAGCACTGGGGAGGGGCAGGATACCAGCACTCTGGGGGCAGCTTTGCATGGTGCCTTATTTTATATATATGCTGTAGACTTTAGGTCCTCTATAAGATTCAAGGTAAATCTTTAATTCTGATGTGAACTGTGAGTAATGCACACAGCAGGTTGAAGATTGAAAAGCCCTGGGAATGCACTCTCCTATTTTGAACACTCAGATCTTTGAAACCCTGTATAGTAGAACCATGAAATTTGCTAGTAGTTACTAATTAAGCCCAAAAGCTAGCCATACATGTTCCGATTCCATGGCCGATCTGTCCCTACCACCTTGGGCCACCGATTCCTGGACGATTCCGTGCCCGATCGATCACTTCACACATGGCAACTCCCTCTGATGTGTGCTGAATCGGATCAGAAAGACCAACATGTTGGTTCTCTGGCAGATCCGATTCTGGGCCCCCGATCGATCGGATGTGATTGATCGGGCAAGGTGGGCTTCACACGATTCTGGGACGATCGATTAGCGTGCATGCGCCCGGAATCGATCGTCCTGGAATCCCTTGGGAATCGGACCCGTGTATGGGGACCTTAAGACTACTTTCATGCAAATTTTCAGGGTTGTACGAATAAAGGTGTCAGAGATTTTGGTGTCAGAGTGAGAGACTGCATGTGTGAGGAAAGTTTAAACAAACTAACATTTCCCCTCCCTTCAACAAAGATTGTACAATTTCCATTTTAATAAATTTCTGGCCTGTAAAATATCCATGCAAAGTTTCTTGGCATCTCAAAATTTACCACCAGAGCATACCAGATCTCTTTTCTAGCATAGGGTCTGGTAAACTCTGAAAAAGGGAGGCCATGAACAACATGGGATCCCCCCTCCAGAGCATACAAGACCCCAGCTTCACAGCTGTATTTAGTTTAATTCAAAGTTAAAAACATTCCTAAAAAAAGGGTCAGGTGCCCTCGATGTTGCCTTTTGCCAAAGGGAATTGTACTGGATACAGTTATAACTGTATCCAATACAATTGAAAGTAAAAGAAAAAAAACACAAAACACATGTCCAATTGAATGAAAAATTTATTATAAACAAATATAAATACATATTGACATTTATCATACAAATGATACCTTTTATAATTCTTTTACATATTTGTTTCAACCATCAAACATTATTATATTCAGGATGTCTACTACATACCTGTCAACCCTCCTGTTATGGCCGGGAAAGTCAGAATTGTTATGTGGCTTTCCCGGCCAAATCCTGATTTAACAAGTTCCCGGATTTTTCACAGGATTTTAAATTCCAGTGGAGGTGGATCGACAGGGCGTTGCTCTCCCTCCTAAGTTCCCACCCCACTTGTGCAGATGATGCGTGAGGTGGGACATTACTAAGGAGAATAACACCCTCTCCATACAAAGTTAGGCAAGGAACTAAAGGGAGGGGACTTTAACCTCCCTAGAGCGCTCTAAGGATGTTAATTGTACAACCCTGACATTTTACATGAAAGAAGTCTCAGGGCTTAATTAGTAATCCTTTAAATTTTTGAGGTTCTACTGCTTAAGCCGGCCACACACGCTTAGAATAGCAGCCGATCTTCTGTCCGATGGACCTCAAATGATAACGTCATCATGCACAGCTGGACCTGCCAAGAGTCAGCCGGGCACTGTTTGTGTGCCGCCACTTACTTTGGATGGGCCCCATCATACCTTCCAACCTTACCATTTTAAATAAGAACAAGGACAGAGGCGCACAACCTAGTACAACAAATGGTTAAATAATGTGGAATAGGATAAGATAAAACAAATTGAAACAAAATGAGACAAAACAACAGACAAGATACTCACATTGAGAGAGGTTTACAAGGGTGGATCTCTCAGGGCCATGTGTTTTCAAGGAGGACCTCACTTCCTGGTTGGGGATGAGATCGCTTCCTGCTTACAGATACTGGGTGTGGTAACGCACATTTTGTGTCATATACATCATCAAAGGTTATGTGCCTCATAGATATCACCAAAGCCTTTTCTCAGGTTATGTTCTGTTACAAGGGAAATATATATCTCAGTCCCAGACTCAAATATGAAGTGGCCAGTAATCAGGGTGTCCCTTGTTTTACATATAAAAGGCTAGGATAGGGCAGCACTGTAAGCAGTTAGACAACATTCAGTGATGGAGGAGGACATTTGAGTTGGTGGGGGCTAGGACAATTGGGACAATTTATATAAAAGGACAAACCTGGGAGCTGGCTCTCTCTCTCCTTCCTGGACCCTCGGTGGGAACATGGCTTCAAGAGCAAGCTAAGTACATATCTGGTTATATGTGTGTATGTATACAAGTATAATATCCTAGTAGACTTTCTATGTGTACATATAGATATTTGTAGTCTGCTATTGTATACCTGTTGATACACTAATAGATATATATGCTGTTTGTGCATGAGTCTCTATATGTACATATACTAATGGTCAGGTTTGGGTAGAAGTGTTAATCCTGTATATATTATACATGGTATAGTCTGGATATACTGTATATACATACACCTTATAAGCCATATTGTTTAGCATCCAGGGTGCAGGAATCGAGGCTGCTAGGTGTGCTGTATTCTATGTATTGTGTTGACATATATTGTGGTATAGTAGTGTTGATATATATTGTGTTATAGTAGTGTTGATATATATTGTGTTATTAGTAGTGTCTGTAACTTTGTGTAATGTCCATTGCTTTGTCATCTCTATGTTATCAATAAACCATTTTTATATATAAGCATCTGTATGGGTTCTATGTTACTCATGAATACATGAAGGACTGGATGGTTGGACAAGGTAACCCAGTTATACAACAAGCAAAGATGGCCATATTCCCCCAAACACAGAGGAGCGTAGAACCCCCCTTCATCATTTTCCGCAATATATATCACAGCCCGTTCATTGGTGTAATAGTGGGAGCATAGGAACTGCCAACACTAAAGCAGGAGAGGGAGGGACTTGCTCAGGTACCATCTCGGTCACATACTCCCATCATGTAAGTTTATTGCCTCTCATCCTCTTCCCACTCTAAGAAGATCCCAGACAAGGAACTGTGAGTTCCTATCCATTAATAATTGGCCGCAGGTTGGGCACCTGGGACCTATGGCTTTTAAAGATCTGGGTGTTATTGGATAGCTGTAATTTTTGCTGAAATTTGGGTGTAAGTAGTAATAAGTGTACATTACTGACCCTGAAAGTTTCATCACTGTTCTAGTAAATGTTTTTGTGATATGAGTGTCACAGTTATACTGTGATATGGCCATGTGTTCGTTTCATTTTGCAGAGCTTAGTTGTTACAGTGCAGCTGGAGAGGGGAGGGGCGAGGGGGGATACGACGAGCCTGTGTGTGCTCCTGTATTTCTTCTGGCTGTTAGAATAGGGATATCTGATAGGAACCTAATACTACACGGAACCTTCCCTTCAGTGATAACGTACACCGGGGGCCGCTTTGTAGGGTGCACAGAGCTGCACCAATCCGCTCAGAAGAGATGCTAGAGACGGTGGTGTTGCTGCAACTTGACTGTTACCTGGCAACCAAGAGGAAGAGTGCACGTTCGCTGTTTTAGCGGGTTCGTCTTTTTTCTTCCCCCTGGACAGGTGAGTCACATGACCCGAGTCTGGTATTCTGTCCCTGGTCACTGTGGATAAGGTGGCTACAGTGACATATAGGCAGTGCCATCCACAATGGCTTTATACACCTTTATCACTAAACAATGGGCACTGTGACAAAGTTTTTGCTCATTTCTAGTGATGACTGACAAATAAAGAATTGTACATTTAAAAGTGTTGTCCTAAAGGTGAACACCAGCTTTTGAAAAAAAACTAAAAAAAAAACTTTATAATGGGGGTAGTCCAGCACTGCAGGGGTTAATAATTGAAGTCACAAACATTTAGGTGTTATCTCCATACACTCACGACACGGTTACGCTTATTATAAGCTCTAGCATACCATACGATACCATACATAACTGCACAGTATATCATTCTCAAGGTGGACGTACACGAGGCGACTTTCCTGCATCATTGAGTGGTTCAATTGATCATTTAATTAATTTGCTTCAAAATCCATATATTTTTTCTGAATAAAGTGATGAAATTTGAGCATAAAATTGAAAGAGCTATGATTGGTCAGGTTGGATAGTTTGTACAAGTATCTGGCAGGTCTTTGAGGCATTTTTATATCAATTTGTGTCTGATAGGATTTTTGAACATGTGCACACACCCTATAGTTTCACTTACAATTCTCCAGTAGATTGGCCGGTCGAGCAGTGAATCAGCTTCGCACGCTTTGTGGGCCAGCAGTAACTTTGGATGGGGACGCTGGTACCTATCCAAAGTAATATATCATTCGAAAATTTATGGACATGTCCGTTATTCCTTAGATCAATTTTCAGGCCAATTCAATGTGGGCTCATTAGATTTGCGGCCGATTTCGCAGCAGATCATAAGCCGCGAGCGCACATAGCGGTTGATCTGTGGCAAAATCGCCCAGCTTTACAAATAGAGAATCACTGTAACAAAAGTTGAAGCATGTATGGCTAGCTTTAGTGCTATGGAGAGCTTATATGCCATACTGCAGCACAGGAGGTCCTCTCTATAGGACTGAGAAGGTTTTTCCAGGCAGCAGAGTAGCTTCATTGGTTGTTTCTCACTGGGTTGAAGGCAGGAAAGCTTAATAGGTGAGCTGGGTATAGGACAAATGACAATTTAAGGCCGGGTCTACACCAGGATGCGATTGGGGAGCCACTGTATGAAAAGGCACCAAAAAATTAAGTTAAGACCCAGCCTAAGGCAACTGCATTTTTTCAAGCGCAGCATGGGCAACAGCCATGGTGGCACTGGAAGCACTCTGTGTTAGAAATGCGCTGTCAGTTAAGCTAGCCACACACGGCTCGATGAAGTGACAGATTCGAGGAACATCGGGTGGCG
>CM070039.1:48520222-48538166 GCA_036250615.1 Ptychadena robeensis
AAAATTGATCGTTTTAAGTTGATTGATTGAAAATCTGACCTGTGTATGGGCTGCTTAACTTGTGTCGTTTTAGAAACATCTTTTATCTGCTTGAGAGCTTTTTTACAACATCACTGCTGCTGAACAAACTAAAAATATAATTGAATACACTCTAGAGAAATGCAGGAGATGCCATAGATTATATAACTTCAGCTGCTACTATTCCTCTTTTGGCAGTATGTTGGGTGAGTGTTTCAAGCTGAACTATATGTATGGATGGAGTTTGGATCCTTCTGCACTACATTGGTCAAATGTTTAAAATATTTTATTTAACACATTTTGGGTGCTGAAAAATTGAGCTTAAGCTCCCCCACATTATAATTTAATTTAGTAATTTAAGCTCCCCCACATTAAGTTTTAAAGTGCCAACTTATATTCTGTAGGTGTGTACACACAGCTGCACTAGCGTTGAGCCAATGTTAACATGAATTCCTGTGTTGACATTATTGCAACAGGTGTACATATGCATTAATGCCGTGCCAAATGTCCTGAAAGCATAACTTTTCAAACTTTTTGATCTGTCACAATGCCAGATGGAGATATGTCCTTTACACTCAAGTATATATGGTGATTTCAGTTAGAAAGTGAGAAGCAACTAGCGTTTGTCTTGTCTGGTAAGGGAGTAGTTTTGGGCGCATAAAGATTAACTAGTTGCTGTCATGGTAGGATAATCGTTGTTGCAGTCAGTTGAAGACAAAGAAGTAAATAGCATCCAAAAACACATCTACTTGTAGTGTAGAATGAGGGTCAGCTGGTGGTAGGCAGAGACAGGTGAAAGACAGTGTGTAAATGTTAGTTGAGTAAGGCCTTGTCTATATTGGGCTTAAGATGGATGCATCCATGATGCCCAATGTTTATATTACCGTATTTTCTGGCATATAAGATGACCCCCAATTTTCCAGTTAAAATAGAGTTTGGGATATACTGCCCATATAAGACAATCCCTCTTCCAACTCACACCAAATAAAAATTTAAAAAACATAACATTTTAATATGGTAATTTTAATTCAAATGCTTATGACGTGGGCAAACTGCCTGCAAGTCATGGGAAATCCATGCACTTTCAGCACCCAGATCTCCAACAACATTAAAAGTATTTTTTTTACTAATTTACATTCCCAATTTCACACCCCTAACTGCAACCTTTCATGGTAATTAATGTTCCCCTGCGGTTATCCAAGTGACCTTAAATGTATACACTTAACAAATCAAACTGAAAGAATTTTGGCAATCCAAAAATGTCACTTTTTATACATGATACAGTGAATGTGTTTGAGCTGCAATACCAGTTTCAGCCACTGTAGCCACAGCCTCTAATGAGCATTTCAGCTTTGTCTCACACATCGAGGAGGGAGGGGGGCTGAGGGGGAGCTGCTGATGTCTGACAGGCAGACTCCTCCGGCTCGGAAGTTTCACCACATGGCGTATAAGACGACCCCTGACTTTTTGGAAGATTTTCCTGGGTTTAAAAGTCATCTTACATGACGGAAAACATGGTACTTACTTGTCAATGCTTTATTATGGGCGTGTCATGGTTGCACCATGATACCCATCCCTGACTGGGAAGGTGATTTGGCAGTGTTTATTGTTAAACCTGTGATTAAAGGTCCTATATAGTTTAATAGGCAAAACGCATCATTGCTGGCAATGTTCAACATCCAAGTTGTTTGACATTCTTGAATGCATTTCTGCTTTGTGTGTACGTTTTAGTATTTTTTATGCAATGTTTACCATTAGTGCTAGTAGCAGAACATGTCATAAAGGAAATAAAAGCAAGGGTGACAAACTAATTCTAACAAAAGTGATTGTAGCTTTACTTGCATAGAATTCATTAAAGGAGTGCAATAGGAATTATGTTTCTTCTGGCCACAAATGTACTTTTTATATACAATTTTTTAGATTAAATTATATATATATTTATTTTCATTATGTGTTCATCTTCTAAAGACTATCGAGAACTATTTTACTAAGGCTCAGCTGTAGCATGTGCCACACTGATATATGCAAATAAAATTCTATGTTGCTTGATGTGATCAGAATTCCAATCATATATATTACACTTCAGTCTAGTACATTTTTCATGGTAGGTAGTAATCTGTTTTATTCGGTTCACCGTGTCATTACCCATGTGTATGCTTCTCTTTTGACATTCTTTGCCACGAAGGTGCCATTCCATATAATGAAGT
Organism: Ptychadena robeensis; assembly: GCA_036250615.1. Taxonomy (NCBI): domain Eukaryota; kingdom Metazoa; phylum Chordata; class Amphibia; order Anura; family Ptychadenidae; genus Ptychadena; species Ptychadena robeensis. The sequence continues at coordinate 48,522,448 of CM070039.1, forward strand.
AATTTGAGTGAGCACATTTTTATGTATAGGGTCAGGTGTTAAATAGCTGGCTGTATATCAGGCGTAGGGATTAGGGAAAATTGTGTGACTTGGTATGTTGATTCTGTTTCCTGCTTGTCTGCAGGTGGAAGCGGTTTATAATAATAATATATATTTATTTTGTGTATTTTACTTGTAAGTTTACACTTAAAGGGGAAAAAAAGAAAATGTATCTGTGTGTTTCAGAAACCTAGGTGCGCCAGATATTTGCTATATTGATTTTTATTTCTGGCAGTGTGTATCAATACATGAATAGTTATAATTCTATATAATCTTCCAAAAAATAAAAAAAAGAGCTCTAGCCATAATGACAACAGACTTAAAGCAGATTTATACATCTGCTTTAAGTCTGTGTGTGTGTGTGTGTATATATATATATATATATATATATATATATATATATATATATATTACAGTTTGACTCGCCTCTGAGTAGGTACAATGGTGGTGTAGCTCTCCAGAATCCTAAATATAAGATATACTTACTTGCTGTTCCCTGGAATCATATGAGAGATTCAATTGTAAGGTCTACCAAACAGTCCAAACAATGCCTCACTGTCTGGGAGAGGATTAGGCCGGAGACAGTCTGTACATTACACATCTCTCCAGGTGGACAGAGTTGTTCTGTTACACCATCTTTATATGCCAGGCTTCTGAGGGTTCACTCAGGGTGCAATATCGAGAGTGGCCACTGGCGCCACTGCTGAGACATATTGTGCTCTTCCAGGAGTGCCATGTTTTTTTTCCTGTGCCCCCTAGACCTAAACAAGCCATAAAAACCCTGGCAGTGGGATAAGCAACTCACTACCAGGTTTAAAAAAAAAATGCTGCTCAGCTTTCACTGCAGTGAGTTTTTTTTGGTAAATGCAACCCAGAGGTAGAGTAGTTTATGGGGCTTTAATGCCCAAGTGCAGTCTGTTCAGGAAACTGCTGGATGTGAAACAAACTAAGAAAGATAATAAATAGTTGCGCACAACCTTCAGCAGTGGTTACTTACAGTGATATCAGTGGCCAGAAAGGCCCTCAGTGGGTGTATGTGGCCTGAGCAAAGATTGCAGAGTAAAATGGAGTCAGTATGAGGGATGCGTGTTTACGTTGCGTGTAGGTGTGCAATTCTGAAAATGGAGGAGTGTGGCCCCCTGTAACAGACAAATAACAAGGACAGAGGCGCACAACCTAGTACAACAAAGTAAGGTACTGGAAATGGTTAAATAATATGGAATGGAATAAAATAAATAAAAACAGACAAGATACTCACATTAACCTCCCTAGCGGTTGAGACGAACCCTGTTCGTTCGGTGAACAGGGTCCTCTCAACCGCACGGGAAGTTGGCGGCGGGGAGACCCTATGCCTCCCCGGAAAGCTGCAGCGATTGTCTACATCGCTGCAGCATCAGTGTCATGGTGGCGCGGAAGGGAGCGGGGGGGGGGGCGTCGCCATAGACCTCCATGTTAATGGAGGAGCGCCGGCTTTCTCTCACACGCAGCTGTTGTCAGTAATGACAACAGCTGCGTGTAGAGCTCCGGCGAGATGCCGGAAACGACAGGCAGTGTACTCTGTACACTGCCTCGATCGCCCGTATCGTGCCGTTTACAACATATGGGCGGTGCACTCAGGAGGTTAAAGGAGGTTTACAAGGATTCATCTCTCAGGGCCATGTGTTTTCCAGGATGACCTCACTTCCTGGTTGGGGATAAGATTACTTCCTGTTTACAGATGCTGGAGGGCTCAACAGGAACAATGGGACGCATTTCAAACAGAGGCTTTTTACAACCGCCTCCGCTCGAGGTAAAACCACTGGAGGCCATAAGATCTGGGGAAATAGTATGGTAATTTGTTATGAGGTTGGTTTAGATAAGGTCAGAAGAAAGGGTTAATAAGCATCAGTACCATTCGTTTTAAAGTGTCTTTAGCTAACCTTAACATAAAAGCAATTCTTGAAATATTTGCTTCAGAACTAAGTAACCATGTTAAAGACTTTATTACATTTTTTCTGTTGATATGTCATTAATGAGAATACCTGTTGCACAATGCCAATACACTGCGAGTCATACACTGTAACACCCTGCCATATCATGTCATGTGCACCAATCAGCTCATTCATCTGAACACAGAATATAACAATATACAAAATAAAAAAATATGTTTTTATGAATGGGCGTTTAAAACATTTTATAGAGCAGTATAAACCTTTAAAAATCACACTTGCATCGATTTTTGAAAAATCCTGCTGGTGGCCTAATCTTAGATATTAAAGGAAGGGAATAAATAATTGTGCACAACTGTCAGCAGCGATCACGCTGTGGAAGTGATGTCAGTGGTCAGAAAGGCTTTCAGGTGGTGTATAGAAATGAGCAAAGATCACAGAGTAAAAATGGGTTAGTTTGAGGGGCAGGTGATACTAGCAGGGAGGCTTTTTTGGTTAGAGTTATACTTCGTATTCTGTAGGATCAATGATTAACAAGGGGCAGCCGCCGGAAACGTGTCCCTTTTGATCCTGCTAAACACTGAATGCAATTCTAACCATGAAAGAGACCATGAAAGAGACATACAGCACCCATAATCAGGAAGTGAAGTCATCCTGGTGTCCACACGGCTTAACACACATGGCCTTGTAAGAGATCGCTACTCCTTTCTAATCCTGTTATGTGGAGGGGACAATTTTCTACAGTAATAAAGTACTGTTCTGCCTCTTTTGTCTAAACTGTTGTAGCCTCTTATGCACCTTATCAACGTTCAACTTGCATCAGGCTTATTTTCCAATTTATGGATCAGCTGCTACACATTGTGTGTTTTTGTGTAGCATGTTTGTTTTGTTTTTATATAATCACTTGCTGTGACTGGGTTCACACTTTTTCTTTAAGACAATTTTTTTTAATTCATACAAGCTTACATAAACAACCACACAGTACTTAATCTTTCCAGTCATTACCTGGGACACTTCCACCCTAGCCCCCACCATCACCTAGGGGCCACCCCCTCTTCACTGACTGGTCCGGATCAATCCCCCTGCCTGCATAGGAGGACCACCTGGCCCCGAGCGTAAACTACACCTCTCCCTATACCAAAGAGAGTGTGAACCTCAACAACAATTAGGTATGTGCTAGCTTTGCATTGAGACCCCAAATTGAATAATAATAAAATACTCCCCCCTATACTCTTAACTAATCTTTTTTGTGCATCCATCTCCGCAGCGGACTAGCATACATCCTAGGGTGCATCGGCCTGATGAAGCTCCAGCAGCGAAACATGTTGCCCAATATGCACCCCTAACATTCTCCATTGATTGTATGCTTATACTGATTGTTGTATTTTAGTTATATGTACATGGATGTGCATATCTTGTTTCCTGTTCTCTGGTTACATTGTGCGAGTTTTTCATATGCCAGATTATTGTATGCTTTGTTATACTTGTGAATGTGCTCGAACATAACCGATCTCACAAAATACACAAATACTGTTGTTACCTGTTTGTATTTGTGTCAAGAAGATCAGGTACTGTAACCAGTATTTCAAATAAATTAAGCTTTGATCTTTATGTCTGACTGAACACAGCGTCACTGTTCCATACAAAGTCCCATGAGGGGTCCTTTCCTTATTTCCCAATTCATACAAGTAGTACTCACCTTTCTTGTGTCTCTGTTTCAACCAAAGTCCCATGAGGGAATTTGTTGTGGTGTTTGTGAATACAGTTTAGGGATGGGAACAGTGACTACACCTACCCTCCAATCTATTCCTTGATTTTGTACAAACTGTTGTGGACACATAGACTAGCACAAATGTGACATTTTGTAGAGCCCTGATATAAGATTGAAGAAGGCATGTGTTCTTCCACATTTGGAGAAATCCTGATTTTTATTTTCCTTCTTACCATTCATTATTCTCCTTTTTTATATTGTTTAATTGATATAACCATGGCTCAAAACACTTGTCTGCATAATGTATATTTATAAACAGGAAACACACTTTCTGTTTCACTTATTTTTTCTTTAGAAAAAAGTTTTTGACATTTGCTCCTGATAAAGTTTTTCATTAGTTCCCCTGTAGCATATGCAGGGGCAGTCCTAGCCTGTTTCGTGCCTTGGGCGAGCACCCACTCTGGCACCCCCCTCCACCAGAAGAACTCCTCTCTTCTTTGCAGGAGGAGCTCGTCCGAAGGGGTCGGAGGAGGGGGGTCAGGTGCTGGTAAATCTCAGTCCCTGTATCAGTTATACCAGTTCCTGTGGCCAGTAATACCAATCTCTGTGGCCAGTATCGCCAGTCCATGTTCTTAGTAATTCAAGTGTATGTGCCCAGTATCGTATCACCAGTGCCTGTGCCCAGTAATTCCAGTCCTTGTGCCACGTATTATCAGTTTCTGTATTAGTAATACCAGTCCCTGTGACCAGTATCACCAGTGCCTGTACTCAGTAATACCAGTCCCAGTGCCCTCAGTGCCTGTGCCAAGTATCCTCAGCTCAGTCTCTGTAGAGCAGAGTTGGCAGCCTCGGTTCAGCAGTACTCATCCCCCTGTCCGGTATCAGTCAGTAAGGCAGCCTGTTAGGATACATTGTGGACCTGCATGTGATTGTGTGACTCACTAGCACTGTCACCCCCTCGACAGATGAGCTCCTCTTTCCCCAGAATCCGCAGAACGATGTCGGGCAAACATGCAGAAGAAAAAACAATCTTTCTTTGCGATGCTGCCCCTGAGCATAATTGTAAAGAATATTGCACATTAAAGGCATCAACATTCAGTATCAGTGTTGCATTGCTACAATCACTCTTAGTGGTATAATGCTGTTACCACTTATTAACATTACACAACGAAATTATTTTTTGGAAATCTTTATTAAAAATAGTAAAATAATAATAAAAAGTATGAAATCTGGTGGGTGCTCCCCACTTCCAGGTCTGTGTTGGGAACCTGTTGTTATAAAGTGTGGGAAATGCTGCATGTAAATGGCCAAGGACATTGCGAGGAGGATTTGGAGTATTTTCATACAATGTTTAGGGCTCACGAGGGAAATGCTGGCATGTACTGGACAGATAATTTATTGTGGCTATTCTTTTAGATTTTCTACCTTCAAGCGACATATACACATGAAAAACTGTATAATAAGGTTAAATAAGTCCTTTTGTAGCTGTGACATTTTCTCCAGTCTCCTACTTTCATGTTATTTTGTTTGAGGTGCATACCCTGCATTTATGGAACCTTCATCAATGCAATATTAAAAGTGATTTGTACATTTGACATTGTGCTGTAGAAGCCTAAAAATATACAACAGTCTTCCAACGTAGTGGATTGCATTGCTGAATATTGATCACTGCGTATTCTGGTTTGCAGCTGTCACAGCAGAAGAGGTGTCCCAAGCCATTTTAGAAGGTGAAGAGTTTATAGCTCCTCCAACTGTAATTTCTAGCACAGAAAATGGCCACTCGGGACCTACAGACAGAACTGAACAGACAGATCAGAATGGGACTGAAGTTACTACAGAATCTGAAAATGACTTACTAAACTTTAGCATGGAAGAAACAAAGTAAGTCTTAAATATAAAAACGGTACCACTACTATCATGTAGGCTGATTTTTATGGGTTTGTGCAAGGGGTTCATTGTGTCGCCATACTAAGGTCCAACCTATTTATTAGATTGATGTCATCAAATATCAGAACACAAGGTTTATAATTTTTCTGATCAGATAAGTATCAAATAGGCAAGTGTTCAATCCAATACTGGTGGACGATATTGAAGGCAGAATTTTATGCCCAAGTGGATTTTGAAGCCTGCACAGAATAGTGTCGAGACCAACCTGCAAGCAGATCTTTCCCCTGCAGTGTGTTGTACATTTCCATCTGTCATACACATACAGCAGTAGAGGAGGGTAAAGCCTCCTGAGTGCAGATCTTTCCTCCAGCTCTTATCTTTGTGTAAGTGAGCCAGGCAGTGCAGCCCGACTCACATACAACCAGCAAAGGGAAGTGCCGCCAACTGTTACTGCTGTGTTTATGTGAGCAGGACTCCAGCTGCTGGCTGACATACACAGTAGAGGCCTAGGAAAGAACAGTGAAAGTGCAACCATTTGGCCCCAGGTGCCCCTACACACTAAAAGACGCACACATTTTTTACCACCTATTTGGCATTTTGTAGTGCAAAAAAATACAGTATTTGTTTGAAAATTTACAGAGTGCAAGTTCACTATAACATACGGTCTTGTGCAAATGAATGCCAGTAATAAGAAATCACAGTGTTAATATTAACTTATTTCAAAACCTAATATGATCCCCTTTAACTTTCAAAGTGTAATCAACAAGGACACTATAGATAATAAATCGTTGTCACAAAGATCTTGCAGAACTAACTGTAAAGCTTGTGTTAAGCTGGACAAATCTGCAAAAGTATGCACATATGCAAAGTTCACCTTTTTTGGAGGAAAGTTTTATCTTTTCAGATGATAAACATTTTTGAGGTGCAGAGTCAGGGGAGCCTAGAGAACAAAGAACCTTTGACCTTTAAGCATGTCAATCAGCCTCCTGCTGGGGTTGTTTGGAACTGGACTATTTTTTCTCTGACAAAAGTTCTAAACTTCCAGTTGATTCCAGAATCAAATACTTTAATACTATATGATAACTACTATGTCTAAACTACTATATTGGGCAATTTTTACAGAGCGCTATGCCAAATATCGAAAAAAGCACATACATTTTTCAAGGACAGTGGCATTATTCTATGATCCTTATATCAAAAACACATGTGGTACACTTATTGACTCAGTGCCAAATCACGAAAAAAGAACTTTTGAAAGCTAAACGTGGTCACATTTCTTTCTTAATTAACTGCTTTGTTGTGTTTTGCCATTACGTGTATTTTTAACCGTTCTATTTGCCTTTGAAATTGATATCTGTGCATTTACACATTATTGCAATTCATTCCCACAAAACTGAAACAAATTTAGATTTGCTCCCCTGAGAAGTCACAGGTAAATGTTATAGTTTTCTTTTTAGGCCAGCAGATGGCATGATATATGTACTCAGTGATTTACTTGTTGCAGTCGTTCATACATTTGTAGTAAGAATGAAAATATACATGTTCATTCGTTTTTTCATGTGTGTTTTATTAAAAACTATTCTCAGTCTTTGCAAAGTGTAAGTAGGATAATGCAATGAGTGTTCATGTTTGTCTTCTAAGCTTAAACAATTGCCTTTACTTTATAAAGAGAAATCAATCTCATAAGCAGAGTTACTCACAAAAAAAGCCATTTGATCTTAAACTATGCACCCAGTGCTGGTAAGCTTTTCTAGATTTGATTACAAAAGAATAAAATGAATGTGACCTAGGGTTAAGCTAGCCATATGCATGCGTCTAACATCGATCGACTGTACCATCATGCAGTGTGATAGAGTGGTGATTTTTTTCAATTTTTTTAATTTTTCGATCATTTTAGGATCGTACCAGGTGGGCAGGAATCGATTTTTCTTTTGATAGACTTAAAAAACGATCGGTTTAGGTCCATCAAACTGAAATATCCAACCGTGCTTTACAAGTGGATAGGTATTGATCTTGATTCAGGTCATTACCTAAGAGGTAAGTAAACAAGCATCCAAGGCCATTTCAGTGTAAAAGAAACCTTTCACATTGCAGTTGGGAATAGCTTAAGTTCAAGCTAAAATAATTCTAAAACTGGGGTTCAGCTTTAAGATCAGAGCAGCTTCACATTTAAATACAATTTTGCAGACAACTAAGTTTTTTACATACTGTTTTTTTTACTTTAAAAATCTTCATATTATGGAGGACAATTGAGGCTTCATTCCTGTCATCCCTAGGCATAACATGGGGGCATTTGTCAGTGATTGACAACGCCTTACACAATGTGTGCCATCTCTGTCCACAGCAATGTGGCTGGCACCTCATTACAATTGCTTTACTTTTACTAACTGAGACATTTTCTTTTCTTTTACTATTCCCCACTTTCACTGCTGTTAAAGGGTTTCAGCAACATTTGCTAGTATTGTGGGTTCAGAAATCAGTAGCCGTAACTCTTGGTTTTCAGGTGCACATGGAAAATCGGCACTTCACCCACTGCCACATTATTTTAATTCCACAGTAGTGAAGGAAGGTGCAGCATACATGACAGTGGCTACTTTGCACTAAGTTCTGACTGCAGTCTTGCATAATTGCTATATCATCACAGGAAGCTGTTCATAATAATAACTTTATGTGCAAAGGGATTTAGGGAGAACATCTATAAATGCTGCAGCACTTATTTTTTAATGAAAGAACATAGTTATTGAATGTTTACAATTCTCTTCAGCAATCATTGTGCAGCTACAAGGGGCAGAAGACCATGCAGAAAACCATGCAGGGAAATAAAAAACCTTGCTGGGATGCTAATATAATTAATAGTGGTGGTAGAAGTAATTGGACTTTGTAATGGGTCCACTGTAAAGGTTGTTTTGACAAGAAATTTGCATTGAAGAGATTTGAAAGGGTTGATAAGTAAAGAGCAGCTAGTTTTTCTGAGCAAACTCTTACTTTAAAATGACATTATGTAAAAACTATTGTGAATGCTAGTGGAGCTGGACACTTCAAATAACATATTTTAAATCCAAATGAGCATTTTAGGGAAATTTGATATATGTCACTGTTTCATCTGTGCCCACAGTAAAATACGTGAACAGCTAGGCATGAAGCCATTACCAAGAGACAAATTTTCTCCTTTTGCCTCTCCAGTGGAACCTGATGTTGGAAGAAAGAAAAAGGTACTGAATTCTATCTCTAATGTCCTGAAGAATAAAGCATGACAAATACTTACGTATATATTTAGGATATTTAGGTAGAGACCATTGGAATGCAGCATGTCTATCTACACAGAGATGCAAAGGAAATATATTGCTTGTTTTTCTACTTTACATCTACAGTTTGAGATAACAGCACACTGTCATAATTTTTCATCAAGATTCATTCTGACTAAGTATAAAAAACTTATAAGCTAAGCTTATTGCTTGGACAGCAAAGGTGTCAGCGGGGACCGAAGGCATGACCACCCACGGTCTAGCAGACGCCTGTGGTCATGCCTTCTCACCATATCACACCGGTAAGTTTTTTGGGGGAAAACTTGTGTCTTATGGTGCGATAAATAGGTAACTTCTGTAACGGTTACCCTTAAACTAAATGTGACCCTATTGAATGATATACATTGATCACCTTTTAACCTGCATTTTTCTAGACTTAGTAGTAGTTTTTGGTAGCGGTTTAGTATTAATACCTTCCTTTAACATAATACATTTTTTTCTAGTCACATGCAATTTTGTTCTAGTGAGAGGCATTGCTATACTAGATTACACAGAATTTAGGTGACATGAAAGATATCTAGAATAGTGGCTCTGGGAGCAAAAAATCAGGGATGTTTTGAAAAGGAAGTGCTTCAGTGATACCATGGGTGAATATTTATACATACAGTTTTGCAATCCTTATTATTTCTATTAGGCTTTTGAATGTGTTTCTTATTGTTTTTTGGAATAGCTGTTTCAGTGATGCCAGCAGTGATGTGTGCTTGGGCAACATCAGTGTCTACGTTTTATCATTGCAATCTCTTGTCTTAAAATGATTCACTTTCACCATGCTTTCACACAACTTTCACCAGATTTTGACATGGTTTCCTATTAGAAGCAATGTGTAGATTTTCATTTGAAACCTTCATAAACACCCCTGTGTTCTGTTCATTTTTTTATACAGCAAGTAGTGCTAAAAATCCTTTAACAACCCATTTTTGTCTCATCAGAATAACGTCCTTAATGCAATTTTGCTGCTGCTCAAGGACCTGGACACAGAAGGCTTGGAAATTGTTCAGAGAACCGCAGGGAATAGGATTCATCAGCTACAGAGAAAAGAGCTCCAGCAGGAGAGATAAATGTGTCAAGGAGGCAGGTGCATGTACTCTCTGCGACTTTAGCATTCCAATGACAAACTGCTATCTAGACCGTAATCGTGCTCTACCTACTTTTTTTTCCATCAAATTAATGCTGAAGTTTAGAGGAACAAGTTGAGTAAAATTAGCTGTGCAAAGCATCTATCTCTGCAAAATCAGAGGTGAAAACTATTTATTTATGATACTATTTAGGAATAAATCATATTTCTCACTGTGCCCAATGAACGTTTCAGACAGAATAAAACATGTATGCGTCAAGTCAGCTAAGGTGCAGATTTCTGCTGAGAAATGAAATGCATACATTTTTTTTGGCATCTTATTTGCTAAAGATTTGTTCATAAATGTGCCTCGTATCTGGCAGGTTCATTGCGTATTCATAGATGCTGCCTGATGTAAAACCGAAAAATTTTATTTATACAATAACAACATTTTGCATTGTAATACTTAAATAAAGTAGACCAGATTGGTTGCAGAAAATTTAGACTTCCTTTATTGTAAAGAAGCAACACATTAAAGAAAAATTGCATCCGATTTATTTTTTTTTGTTTCCTTATAGCCTTAGGTTTTCCTAACCGCAGGACATAAAGATATATGCTGTGTGTTATGTAACTCTGTCTCATGTTCTAAAATGAAGAACTAATATACTTGTGTGAATTCGTTGTTGTGTAAAGATTAGGGTGCTGTTTGTAGTCCTATGTCACCTAGGGTGACAATGCTGCTACTCCATAGATACAGCTCTGTGTGAGTATTTTATCATAGGACAGGAAATGTGCTACTGACATGATCAGAAGTTATAAAAAAAATATCGAAATAAAAGGATAAAAAATAAAAAGAAGTAAGTTTAAAAAAATATTGACCTTAGCTATGCTACCTTCCTCCCTCCATCCAACAAGTGCTTGGTCGCTGAAAAAAAGAGAGCTGCCAAGATCACAACTGGGAAAGCAGCAAGGAGCAACTGCAGTGATCTCGGGTGCTCTCCTTCCTTCAAACTTGTGGGCTGGTGGAGGATTGAGGGACTGGAACAAGGAGCCTCAGCATAGATCTGCAGATTGGGTAGAGGTGGAGCAGTCAGGTAGAGGTGAGCAGAAAGCCAAACAGATCTTGATTGCTCTCTCTCTCTTTCTTACAGCATGTGGGCTTCATGGGGAATGGAATAGTGGAGTGCAGTTGAGATCTCTGGTGTGGCTAACTACTCTCATATCCCCTGACCCCTTCCTTAGTGCCTCTAACCACCTCTAAAGCTAGGAATACATGGGTTGTTTCTTTTTTGTTCGATAGACTTACATTGATAGATTTAATCCACTGAACGAATATTAAAAACCGAACAAATGTTTCAATCCATTACAATCGATCAAAAGTGAACGATATCGAACAAATATCTGTCAAACTGATCTGACATGTTGGTAAATTTTCATCTATCGTGTAAAAAACAAATGTAAATCGAACGTTCCATTGTTTTTTGTTTTTTTTCACTTTGCAATTTCTGTGTTATTGTGTTGTGGGCTGGATAGAGAATACTATATAAAAAATAATCACATTTGATTGACTTTTCATTCGAACAAAAATCTAACATTCGACATATTTTGATCGATGTTCGATAAAATTATCTAACTAAATTATTGAAATCATGGTCGATGTACGTTCCCACCTTTAGTCTAGTAACCTGCAATATATAAAAAATTTTCATAGGATACTCTCTGCCAGTCAAGAAACAGCGTTTCATATGCTCAAAAAAGGCTTTTTTTGTATTTAACAAGGTAAATACATAACATTGCATTTAATAAATACATTACTTGAGAAGCGCAGTTTGGTCTGTATACTGAAGCCACCTTACTGTATATATTTCACATACTGTCATATATAATAGTGCCATTTGCAAAGACTTGGATATTTGGCAGTCCTTCAAAAAATCTAATTTGGTGAATTTTAAACGCCTGTTAGTATAGGGTATATAGCCATAGTGCTATTTAAAACACACGCCACCTACTTTAGAATATTTCTAACTTTAAACAGCGTAAGTAAATCTAAGTAAACCAGTTAGGAGTGCTTGGCTTTGTCAAAGTCAAATACCATGGTTTTTGGCCTATGCTCTGATGTATAGGACGCACTCTATACTTCGGAGCATCGGCATTCCGGCAGATGATGTTGGTCTTCCCCATCATAATGAAGAAATGTAAGCCCCTGAGGCTTGTCCACCTTCGTTTGGAGGGCTTTTCCCACTATCCTTTGTCCTCTTGAATTTATTCCTCCCTTTTTTCCTTGCTCTGACGTGTCTCTTCTTCCTCTTTTTTGTCTTTCCTTTCTTTTTCTCCCTCTTTTCATGGGTTTTGTTAATTATTGTATTTAAAGTCTGGGTTGTTTTCTTGTGTTTCTCTCATTATCCTTGTTTACTTTTTGTATTCTTACATTAAAAATTTTATAAAAATAATTCTAACATAATGAAATGTAAATTTGAGTAGCTCTCTCTGTCGCATAAGCAATGGGCAAGAACAATTAAATAAAAAAAAATGCAAATGATACAAATAGGTACATGTACTATCATTTTGAATAATTAATCTATACTCGTACAACCTAGGTCCCAGGTGTGGCCTTTGGGCGGTCCTTGGCGGCCCCCTTGGTCGTCCACTTGTGGCCCCCTAAACCTTACTGTTAATGCATAGGGCATAGGAACTCACCTGTCCTCGCCCAGGATCTTCTTTGGTAGGGAAGAGGAGAGGAACTCGCTCTGGCTGAGCACATAAATCTAATCAGCAACCCAGTCAGCGCCTGAGCAAGTCCCTCACCTCTCCTCCACTTCCTGCTCTAAGAATATCCCATCCCACCAACAAAAGGGGGATAATTGTATGTGGCATATAACTTTTGAATCAAAGGTTATGTGCCCCATAGATCTCATCAAAGGCTTTGTCGATATCTGTGAGGCACATAACCTTTGACGTGACGTGTATATGACAGAAAATGTGCATTACCATACTACAGTGCTCCTTAATGCTTGAAGTATCATTAAAAACAAGTTTTGTTATTTAAAAATAATATGAAATATTGAAAATTAATATCTTCTAGCTATACCTGCTGTAATTTCTTAGAAATTGCTTATACAAGTCAGTATAGAGTACAGAGTTGATATGGAGGGCCGCACTTGTGGCCTTCCATATCAACTCAGTTGCCCACCACTGACCTAGGTAGTATATCACAGCCCCCTTACAGAGAGTTTAGAGATCAAGTGATACCCTTTATTGTTAAACATAAGTGATTGAAAAAGCAAGCTTTTCGGATTTCTCCGGCTTGCTTCAGTTAACCAATAAACCGTATCCGTTTTATTCCAAATTTTTGTATTCATCAATGGCTAACATGGTACAACACTCTACTTGGGCTCCTTTTGACAAATGACTGCAAATGTAATTAAATTACTCCATATGGCATTTGTCAATGCCTAACTTAACTATTTGAATTGAAGGAGATTACTTCCCAAATCCCTAAAGGTACAGTAGCTTACAGAAAACGTCTTCCAGTAATTTGTTTCAGTAATCAATGAGTAAATGTTTCTTGCTCTTCACGGTAAATGGTCCATAAAGTCATTTTACTAATTGACCAGAGAGAGATGAATGTATTGATGTATTATCAGAAGAATAAAAAAAATCAGTCTACCGTGTTACTCAATTATTTGCCTTGCTTTCAACATATTGCTATTTTACTGAACAACATATGTACTAGAATTGATTTTTATTTAAAAATTAAAACATTATACAAATTAAATGGACAGTTTTTTGTGTTCTTTTTAATTGCTCCATGGAGTAATATCATTTTTAGTCCTTTCAGTTAAAAAAAAAAGGCCCCTTGTGTACAACAATGTGATATAAAAAGAACAAACAATAATAGCATTAAAGATTAATTGGTATGGCTTTTTATGTCCAGGTCTCTATTTACAGGTTTGTTTTATAAAGCAATGCTAAAAGCACAATTTAAATGGAAATTGCTTTGACCTGCAATAATGAATCAGGTTATACGTTGTATCCCCTCAGAGCAGTTAGCAAATTGAAAGATGACTACTGATTGGTTGCCATGGTTGGGAAGAAAATCTGCAGGTTTGCCTTCTTAATTATGGCCAAATGCAGAAGAGCTTAAAGAAAAAAACAAAACAATTGTATTATAGTATTGATACTGTTAAAGTTTTTAAACATTATTATATGCAGTTTAAAATGATCTTAATAAACAGCTTATTTTATTTTATAAAGCAGCTAACTAAATTCTCTACGTTGATCTCAGAACATTTTGTAGGAAAGGACACTTCAAGTATGGCAGATAATGGGCTTATCACACTTTGTCCCTGCGGTTCTCAACCTGTGTGTGGGGACCCCCTCAAGGGTCGAACGACCATTTTACATGGATGGCTACATTCACTGAAAGCTAACAAGCAGCAGCAGGATCTACCCCATGTGGAAGTTCCAACAATCTAGCTCTGGTTGCCCAATAAACCTCAACTGGGCGTCAATAATATATCCCTGCCATATGCAGCAGAATTATCTATCTATAAAGTGATGGCACATGGTGGGAGTGCCTTTTTTCTTGTATGTTTCTTATAATATTTTCAGGGTTTGGAACACAGGGGTGTTTAGGTTAGGCAGAATAAACTGAAACAGACAGGATGAGGTGCATTAACGTTTCATGGAAGGCTTAGAGCCCCCATACACAGATACACATTTAGATTTCTCTGTCAGATTTTACTTACATCTCCTTTTGTTTTACCAAAACCATGTAAAATGAGGAACTTTATAAACCATCAAGTCTACCTGTGTTCAATTGCAGAGGACCCTATACTACATAGTTGTTGCTAGATCTAAAGGATCTGGCAGAGAGATCTGGCGGTGAATAGCCAACTTTACAAGATGCCAGGTACAATTTCAGCTTCAAAATTTAGTTCCAGATTGAGATCCAGAAACAGGAACAAGACCAGGAACAGGAAGGAAGTCACCTGCTGGTTTCCAGGAAAACTACCCGGAATGGACATTAGGACAGTGCCACCAGTAGGTGGTACTAGGGATAACACTGGTTCCTTACCAATATGATTTGGTAGCTTCTTTAAGGTTGATAAGATAGGATGCAATATGGGGATATATCTTTGATTTTAGACAAAAATTGTTCCAGTATAGTTGCCCTGGTTTAATGATGGTCAAAGGGAAGGAGAGTTTAGGAAAGTATCCCCATATTGCATGGATGGATAGTGCCATATATATCCCCATATTGCATGGATAAATTGTGCCAGATCTATCCCCATATTGCATGCAAAAATAGTGCCAGATCTATCCCCATATTGCATTAATGAATAGTGCCAGATCTACCCCAATATTGCATGGATGAATAGTGCCAGATCTACTCCAATACTGCATGGATGAATAGTGCCAGATCTATCCCCATACTGCATGGATAAATAGTGCCAGATCTATCCCCATATTGCATTGATGAATAGTGCCCGATCTATCCCCATATTGCATTGATGAATAGTGCCAGATCTATCCCCATATTGCATTGATGAATAGTGCTCGATCTATCCTCATATTGCATTGATGAATAGTGCCAGATCTATCCCCATATTGCATTAATGAATAGTGCCAGATCTATCCCCATATTGCATTGATGAATAGTGCCAGATCTATCCCCATATTGCATGAATGAATAGTGCCAGATCTATCCCCATATTGCATGAATGAATAGTGCCAGATCTATCACCATATTGCATGGATAATAGTGCCAGATCTATCCCCATACTGCATGAATG
>CM070039.1:48560955-48575954 GCA_036250615.1 Ptychadena robeensis
TGGGTGCAATACTGTGTCCTATACTAAAGCTGGGCATAGACGTTCTGATTCCTGCACAACGTGACCGTCGATCAGATGCCGTGCGCCCTCCTGCATCCCTTAGGGATCTGGTGGTGCAGGAATCGGAGGCAGCAACTAGCAGGATTGTGCTTAAATCAGCCGTCCTGTCGGATCGCACATTGATCCGACAGGACGGTTAATTTTAATCCGATCCCATTAGTTCGGCTGGGGATGGCTGGCCCCAGCCGAAGTAATGAGCGGCACACAAAAAGTGAGGGGGCCCATAAAAACTATTTGCTATGGGGCCCAGTAAGTTCTAGCTACACCCCGATTGGCCCAGTTTAGTCTGCATACAATAACAACATTTCAGTACCACATTGGCCATCTCTAGTCAAAACCAATAAGGAATTCACTTCCTAAGATAAAACCGCCTGGTTTTCAGAGCTTAAACATTAGCTGATTATTTGGCTTTTGAGTTTTTAAGATCATGACAACCAAAGTCAATGTGTCACCCATAAAGCCTGATACTGGCTGCTGAATCCTAAAATGTTATGTTCTTTGATATGGTTACTTTATTTCCTATCAGGGGAGAAGAGCCATGGTGAGAGAGGTAAAGAAGAACCCAAAAGATCACTGTGACTTAGCTACAGAGATGCAGTTGGGAGATGGGAGAAAGTTGCAGAAAGTCAACCATCACTGCAGCCCTCCACCAGTCGGGAAAAGATGAATGCAGTCAAGTACAGGGATATCCTGGACAAAAACCTTCCCCAGAGTGCTCAGGACCTCAGACTAGGCCGAAAGTTTGCCTTCCAACAAGACATTGACCCTAAGCACACAGCTAAAATAACGAAGGAGTGGCTTCACTCCATGACTGTTCTTGAATGGCCCAACCAGAGCCCGGACTTAAACCCAATTGAGCATCTCTGGAGAGACCTAAAAATGTCATGACATCGATTGGCGATCGATCAGTGATCAATCGCATTCTGCCCACCCTGAACGATCAACCAAACAAAATCGGAATCGACTAAAAATCGGATTGGACATTGAACCATGTTGGTTTTTTTTGGTTAATCGTTTGGCAATTGAAGTTCGTTGGTGGACCCATAGCCCTATGCAGCAGCCTTTCAGATTGGTGGATTTTGTGGAATCGGCCATTTTGGAGATCGGCTCAAATCGACCACAAATCGGATTCCCAAGGTGGTGTTGCATCGATTGCCGATTCCTGATCGCCTGGAAAGATTGGATCGGCAATCGATCGGCAATTGATCGCTGACAAATCGACCTGTGTATGGCTACCTTTAGGACCATGTGATATTTCAGTTTTTCTTTTTTGATAAATTCGCAAATATGTCTACAATTCTGTGTTTTTCTGTCAATATGGGGTGCTGTGTATACATTAGTAAGGAAAAAAAAGAACTTAGATTTTAGCAAATGGCCGCAATATAACAAAGAGTGAAATATGAAGGGAGTCTAAATACTTTCTGTACCCACTGTATCTCCATGCCAAATAAGGTTAGTAAATGTTTTTTGTTAGATAATGACCATTTTCTCATATCTGTCCAATGTCCTCCGAGGTTACAGGTGCTACATTTAGCAGACATAGTCCACTTGCATTGAAGTAAGGTATTAGCTTCTAAACACAGATAGTGTTATCTCTGCTATTTGATCTGGAAACCAATGGTCAATGTATAGTGGAAACTGTTGAGTAGGGTTGACCCCCTGTACTAAGTATACTTACTGTCATACCGTTAGCTTCTGCTGTATTTTTAACAACCAAACTATTGTAGTATCGGGAGAGTGCAATGTGTAGTGGTACTCAGGACACCAGGTTCTTTAGGGATATATGTCCTCTTGTCCACTTTCCAGGCTGAGCTCACACCTCAATAAAGTGAAGGTCCATGCAGGCCGGTAGGGGCTATTTACAGTTTATTGAGGATGATATACAAAAGCAGCTCTGAGTCCTGAAGGTAGAGAAGGGGTTCAATCGTAAGGAAATCGTTACTGTGCTGCTACCGCGTTGCTGGAACCATTCGGCTGGGTGTTCGTTGGACTGTCTGCTGGGTCCAGAGGGTCTGTAGTACTGAGGTAGAATCAACAGAAGAAGCAGATGAGAGAAGCAGATGAGAAAAGCACAGAACATTTTCAGGACTGCCTATTTATGCCCTCAGACAGGGGCTGGCTAAAGGCCTGTTACTGGGCAGGAGTAACCCTGCTACTTTTTGGAGGGAGAAGTAGAAGTAAACACCCAGCCATGACTCATGGTTTAAGCAGCATGTACACAGCAGTTGTAACCCTTAAGGGGACACACCAAGTAAATAAGCACTATACAGCATTATTATACATCACATATAATACAGTTATGTGGCCCTTTCTCGGGTCACTACACTACCAACTATTATTTTTTATTTTTTTTACAGCCAGCATGTGTAACAGTATGAATTGAAAATCTGCTGATTTAAATTTAAACAGAGCAATAAATATTGACACAACACAGTGCTGCTAACTAAAATCCTTTGAAGATTAGAGAAGCTGTATTTAAAGCTCCTTAAGTAAAATAGCCCTGCATTTGCAAAGAAAAAGTGGACCCTCACCAATCCCTATCTTGAATGCATTATTCATGGCCTGTTTGTGCTGTTACAGAAAAAAAAGAACCAAAATAAAATGTAACCTTTTTATGTATTCCCCACAGCGTTTGTTCTCATACAGCATTTTTGTCAGAAATCTTGACACTTTATATCACAAAACTGGCTTTTTCACCTTAAAGTGATTCCTTTGGGAGTGTGCTAGGTTCTATTTTACAACAAAAGATACGCTTGAGAACTGTGACAAGCAATCATCTGTTCTGGGAAGTTCTGGTTGTTGAATTTAGTTTTTTCTTGTTGTCCACCTTTGTAACCTTTAAAACTAATCTAAACCTTATACTGTACATATTTTCAATTACCTGAGCCTATATGTCTGGAAATTTGAATTTCACTGTGATCTTGTATAACCTTTTCATTCACTCTTATCTCTATCTATTTATTTTATAACTTAGGTACCTATATTCACTCCAATCAATGGTATGTTATAATGCTTTTTCTGCAAACTCTTTTAGTAGTTCATGATGAACTGTACTATATACTCGCCTGTATGCATTTATACATATTGAATAATTTCCAAGGTTTAGAGGCTTAAATGCTTGCTTTACATGTGAGAAACAGATCATTGATGTAAACATTGTAACAATGTGTACATTGATTTTATAATATATATAGTTTCCAAGTATGTTATATATAAAATAATCTATCAGTTAGGGACCATTTAGCAAAACCACTGAAACATCCTTACATGGAGTCAGATTCAGAATATATTTAGCCCCTTGGCTATTTGTTTTATTGCTTGGGCTGCAAATGTCCTCTTTCTCTTTAGTTTCCATCTCCCGTCTCAATTACAATAGATGTTGTACACTCAGAAGGCTTATGTGTAAAGCCAGAAATTCCTGGACTTGCACAAAAGACACTATTCAGTATCCAACAACATTGCCTATGCAGGTTCTGCTGTCTGCTTTGCAGTTCTCCAAAAATGCCTATTCAATACTTTTTAGTAAAAGTAATACTGAGAATTATAAAAACAAAAAACAACTATCTGTGCAACATAGCCAAGATACACACCTTCCTATCCCCATTGACTACCAATATTCTGACATACATTCTTATTTTTCCCACTTTGACTACTGCAACCTTATCCTATCTGGTCTTCCTCTAACTAGACTCTCACCTCTTTGGTCTATCGTTGATTCTGCTGGCTGCTAAACAAAGGCTCTGCCTATTCTACTTTTTTTTTTAAACAAAGTGCAGAAAAGAGTCAGCCCATTTCAAGCAATGAAGTGTAGGGGGTGCCCTTGTCAGATGCAGTGCCTGAGGTGTGGGTGGTTCCCACTAGGGGGAGCTCCAGGACAGAGCTGATAAAAGGAGAGCAAAAAGGAAGTGAGCAGCCTTATACCGGAGAGGAGCTGAAGGGAGACTTGCTCTCTGAAGAGGGATGTGAGATACCCCGGCCCTGCGAGTAGGGAGATCGGAGCGTACAGGTGGCTCTCAACAACCTGTGTCCTCACACTCATCCTTTGCTCTGGGTCAGCCCTGGTACTTGCTTGTGTCCCACGCTGACTGCTGAACGCTGACGTTGCAGTCTGGATTAGGCCCTGGTTTCCAGTGTCCCCAAACAGGCCTAAGCTCCAACCTGAGGAGGAGCAGGCCGGGCAGGTCGTCGTGTAGCAAGTGTAAGGCACCCAACCACAGACCTGATTACTACTACTAAGGACTGGCTACTTCATAGTCTTTGAAATTCTCTTCCTCACTCCATTAAACTTGCTCCCACTTTTCTTCTCTTCTCATTTTGTGTATTTTTTGAGTTTGCATACGTTGTTTTTTCTTCAACCCTTGCTTAATTCTCAGTGCTGCATTACATGTTTGTGTAGCGGCGTGCAAGTATAGTGTGTGTAACCAGGTTCTCTAAGGTGGATGTCCTCTGCTTGATTACCAGGTTCAGCTTGCAGCCCAAAAACTCCAAGGTCCAGGCCAGCAGATGGGGGCTATTTACAGTTTTATTTAGAAATATATACATGCTTTCACCATCACCCAGAGGCAGGGATGCGGTTCAGGTATGGGGATATAGATTACAAACTGTGTTGTTCACGAGCTGCTGGACCAATGGCTGGGTGTTAGGGACCTTCTCCAGGGTGTAACACTGGAGGCCTTCTCTTCTGGAGTGGCAGGGAGACGCCAGGTTTAAGCCGGGAGGAAACAGGAAAAAGCCCAGAAGCTTCTATAGGACTTCTATTTGTGTCCTAGCAATAGGGCAGGCATAAGGCCTGGTACTGAGCAGGACTACATTGGTTACATTTTGGAGGGAAGGAATAAAGTACACACCCAGACATGAGTCATGGTACCAGCTTTTCGTAAACAACAGGTGCAATCCTGTACAGGGAGACACAACAATATATGGCATATACAGCATATATTACAGAATGTATATATACAGTTAAGTTTCTCGGGCCACTACACTTGCACTTTATAAATAAACATGAATAAACATAGCTGATGACTCCCAAAAAAGCACTTCTTAATACAGTTTAGGAGGCACAGTAGTACGTCACACGTGCAAAAAAAAAACCAGAAAACCAAGACGCATCCAAAAACGCTACACTCTGTATTGGGTCTACACTACGGTTTTTTTCCACATTTAAAAATATGTGCTGTAATATGTTGCACCAGTCCAACAGCGTTACAATGGGCACGTTATGTGACGTTAACAAACTGCATCCGATGTGTTTTTGGGCAGGGTATATATTTATGAAAATGAATACTGACACAAACAGTGCCTAAAAAAGGGGCATACATGTCCATGGAAACCACCTGCCGTTTGCCGTGTTAGTGTGTTTTCTTCCCTTTTTTGGTTTTGTTCAAATACACATAAAGCAAAACATGTGTTGCTGCAATACTTTTTTTGCAATACTCTTTGAGAAATACTTGATTTTCTGGAAACATTTTTGGGGTGCCAACAATTTCGGCCATAGCTGTATAACATTTCAGAACAGTGAATTATTTTTAAATAAACTAAATGAAATTGGTATGGCAAGTATTATTCTGCTAGAGAACTAATGAAGACTATGATGGAGTTGCCATGTTCAGTTTCCTCTAAATCTGACATACATGCATTAGACAGTACCAGACTCCTAACTTCTGCTGGATAAGTGTTAAGACATAAAATGAAGCACATCATTATATCAGGAGGAAAAAGGAGTTGGCAGCACTTATCATTTATTAATCATCATGTCAATTATAATAGTATGCCATATTTGATGTTTTTAAACAATAATTAGGCATAGAATGTGGCCTTCTATATAGCATTGGACATTAGTGAACATTATTTAACATATAAATGTATTCACAGACATGTCTGTCTGTGTGACAGTTAATGGCCACCAAGGGGACATGCAAACCCTCTGGAAAAGCATTCTATTGCAATCATGGGAAAATTGTTTTTAAATCTTAACTCTTGAGAAAGTTAGTAAAGGAAAGGAAGGGAACTTTCTCAAATGAGACAAAATGATGACTACAGCCTGACAGATGGTTGAGGCATGAAATAAAAAATATACATAAATAATGAGACAGTATTTTAACCATCTTTCCACAATAAAAAATACTCCATGAACTTTAAGCGGACCTATACTCACTTTTGTGCTACATGTCCCTCACAGCCTAACCCCACGTCATAAGGAAAAAAAATTCAACCCTCACTTGTATGGTTTTAATCCTGAATGTGCCAGGTCGATCCTCCTCTTTAATAACATAGCCCCGGCGGAGAAGGAAACCTGATATCACTAAAGCAGGGTACAGACCTGCAGATATGGACCGGATCGATGGCCACTTTGAGCGCTGTGTCCATATAATTTGCCACTATCTCTGTTTTCGAGCGGGACAAATCAATCCCACTCGAAAACAGCCATATCAGACATGACTGTAAATATGGCCAAAGTCCGATACTTTGCATAGAGACCGCTGGTCTCCAGGCAAAGCTTCAGCTGAGCCGAGGAGAGAGCAGAGCTGTCTCCCAAGCTCTGCAGAGATCTGAAAGCAGCATGATGATGTCATCATGCTGCTGCAGGGTACATCGGACGGCTCGAATATCGAATATCTGTACCCTGCTTAAGAGCAGTGATAGTTGGTTGAATACATAATCATGCTCTCTATATAAAACTACTGAGATATGTTTTTCCCTATCAAAAGTCAGGATATGGCACCATCCAGTGGCACTGTTGAAACCCCTGGAAGACTGGCAGCTAAATATGAAATCTCTCATATGATTTCAGAGAACAGCAGGTAGGTATATTTTTAGGACTATGTGGTGCTTCTTAATCATCGTGCCAGCTCAGAGAAAAGTAAAATGTTTTTTTATATATATTTATAATTTTATTTTCGGTATACATCCACTTTAAGTATAGATTTTAGAATATGCTATAAATTCATAGTTGGGGATTTAGAAACCAATAGTTTTTCAATGACATAAACCCAAAACCAGGATAAAAAAATCGATTGCTTGATGAAACAATGAATGGTTTCACACTTACAAATCAGCATATATTTGACACATAAACACCATGAAGAAAACCCATTAGTGACATGTAATTGCAGTTTAACTAGTAAGTAGCCTTTATTGATCATTTTTTAAATGAAAGGATGTAAAATTGTTTGATGATAAAGTGATGATCACAGAAATACACATATACAAAAGCAATTATTTTTTGTTAACAAAATGCAATCTACCCTTAAGTAAAAGTCCCATCCATCAATCTTTAATGTATAACTGATAAGACAAGCTCTGCAGAATTTCCCTGTTATCGCTGATCTTATTTTAATCCAACCAGCTGAGAGAATGTCTGAGATGGGTTTCAGATAAGAAAATAAATTGCTTTCTACATCTGTATCTTTTTTAAGTATTATAATGAAGATAAAATGATCTGAAGGTCAAGGTTGATCTTACAATCATGATATATATTTGCTCTTCACTAAAATGTGACTTTTATGAAACTTTAGTTATTTGGAGACCATTTATGAATTATCTGTATCACCTTTGACCTGAAACATGACCTGGAGGTATTTGTTGTTTATCTGAGAAGGACAAGTCATAAAATCAAAGAATAAATGCGCTGAACTATGGCTCAAAAAATTTTGAAATATGAAACAATCCTCTTTTTATTGACTCATATTTATATCCACTAAGACAGAATTGAGTCAAGCACAAACTTTACAAATGTTGGCTAAAAAGAAAATAAGTATTAACTTTTACTAAGTTGTACTTGGCCAAAAATCATTAGATTACATGTTAAATCAAGTACCGTATTTGCCGGCGTATAAGACAACTTTTCAGTACCTTAAAATCCTCCCCAAAGTCGGGGGTCGTCTTATACGCCGGGTGCCGCAGGCAGGGGGGTGCAGGGGACCATCTATGGGAGCCGGCTACTAGATCTGTGCTGCCTGAAGCTGCGAGCGCTGGCTGAGATACATTGTAACGAACGAGAGAGCAGTGTTACCATGGCTACAGGATGCTTCTCCACAGAGAACACACGCTCTCTAGAAATAAAACCTGTGTGTAACTTTGAACATTCATAGCAGGAAAACCATTTATAGTATAATGATGAAACTTTCAGGGTCGTAATGCTCACCTACTACTACTTACACCCCGAGTTTCACCACTCTAGCTATAATACGTATAAGTTTCATTTCAGCTAAATTCCAGCCACCAGTCAATGCTTTTTCATGGCCAGTGATATACTCCTATATGCAACATTTAACTTGCCTACATTGAACACATATATCTTTAAATCCCTGAATGGTAGAACCTTGAGATTTTGTGGTTGTGGTTTACTAGTTAACCCCTAAGACTATATCCATGCAAATTTTCAGGTCCCTGAGCATAATCCTTCCTACTAATAGCCCCCTATAAAATATTGCTTCCCTATTAGAATAAAGCACTACTCTGCTGCATACATGCTTTCACTTATCCTATCCTTACTAATACAAAAAAAGATCAGACTTCTAAGGGTGTTGGAGATCTGTGGGTTGAAAGTCAGAGTAGACATACATTTTTTTATTTGGTGTGCGTTGGAAGAGGGGGTAGTCTTATACGGCGAGTATATAACAAACTCTATATTTTAACTGTAAAAGTTGGGGGGTCGTCTTATACGCCGGCAAATAAGGTACATAGCTATTTCTCTTTCCAATCAAGAGCATTTCAATAAAAATAAAATTAGTAAGGCATCAATAGCATATCAGTTAAGAGCACAACACTCCAATGAGCTAGAAAAACAAGCCCAGGATAAGGAAATCAATAAGGAACAAGATACCTGATTCAGGACCCACCTGGGTTTGGCAGCAACTAGGAAGACCTGGAGCATAAATTTATAACAAGAATAGTACCCTTCTAGACTGGTAAGAGGACATAGGAGAGTTGAGAAGGAGCTAGGAGAGGAGGATGGACATCTGGTTGAAATATAATGACAACATAGTATTTACTCTTTACTTGGCTATGGAGTCAACAGACAACCCTGGATAGAATATGTTTATAACTGGGTATGCTGACTGAGCCAATTGACCCTCAATAGGTCTGTCTGCAAAATCAGAATTTAATAAAAAGGAGAAGGAAAGTTTTTTTGGCAGATATGACATGCAAATAACTTTCTTACAAAAATATTGTTCTTATTGACACAACATTTTTTTGGATATGTCTTTACTATATAATGTCTGCCATTTGGCTTTGGATTTGTGTCAATGATCAAAAGAAATGTGCTTTTAGGTGTATTCTTCTTCCATTTGAGAATGCTCAGCTTATTTTTTTTGGGACATGTATTTACAAAAATATGTACACTTGTACTGGTATGCATACACATTATTATACCATCAATATAACCTATATGTATGCCTGTCACCGGTGCCACTATTGGAGGTTGGTTTTGTTCTTACCTCTGGTTTAAATTGTGTACACATTATTATATCAACTCCACTCTTGGCAGAGATGAACAGAAAAAGAAATGTAGCAATATATAGAAGAATTTTGAATGTAAAAGTATTTGATTTATGTTACAACTGAGATAACTGCTTTCAAAAATAAATTGCTACTTCTTACGGAATTTTAAAAAATGAATAAATGTCAATGCTTTTGACAACCTATTATGAAAATGACATTGACTGATTATTTTAGGCACTTCAGAAATGATTTTTGAAGTTTTTCTCTGATTAATTAACTGCAGGACTAGTTGAGCCTTCACAAACCTTCTGTTATTTAAATCAATGCCTATTTATCATAGGCTGGATTCAAAAAGACAAAAGAAATAGGATTCTGTGTCAAGCATGGTGATGAGATAAAACAAGCAATTTGTTACAGTCTGTATTCCATAAAAACTTTTGTTTGAGTATATTAAAAGAACAACCACAGATGCCAGTTTTTAATAGCTGGATGTGGTTCATGCCATTGCATCTTAGAGTCAACTCAAATAGGTTCAGCAACACCATGTGCTCCAAGAATGAGGTCAGCTGAATATCTATACCCGAATATACTGAATGACCAGGTTATCCCATCAATGGATTTTTACATCCCTGATGGCACGGGCATATTCCAAGATGACAATACCAGGATACATTGGGCTCAAATTGTGAAAGAGCGGCTCAGGGAGCATAAGACATTATTTTCACACATGGATTGGTCCAAACCTTAACCCTACTGAGAACCTTTGCGATGTGCTGGAGAAGGCTTTACACAGCAGTCAGACTCTACCATCATCAATGCAAGAACAATGCAAAAATTAATGCAACACTTGTTAGAAATAAATTTTTTGATATTGCAGAAGCTCATCAAAATAATGCCACAGCAAATGCATGCCGTAATCAATGCTTAAGGTGATCCAACAAAATATTAGAGCGTGTGATCTTTTTTTGGGGGACAGGCAGTGTATATGTTGTATCCTGTTTCACATGTGCATACAAACTTAAAAAAAATAACAAGCTTTAAGTGTACACAAATTCCCATTCACAAAGATGGTTGTGCTTTCCTCTTAAAGACAATTTTGCCTATAAAGTTGTGTTCAAAATTATTTAACCCCCACTGAGTGTTTTGGCCATTTTGACATTGATTTTGATAATTTCAGTTATCTTGTTTACAATAAAGAGGCACTTGTAAGTCAGACAAATATAACATAACATTAATAATGAAATAACCACAAATGTCTTTTCTGTGCTCACATCATTATCAGTTTTATAACAGCTTTTAAACGTGAAGCATAGCTTAACACAAGTGTCTTGCAGCGATCTACGGGTATCATAGCCCATTCTTCATGGGCAAAAGCCTCCAGTTCAGTCACATTCTTAGGCTTGCGTGCTGAAACTGCTTTCATCAAGTCCCACCAGAGGTTCTCAATCGGATTTAAGTCTGGTGACTGTAATGGCCACTCCAAAATGTTCCGGCCTTTAATCTGGAACCATTCTCTAGTGGACTTGGAGGTATGCTTGGGATCATTGTCCTGTTGAAAGGACAATGATCATTGTCCTGTTGAAAGGACAATGATGTTGAAAGCCTCAGGTTTGTGACATACTGCATCACATTTCCTTCCAATATCTCCTGGTACTCAAGAGAATTCATGGTACCTTGCACACGCTGAAGCTTCCCTGTACCTGCAGAAGCAAAACAGCCCCAAAGCATGATTGACCCCCCCCCCCCGCCCAAAGTTTTGGGATAGTGTTCTGTGGACTGAAGAAACAAAATTAAAACTGTTTGGGCCCATGGATCAAGGCTATGTTTGGAGATCTCATACCTGAGTAGTGCAACTGAAATTTTTAAGGGTATTAACTAACCTCTGTGACTACCTGCAGTCCAAATGTCAACCTTTCATAGTCATGAGAGGTAACAAGCGAGTACTGACTGTTTCTTTTATTTTTTTTAAAATAAAAGGCCATCATATTGCAAATGAGCTAAAAGAATGCAGTGATCTTTATATTTATATGAGAAAAAATACAGTATATGCAAATGCTACAATTTCACTTAGCAATCAAATTATGACAAAGAAGAAAACAATGAAAAAATTATAAAATAAAAAAAGGGAACCATTCTATTTAATTGTAAGTGTGTGGCAGTACTTTTAAAACTCCATGTACATTAATATTTCTTGAAAACATTGCTGTAAAATGGCAAAAAATTCCCATGCTCACATATAAAATATTAAAATAAAGTGTGTTATAAATACCAAGAAAGTTTTGCTATGAAATATTAATTAACCTCTTAGCCCCCATAATAATAAAACATCCATATCCATTCAATAGACTGAAAATCATTTTGCAAAGAACATCAGAAAAAACCCCCAAAATAACCACAATTCATGCTTGTTGATAAATAAATAAGAACTTCATTTCATTCTATAAACGTATAAACGTATAAATGTGGAAATGCTCTTGTCAATCTTATTTACTTCTAACATTGAGTATGAGTTCATTTATCTTTTGTGGGGAACCAAGACACTACACATCCTCTGGTATAGCTGCACAAAATGGCAAAATGAATATTGCTGTCAAAGTACAAAACCAGGGAAGTATTTACAGCTCTTGTTTCTTCTTAGAATGATTTATCTGAAGATATGTCAGTGCAGTCAGAAAGAGAGCACCAAATGTAATCTTCACAGTTATCTGAGAATTCTGCCTTGAGCAACAAAAAATAATTAGGCCGATTCCAATTACCTTCTACAGGTCAAAAAGGAATGGTAAAGGAAAAGCCATTGGCAAAAAGATCAAATAATGTTATAGTATATATTGTACAAACCATTGAGTTAATATGCCATCCTCTAAGTATTTGAAGAAAAATAGTTTAGGGTGTGTTCTTATACGTATTCTCTGTTTTTGGAGAGCAGAACTAACAAGCGCCATCCTCAAGTAGTTCCAGATATCTTTTCTGTTTGAAATGATGAGCAATCAGAAAGGTTATGATTGTGGTAATTTACGGTTTGAAGAAATAAAATCAATATACATAATGATTGTGTGTCTAGTCATGCTAGAGTCTCAGATACAAGAAGTGAGTGGAAATATTCACAACTGACACTCTAAACTGTAGTAATATTGGGTTCTTTGTTTTGCTATACCTGACAACCCTTTCTAGAGGCCACAGTTTGATATTTGGAATTTGGTATACAATTCCTCTTCACCCTGTTAAAGGAAGTTTTGGGCACCACATATGAACCACATAACATATGTAGGCTAATAAGTTGTCAAATGATGGGTAGAGCTGGTCGGACTTTTCCAACTAGGTGACTTTGTGAGTAGATTGCAAAGTCCCTAAACATGCTATCAAATGTAAAAATGCTGGAGATGCAGTGAAAGGTTGTGGGACCATTTTGAAAACAAAATGTATTGTTGCATATTTAATTTTTGCATAAATTAAATTTAAAGTAAAAATTTAAACTTCCGAAATTTCAACTTAATTTGAACTTAATTTATGCAAAAACTACATATGATAGGGCAATACTTTCTCTTTTTTTGTTGTATACCCTGGACTCTTTTCTACATCTCCAGCAAGTGTGGTGATGATTCTGTACTAAAAGCAGGACTGCTCCAGTTAAGGACTTGGATTCGTGGAAAGGGATGTTATACTTTTTTTTAATATAGACTCACATTTTATCTTATACGTGAATTCATTAGGGCTGCCCTCTCAGTAAATTTTAACTGGCAAGATGTTTGTCTCAAACCTTAAAAAGAGCACTTCCTCTTTTGGTTACTTTACTAGCAGTTTCTGACTTTAAAGGAGACCATTTAATGTACATGTTTCATTAATCCAGAAGCCCAGTTGCTGTACTATGTCTCTATTTAAGTTCCAGGTTTGTTAAACAAGCCTAGCCACTAGACTAGTGTCACAATAACTGGAAAGGTCACCTGTTTGGCCACAAAAAGGCATTCATTTATGTTAAATTCTTTAAAAAAATGTTGTTAACTCTCTAGTGTCTGAGGAGAATATTCTGTATTGCCCTAATTGGTTAATTTATATATTGATCACACCCTAATTTCTTCCTAGTTCCTAGTTCTTTTCTTGTCAATGATAGCTAGCGCTTTATGTCTTTAAAAAGTCATGTGATTCCTTAAAATATCAGATCACTGCCTTGTATTGTTCTCCATGTGTGGTAATAAATCAATTTCAAACACAAAAAGTATCAGTCAAATTTTTGCAACATAACATGTTCAGGGGCTTTGCAATTAACTTACAAATAAGAACTAGTTGATTAAAAAAACAAAACACTTGGATCATCTCCAAAGGTAGCCATACACCGATCGATTCCCGATCTGATTGATTCCCGGCCATAGTGAAATCGTCAATTGATCGGATTGGGAATCCATGGAACACCACCTTGGGAATCCGATTTGTGGTCGATTTGGACATGAGCCGATCTTCAAAATGGCCGATTCTACAATATCGGCCATTGGCTGCTGCATAGGGAGCTATGGGTCCACCAAACGATCAACCCAAAAAAAAATGTCCGTTCTGATCTGTCCGATCTGATTTTTAGTTGATTCTAGTTTTAGGGTGGGCAGAACTCGATTGATCGTCGATTGATCGCCATGAACATGCGCGTTGATCGATTGGTCAAAAATGGGTATGCAGACTTAAACAGTTATGGTGAAACAGAGTAGCTATAGAAGTCCAGAGACTAGTGACAGCTAACTGGACACCTAAGAGATAACAAGGTAACAGTTGTAGGTGTGGACAACTGACTTATGTTTCACTCCAGCAACAGCCCATTGACACAATTTTAACCCTCTGGGAAGGGCTCCGTGTGTCTACGGCTCTTCTACAGAGCCCCTGGCACACAGGGAGACGGCGGTTGTGCCCGATCCTGACACGGGCACAGTTTGATCAGCGATCAAACTGTGCCCGAACTGAGTTTGGGCAAACCGCTAGGGAGGTTAATCACGCTTGAGGATTCGGGCGGCTGATCGCCCCTAATCATGGCCATAGACCTGAATGGGCGTAGTTAAAAATCATGTGTCATTTTAACCGTGCCCATTGACTCTCTGTGGGCGCAATGTCCTGCCCCACCCCGCACTTCCTGGCTGCAATCTCACAGCCCTGATTCTAATCGTGGGAGCCAGTGGGAGATTGTTGGGTGCTAGTGGGAACATAGCCTTGAAGGAGGATAAAAATTGTATAAGTACTTTAGAAGGAACCCTTCAGGACAGGAATAAGGAAGCTGAAAATATAGAATCTAAGAATAACTTCCATGCCACATGGAGTAACCACTTAAGGTACATATGAGGCTGTACATAGTGGGGGCTTTGGAAGCAATACCTATCCTTCAGGAATAATAATAGTATACATTTATGTTCTGAAACGTTAAATATTCAGTTGTAGATTTTTTTTACATAATTGGATAATTGAAATTAACCTCCCTAGCGGTTGTGACGAGTCCAGCTCGTCCAGTGCTGACATGCTGA
>CM070039.1:48576054-48599402 GCA_036250615.1 Ptychadena robeensis
CAGTGATTACTGTACCCAGTACAATTTTTACAGTAATAAACACAACACCATTTACATTTAGATAAATGTTTTGTTATATACAAACAAAATTAAAATAACTTTTTTTTTTAATGTAAATTTTTTTTTTACTAAAAAATAAATTTACATTAAAGTCTATGGTGCGCTTTTGGTACAGAAATCTGTACCTATGCAGTGCGCTAGGGAGGTTAATCTTCACACAATATATTGAACAATGCAACAAAGATGCATAGGTGTTTAGAGATTCATAGATTATTTTAGCACTAAAGTATTATTAAACTGTTTATGTGGAGGGGGAGGGGCTTACATTTGACAAGTAAGTAAAAGCTCAGATTAAAAGTATTTCTTCCCGATAATGCTTCAGGTTTATAGTATTTTCTTCCTAATTATAAAATATGATTTAAGGCAACTATTGGTGTTCATGAGTTCATGGGTATGATTTATTTTCTTCTTATTTTTGAATTTCAGTGCTTCAACTGCAGTGACAGCCATGATAAAACTTGTCAAGACATGTTATTAAAGACAAGCCAGAGAAGTCAGTGTATTAGCAGGAACAGTTGGTAATGATGGAGGTCAGTAAGGAGACGCAAGAGATTGTTTGAAATATTCATTGGGAGTAGAAAGTAGAATAGAACTGTATCCCCCCAACATTCTGAGAGTGAAAAACGAGAAAGATATTTACAGAATAATTTCTGTCATTACATGCAAAATATGCTAAAGTATGTGGAGTATCAAAATACTTCAAAAACAAAAAGGAGATTGTTTTCTTCCAAATGGGAGAAAAACAACCAGGGTTTTCAAGGGAAAACCGTAGTAAAATAATTTATTATAAAAATGCCTTCTTGGAGGGGAAAGGGGGCTTCTCAAACTGGTGCTCCCCCAAAACATCCGGAGGTTCCCAACAACAGGAGGTTGATGTCACCCTTCTGTGGTGTAGGTATGTTCGGACACGTTTGCCCATAGTGTCATTTTCAAGGAAACTTAAGCACTAAAAGGAAGGACAACAGTTCAATAAATACTTATCATTATTTTCTATATTCCATAAAACATTTTTGTTATCAATACAGATTTTTACTCTAATACCTTTCGTGATTGATCCTTTTACTCTCCTTGTGTTAGATAGGGTTGAAGGTAGGTATAATCTTTTTTTGGGACACCTGGGATCTTTGTTTACTTTCTGGCTGGATTAATTCAGACAATAATATAAATTTCAGTGTGTATATCAAATGTATTGTTTTCTCTCAAACTAAAAAGTTTAGTGAGAAATCATATTCCGTTGCTTTAATACCGTTATCTTATTATCTAATCTACACATTGGTTTATATTGTTCTTAAATACCATTATCTGATGTTTTGTGATGTGACGTTCCCTGTTTTTTTCCCACACACACAACACACACACCACAGCTTAACACCTTCCCTCACCCTTCACTCTCTGTCCATTAACCTATGTCCAATTATAGTGATGGCCGAACTTCGGCCGTGTCCATCCGCAAACGGGCGGAGCAAAAGTCCGCCCGTTCGTGGACAGATTCAAATTCCCCGCCTCGCTGCTCCTGATCCCACCGGAGAAGGAATAGAGGGCTCCTTCTCGCCGGCGAACAGGGCGGGTCGAACACCCGTACTGTCTGCTGGCGAGAGGGAGGGTGAACTGTCTGCCTTGCGGGCAGTTCGGCCATCACTATCCAATTACCTCTCAAAACTATCCTTCCCAAAACACTTATACACCTGTGTTTGATTTAAATATTACTTAATATCCTTAACCATTAACCTAATAAATATTTAGCCTTTAGTTGTTTACAAACAGCACCTGTGATTGGTAGGGGCAGAAGATATTGGTGGGCTAAAGATTTATTAAGTTAATGGTTAAGGATATTAAGTAATATGTTAATCAAACATGGGTGTATTAGTGTTATGAACTATTTACAAGCAATCTGTGTTTTACTTACTGTAAACCACTTGTGTAGCTGAATATATACTTTGGGGCATACAATTATTCTTTATAGATTTTCACATACTTTAGTGGGTGGAGTCATGCAAGTCATTCTTTAAGACACCAGAATCAAATATAATTCACTTCTGGTGTAAAGCACACATTCAGGCTAATAATATTGTGCTTTTTATTTAAATTTGTATAGTTTTTTTCATGCTTGTTGGACACCATTTGTGCAGTCTGTACATAAGTAACAGACCAGCAGTTTTGGATAAACTGCAAGGGAGCATTTACATGGGTGACTGGAATCACCATATTTCCATTCCAAAAAGGCCTTCACTCATGGGGTTAATATGACAAATAAATACTGTATTTTAAACTCGTATGCATTCAAACTGCAATGCAGGTGTCTAAATCTGCTGGTAGACAGCTGCATTGACTCTGGATTTGATGAAGCACAGTGGACCAGCACCAGCAGGTGACATGGCACCCCAAATCAATAGATGCAAGCAAATTTTTGCATCTCATTTGGAAACCAAGGAGCCTGAGTCTGGAGGAAGAATGGTGGTGCACAATCCAAGATGCTTAAAGTTCAGTGTAAAGTTTCTACAGTCTGTGTTGATTTGGGGAGTCATGTCTTCTGCTGGCGTTGGTCCACTGTGCTTCATTAAGTCCAGAGTCAAAGCAGCCATCTTCCAGGAGTTGTAAGGGTTCAGTAAGGGTTCATTTACACTGTTAAAAAATGCCTGCTAAATGAGCACAAATTGCAACCGCTTTACCCCTATACAATTGTAATAGGGTCATTTTTATAAGCGACTGTACAATTTTGTCAGAGCTCGTTTCCTACACTCGTTCTGTCGTTTCCCTGGCTGCTGTGGACTGAAAGCGCCCCGGGAAATTACCAGGTAAATTTAGCCTAAAGATACAAAACAGTTACAAAAGTTTCATCTTCAATGAGAAACATACAAACATTTATTGTTAGTGTGTGATAGCATAGTGCTACTTGAAAGATCAAAATCTGTAAAGCTTACAAAACATATTTTGTTTTTCTTCATTTTTTTTCAAGTATGACAAGTGAAGAAATGCTTCCAAGCTGATTTGATTATAAAGAATAACTATGCTGCAACAGATCCTTTACAAAATACATCAGTTCTGGTCTTTTATGAATTGGTCCTTAATCAGTTATAGGATGCAAATTTCACAGAAGAGCTCTATAGATAATAAAAGAAAATAATAGTTCTAAAATGTTATCTCAAAGCGTAACGTTATCTTACAATTCTTTTTTAGGTTGTCCCAATGCTCTTCTATACATAATGATAGATATGGAAGGGAAAAGGGAGCTTTTGCTATACGTTTGTACTTTATCTACAGATACCTGGCATGTGTATATGAAAGTAATTCAACTCTTAGACAAAGAATGTTTAGATTTCTGTACTCATGGAGTAGGGGCTGATCCCTGTAGTATAATAGGATCTTAGTTAACCTCCCTAGCGCACTGCTGAGGTCCAGATTTCTGTACCAAAAGCGCACCATCAATGGAAAATTTTTCTGTTATGTCGAGGCAGTAACTTCCCAAAATATGTCCGTACAAGGGTCCAAGAGAAGCATCTGGAACTATAAGAAGTTTGAAACAAAACATATGTAAAAAACATAAAAAAAAATTATAATAAAAAAAAAAATGAAAAAAAAAAAACCAAAAATTAGGACAAAAAACGATAGCTGAGATGTACTACATATCGCCAAAAATAAAAAGTCCCGGTGAGCCCAGAGGTTCCATGTGCACTGTCACCCTTTCTAACCTGGTGTGATAAAATCACACCAGAGGGAAGAAAGGGTTAACAGCAAATGGGCACATCATGGGGCATCAGGCGGGACTTTATTCTGGAGATGTGTATTACGATAGGGGGGAGTTTGAAAGCAGATTTTCTATGTAGGCAAAACTGCTTTCCCAAACTCCCCCTATGTAATAAACATTACTATTTACTGTTTACAGTTCTTCAAATATTACCGCCGCCTCCCCGAGGACGTCACTCACGTCACTCGGAGCGGGGGGGAGGAAGTCACAGGAAGTAACAAGAAGCAGAGGCAATCCGAAGAAGGGCATCGGGGGACAGGGGACACCAGGGCCAGCGTGAGTATGCTCTCCTGGAGCCCGATTCGTTACGGGAACGGCAGCACCTCGTCCGTGCTATATTAGCAGCTGCAGCGCTGGACGAGGTGCTGCCGTCCCGCACGCTAGGGCGGTTAAACAAGCTCACCAAATATTCACTTTCATGTGTCAAGCTCTTTTCAGGTTTACAAATGTGACAGTTCCTTTAACCTTGACTGATGTAATATGTCATGTCATTCTTTGGATTCAACCTGCCAATAGTGAACTCATTATAGACAGAATGTATTTTCTGTGTTGTGTTTAAGCTGGAAAGGAGATTGAAATCTGAGTGCACGGATGTTTTCTTATTGTTAATGAATGGCAGGCCTGGCCAAAAACCTAATCTTATTTGTACTCTTTTTTAGTAGCCTATGTAATGGAAATTGCTAACACAATTCACTTTAAAGTCAGAGTAATTTCATTGCAAAAGTGTGCATGAAAATTCCCTGGGAACATACATAAATGAACAGGCGAATTACCTCCTTGGAAATTACTATAAGTAATATTATTTCTGCTCACAGCTACAATTCTTATTCATGGGCTCCTTTGATATCTAATACTTCTGTTGGTCATTGAAGGCTTCAAATTATTTTCTTTACAATATACAATATTGTTGCCCTTTCTCCATGATTATAAAACATGGGTTATATAAGACACAAACAAATCCAACGGCAGTAGATACATAAAAATATTGATAAGAAAGGTGGTTTGGGGTGACAAAGGGTTTAGTGATTTTTTTTTTGAAACTTTGCAGTACTTTAGTCGTTTTTGAAGAGAAGACTCTAAAAAACATTTAGACCTTACATTCAGAAATGACACTATTGCTGCTATAGGTAGGCATTTAGTAAAACACAAGGGTGTCCCAATCAGTCCCGCAGTGTCCTGCACTTAAAGCGGACCTACCCCATTGTAGGTCACTTTGCACTATCGGCATCAGGCTGCCAATAGATAGGGCAATCACTGTCCAAAAAGAAAAAAAATAAATCTTAAAGCAGGAAAGACGAGTTTTTCCGAGGTAGCCCCTCCCATGCTGTGACGTTGTGCCCTGGGCACTTGTCATAGCTGAAACTGCTCTGAAACCAGCCCCATAATGCATTGCTCTGCCTGTCCTCTGACGTCACTATCACAACGGATTCTCTCTGCAGCTCCTGTCTCCTCTGTCAGCAGAAAATCCCCCTCCCTCCCCCTCCCCTTCTCTGTTTGGTAAATATGTCTGCAGGGGAGGGGCACCTTAGTAATGTCCAACAGAATGGGCGGAAGGGGCTTCAGGTGCCAGTACTTAAGATGGTGCCTTAGGGAATGAGGAAGTGAAGATTGTAAGTTCCTTTTTTTTTCTCTGTGTAGCAGTTTCACAGATGTATACTGCTTTTTTTTTGAGTTTACAACCGCTTTAAACGCGCTCTATAAGCCTAGAAATTATACTTACCTGCTTTTTATAGTAATGCATTTGAGACACTCTGGGGCGTCCGTACATCACGTCGGCGGGCAGGTGCCAATGACATCATAACCCTTGGCGTGCGCCTGCCAACGCACTGGCGGAGAGCCATTTTAGGACAGACAACCACACTAGACCATAAGGGATGAAGATAACAGTGCGGTCTGTAACCTATCCACTGGAGACCTACTTTTAGATGTAAGTTACCCCCATTACTTTCTGAACTTATGACTCCTGCTCTGAACTGATGACTGCGTGACCAATCTTTCCCTTATTACTATTTGTGTCCTCATTAGAACCTGTGCTACTTGGACTTGTTTGTAAGACCCTTTGTATTACCACATATTCTTTTGACAGTTAACACACTTAAGGATTAAAGGCTTATTTTTATACACATGGGATAATTGGCACTTTTACCTAAACTCACCTTAAGATATCATTTTCACCCACTTTGCTTTGCACCCATTACCATTCACCTTATATGGTACACACTTTGGTTCACTTATGTTTCTTAAGGTACCCATACACGTTGCGATTTTTCGTGCGATTTTAGCCCTTCCGACCGATCCGGTCGGTCGGGTAGGTTGATCGTTTGGGATTCCTAACATGCAAATGTAGTCCAAACGATGCTGTTTTTAGAAAAATCGGCCGAAAAGTCGGTCGGGTCCCGAATGAGGATGCCTGTAATTTTCGTTAAGTCGGCCACTTTTAAAAGATTCCCAATCCAACCAGCCGATCGGTCGGTCGGGCTGTGACTAATCGGGGCCGAAAAGTCGGGCATCCGACCAACTTTTAAAAATAGCACTAAAGCAAAAATCGGGCGTCGAAATCGAATATCGCATCGGTTCCCCAAAAATCGCAATGTGTATGGGTACCTTTAGTTGTATATCTTTCTCTGTAATTTTCACACACCTGTCTTTTTGTTTTCACTACCATACTGGTTCACCTATGCTTCAGCAAGCCCGCGTTTACGCCCACTATTTGCCTGTGGTCTTAACTCAATCCTTTCCACACAATGTGTGTATTTTTTCCTTTTTTCTCTCCTCGTCCTTTCGAACGATGTTACATTAAAAAATTGCACCTGTGAGCACTTTTTATTGAACCTTATTTAAAATGTAGTTATTTATCCATGTAGATGACATCATTTCTGTGGTTTTGAGGTCTATGTTCAGTGGCTCTCTGTTCCCTACTAAAATCCCTGATGTGGTAGTTTTTGCTTTTACTTTGAATTTACTTTTATCACCCCCCCTCGTTACCACTGTATGACATACTTGAGTAATGCTTTATATATAAGGTGACCCCATGCATCCTAATATCAATGATTTTTATTATATAGCTGACTGATACCCCCTATGTTATTTGTATTTAGAACTGATCCATGTTTTTGTTAACCCCCTGAAAAAGTTATCATTTACAAAATGGGTGTTGGAGTTTAACCTATGCATCACTGATACCTCATCTCCATCTTTTATGTACAAGAGATCACTCTGGTGACAGCAAATATATATGTGTTTGTGTGATGGTTTTTGGAATTTTATTGTGACTTTTGTGAATCCACTGTATTTCACTGTATTTCACTGTCAATTTTGGCCTTTAAAGTCACCATGCCCCTGTTGCATCAAGGGGAACAAATGTTAATGATAGGTTTATCCCTTCATCTGTTTTGTAATGAATTATTGGGATGTTAGGAGCATAGTATAATATTGATTATTTTATAGTAATGGACTATTAATGATTTCTCTGGTGCTGTTTTTTTCTGTATTAGTGCTCTAGCCACTAGATGGCGCTGGAAATTTGTTTTCAATGCTTAAAATGCATCTCATAAGGCTTGTACAGAGAGCATCATCAGGACAGTAATGTCTCCCTTTCCAAGTCACACTGCACCCAGCAGAAGAACAGGTGCTGCCACCACCAACATTTTGGTTCTTTATTATATCACAATGAATTTTTTTTTGACACAATCATTTAATTTTAGATGTGTATGACAAATGCGTATGGTACACCTCATGCCCATGAATTTTAAATAAGCTTGTTATCACCGCATTAGCAATTAATGCGATCAAGCTAAATTGCATTAAAGACTAGGCCTTACGGTTGACTAAGAAGGAGGTATGCTACTGTGTCCTCCCCCACATAAACAACCTTCCAGTTCTTCCAGTTTGTCACTTATTTTATTTAGAAAATAAAACAAAAAACTGGGTTAAAATAAATTCGGCTAAATCTATTTCATGGAAAACTAGAAATATATTACAATTAATATTAGGAATTTCTTTGGGGATGGGTGTGTAGATTTCTTTTCAATGGCCGGATTTACTCAATTAGGACTCTGTGATGCACAAGGTAAAGGAAACTTGTGTTGAACTGAAAAATCCAATTATGGTTCATTTGAAACATCCATTCATGCAAAGTAGAAGAGATTTAAGCAGCAAGACCATAACTGAGAAATACAAGCTGTATTATTTAATATATTGGCAGACAAGTTTATTGTACAGGTGGTATGAAGTGACACAGGGATTTAGCTGCATCAGAAAGAGTGTACAGGTCATAAATGTCACATATTTGATTGCCAGTTATAGAGGCCTCCTTTTTATGAACACTCATTAATTGTTTAATGAGTCACTTACATTTTACAATTTATCTTCCCATCACATTAGACAAGAGGTGATGCATGAGAACATCAACATTCTTACCCGAGTGGAGACTATTCTGGGCAGCTAATTTCTTAAGGGCACCTGCCCGTGTTTATTTGACAAAACAAACTGAAAGTTACCCTCGCAGGGGTTGCCAGTAGTAACAGAAATGTCCACAGCCTACTTAACAAAAGGCCCACAGCCTACTTAACAAAACAAACACGTCCTTCTCAGATGAGTGCCTTTTTCACACACAGCAGCCCCTGACACTCGGCACCAGGTGCTCTAATGGGCTTTTGAGTTTCTGGATATACTGGACCTGGTATTGGGAAACTGCCCCACCCTGCTCTTGCAGATACCTAGTAAAACCAGCCCCAGAACACAACTGACAAACATCTTCACGTACATTGAACTATAATGTACGTGGTTATAATACATTATTTTTATAATTCTACTTTATATAGATTCCTTATGTTTTGTCTAAAGGTGCAACTGGGAATGCTGGGAAGACTGGTGTGAAGCGGGGCGGGGGGCCCGGGTGAGCCCCTACATCGGCCCAGGACCCTGGTAAGATCTTTTGTTCCCTCTCCTTCCCACTGTATAGAGAAGAGGAAGAATCTTGAGATCGGCAGGACATGTCATAATCTGGGGGCATGGCCTCTGATCAGATCTACATCAGATCTACGGCAAGGGATAGGGAGATATGTCATCTCTCGATCTCTGCCGCCGCCAATCTTCACCAGCTCTCTCCCATCCTTTCTCTATGGGGGGAAGTGGGTGATACCCCACTGGTGAGGGGGGTGGGCTCGCCTGGACAGAGGCACCTCCACGATCACAGAGATGAGGTCATGGTGCTCCTTTGGGCACCTCCCCTAGCCTCAGAGAAGGCCGAGGGAAGGGGAGGCTGGCACATCCCTGGTCTGTGAGGAAAACTTAGT
This sequence comes from Ptychadena robeensis, assembly GCA_036250615.1. NCBI lineage: Eukaryota > Metazoa > Chordata > Amphibia > Anura > Ptychadenidae > Ptychadena > Ptychadena robeensis. The sequence continues at coordinate 48,585,157 of CM070039.1, forward strand.
ACCGCCCTATCGCCTTGTTAACACCTAGCGCACCCGCACACCAGCATATGTCGGGGGGGGGGGGGGGGGGGGTTGCCTGGCTTTAAAGTACGGCCTCCCTACATATCAGCTGGTGGTGGGGTGTTTATAGCAACATGGCAGCAACCATGATGGCTGCAGCCGATGTTTGCTCCTGACTCTGTGCATGTGGTGACATTCTTGTAACTCTTTGTGCTTAAGGGCTAATGTGTAGCTCAAGCCTAGTGACACAATACGGTTTTTATACGGAAGCGCCTAGGCTCAATCAAGGACACTGTGTAACTGTCAAGAGGGTAGGTTTAAGGCCATTTTGGATCGGTGATGGGCACCATCTTTTGTGGCTTGTTTTCAGTGGAGTTTGCACATTTCATGTTTCGGGTGCACTTTGAGGCCACTTATATATCATTCACATCACACTCACTATTTAGGTCATCTATCCCACATCACAGTCACATTTCCCGACAATATACCTTAGTCCTATGCACTTGGTACCCACACTACACATTCACCGTCATTCCCATACACAGGACTTCTTTCTGGTACAAGCTATCTCAACCTATCTTTTTGCACTCCCCATCATAACTAACTTCCGTTACTTCCCTCCCTACCCTCATGTCTGTCTAATTCCCTAATGTTGACTACTAGAATACACACATATACCAGGTGGTGAACTCCACTTCCTCCTGATCAACTACCAGTACATATGGATCATCCCTATCAGCACACATAGACCACCTATTATTCATCATCAGCACACACTTGCCACACATTCACACACACTGACACAGGTTAACACGGTCACTTCTCAATGATTCAAGGCTTTCCCTTTTCTTTCCTTTCACCTTCTCGCAACTCCCTCCTGGTTTCCCATCTAGTTGTCCCCACATATGATATACCCCTCTCCCTGTCCGTCTTCCATCACAATTAGTTCACTCACACACTCACTCATACCTCATTTCTACCCCCCATTGGTCCCTTAGGTGGTGGTCCACTATATACTCAAACCTGGATACAGAGTTATACTATCTATCTCTCCCTACAGTGTTGGGAGCCCATTTGATACTGTTTGAGCATATTTCAGCATCAATGGTAGTTTTGGGAATTGCTTAACCTACATACACCCCTTGTGTTTACTTACCAGGCTGTATCAGTTGGGCCATCTAAGGGATTCCCCTGCCGCGCCTTATCCCCACTAGTCCAATCTGAACGCTCCTATGCGAAGGCATAGACTGTGACCATACAACAATTCTAAAAGGTATAGTTACCTCTTATCTGTTCTTTAATACAATGTTTATACCATACCATGTCATTGATGGTGGTCTGATCATTTGTAGATATTATATAAAAAACATCCTGAAGAAGCATAGTATGCGAAACGCATCAAGGCTGACTTACATACAGATTGTAATCAATTGTTTTGTTGATGGACTGTAGTCCCATACTTTGTTATACTGAAAAATAGTGACTCAAAAAAAAATAATCTTTCTTTTAACACTTATGTGTATTAAATGCCTTTAAAATCCCCTTGCCACCCCTGATGCCTTAGACTTAGGGTGGGTGGAACGTTGAATTGTGTATTTTTGTAGATATATTATTGGGATATGGCATCTTCAATTTGGAGTGTTCACACACTTTTTGTTATATTGTATGCCCAGAACCGAGCTGCAAGTATAGGTGGGAGGGCAACTTGACCAGGGGGACTGGTTTTGGAACAGACATTGGGATGTAGGGAATGGGGGAGTGTTCTTGGTGGGCAGGTTCGGATTTACACCCACCTTCCCTCCCTGATTTGTGGTGTTTGGGGTATTATGTTTTTTGTAACCTGTTTTCTTTATTTTGTCACAGCATGGCGGAAGCTCGACAGTGCCGCAGGAGACTTTGAAGGCTTCTTGTGACGTGTCTGTATAAGAAGGGCAGTCACAAACACTGGCTTAAGCCCCAGTTATGTTACGTATTTAAAGTCATTTTATAAGGTACCCACGAAGCTGGTATTTTAGGGCTGGTGGCTGGTACGGTTGGTACGGCTGATGGAAGAAACTCGGAAGAAGTTGGTTGCACTGTCGGGCGACACCCCCTTTAACTGTATTAAGATTGTATATTGGCTGTGGCCATATTTATATATACATTTGCACTTCAAATTATATATAAAAATTTCCAAAGAGTATATCATTGTTTCTGTCGTTATTTGTATGAATGGGGTGTGTTTAAGTCCAAGAGACAAAATGGCTCAGTACTCCCTGGGTCATGTACTACATCTGTACTCATTAGGGAGGGCCCAGCACTACATTGTTGTTGATAGATCTGAGAGATGGAAAGGTGTGTGGCCAGCTTTAGTATTATAAAGTTGCAATATTTCCTACCATACAGTTTACAGAAAAAGCTGCAAGTGTGTTAAAGCCCTCCTTATTGCTCGTTGGAGAACATCAAGTATCATCTAGGCTTTACTACCCCAACTTTACTCTGCTCCCCTTTGTTTCATTGAATTTCTTTTTTTTAATCTTAGAGAATAAGCATTTGGGGTTAATGCAGTCTGCCTAAAATAACGCTCTCCTCTATTGTGACATTCTCATCAAGGCCTTTCAACATCTGTATAACACCAACTGGAGCAGGGTGCTGCGCTACTTTCAGAAATTTTGTTCAGCTGTCCCCTCCCTGATGTCATGTATTGTATCAAAAAGCTTAGAGAACTGGTGCATTACCAAAATGTTTTCATGAGAATGTTAATAGGGGGTGATGGAGAATCAGTTAAGGCAGAAGTACTCTTGGGGCTTGCAAGAGAGTAATATCAAATCCAATTCTGGCACTTACACTGCTTGCATTTAAAAAATAAATGTGTAACATATATTAAGTTTTAATTCTATATAGAAAAGGCAACAATAAATGCACATTTGTAATTTCTTATTCATATTTAATAATTATATGATTTTTGTCAAATGCTAATGTGAAAGTTTGAACCTCTTCTTGTACTGCTCTTTAACATTCTAGAATAAGTTGAGGAGATTCTGGGCTCAGTGGAAATAGGTTAAATGAGGATTTCTAGTGGCAAAAAAAAAAAACTGCTGTGGGGAATATCTGTAATAAAGTTGAGCATTGTACTAAAAAGCTTGTGTAATTGTATTTTGTATTGAAACATTGCATTTACTATTTCCATTCCCTTTACTATTTTGCTGCCTAAATTATAAATAGCAGCCTTTGTGCTTTATTTATATCTGCATAGAGTTCAGCTTTAAGGTTGACCTTTGCTCTTTCAGTTTGACAGAATACTATTCTGCCAGAATCTATTTAGATCATTGCTGTCTCATAGCCAATTTATGCAATGAACTTGGCTTGCCTTATTAACCACCCTCTTGCTTGATCTCAATACTGCCAACTTTTGATATTGTAAATACTAATTTGCTGACTTATTCCAGATATACTCCTCTGCTTAAACCACACATTGCACAGAGAGGCATAATTTAGGAGCTTCATAAAGTAGATCATTAGCATGAATGGTTTACATGAATATAAAACGATATTTCTGAAATACCAGAATATCTATCTATCTATCTATCTATCTATCTATCTATCTATCTATCTATCTATCTATCTATCTATCTATCTATCTATCTATCTATCTATCTATCTATCTATCTATCTATCTATCTATCTATCTATCTATCTATCTATCTATCTATCTATCTATCTATCTATCTATCTATCTATCTATCTATCTATCTATCTATCTATCTATCCATCCATCCATCCATCCATCCATCCATACACATAATTGGTCCTCAGGTCTGACATCCACCTAGTATGTGCCTGCAAGTACCTGTGTGTCAGCACTGAGTAGCACTGGGAAGTTTTTTTTATATACACAGATATCAGTGTATAGCAGAGATATCAGTATATACAGGCAGCTTTCCACAATCTTTAACCAGCTGTGTACAATGCTCACAATTCACATCAGCATTAGAGAGTTAGCTTGGATCCTATAGAGGACCTAAAGTGTAGGAATGTGGGTGAGATGTATGTACAGCATATATACCCCTTCATTGCTGCAATCCTGCCCTGCCTCCAGAGCTACAATCTTGCCCCCCCCCCTTCAGTTCTCCAATCATGCCCCCTCCAGTGCTGCAATCCTTCCCCTCTCTATAGGGCTGCAGTTGTGCCCCCCCCCCTCCAGTTTAATGTACAGAGTGGAGTGCCCACTGTATGTCAAATCTCACAATGTAGATCATTAGCATGATTGCCCACTCTATGTCACATATCACATAATGCACAGAGTGGGGTGCCCACAGAAGGTCACATATTACACAATGTACAGAGTGGAGTGCCCACAGAATGTTACAAATCACACAATGTACAGAGTGGAGTGCCCACTGTATGTCACTATCACACAATGCACAGAGTGGAGTGCCCAGAGTATGTCACATAGCACACAATGTACAGCATGGACTAGTGTTGATATTGAATATACGAATATTGTGAATATAGTCTATAGTGAATAGAGTCTATTCAAGAATTTGCAAATTTCGCAGTCTTTGGGTTTGTATCAGTATCTCTTATATACAGCGTACATTAGCACAATGACCAGCATGAAAGGTAAATATTAGGACAATTCTTTTGCAGTTTTGTGACACAGTGTCACTTCAAAACATTTGTGAAGGTTCTCCATTTTTTATATGGAGTCTGCTGTTGGAGCTGCTGTGGCCCCGTTCAGGCAACAAATTACTAAGCTACACGCATTTGATGTCACCTACAAAGATAAATTTGCTGAATTGCAAAAGGTCGTAAAGGGGCAACAAGATGAAATCCATGGTTTGCAGAAACAACTACAAGCGATACGCTCCCGAGACATCGTCCCTGCAGACACCAACGCATGCATGCCTTTACCCTCCAAATACAATGGAGATCGTGCACAATACAGAGGGTTTCTCAATCAATGTTGTATCTATTTTCAGATGCATTCCACTACGTTTCATTCAGAGGGCAAAAATGTACTTTTCATTATTAACCTCCTGACCGAGGAAGCCCTGGCGTGGGCCTCCCCTTATGTGTAACAGGACAATGACATTTTAAATGACCTTGATGACTTTGTAACTGCTATGATCCAAGTGTTAGATGATCCCAACTGCGGTGCTACTGCTAAAGCTAAGCTACACAACCTGCAGCAGGGAAAACCTAGAACCCAGCAGCTCAAAAGAGCCAATTTCGCCGTGGACTCTCTGAACAGGTGAAAGATGAGCTTGCCAGAGTTAAGGCTCATAATGATCTGGAGGACTTCATCCACCTATGCATCCAGATTGATCAGAGACTCACTGAGAGAAGAAAGGACAGTTTGACAACAGAGGTGGGTGGCGTTTCTCTGTTAGTCCTCCTGTACAGAGGAGCTCACCTGACTCTCCTGAACCAATGCAGATTGACACAATCAGAAAATATATCTCTACCCAAGAGAAAGAGAGACAGTGTTCTGAAAACCTATATCTTTATTGCGGGGATTCTGGACACTACTCTGTAAATTGCCCCAGTAAATAAAGAGAACCATTGCTGCCACTGATCTTAAAGAGCTGGAACAAATAAACTCTGTTGGTCAGACTGTCTTCCCGTTATTAAATGATGGAAATTAAGTTTGCCCTCAACACTCTCATTTTCTCATTCCTATCCGTATCCTGCTGCAAGGACGTGACATTACTTGCTCCTCAATGTTAGACTCTGGAGCAGGTGGAAACTTTATGGACATTTCCTTTGCTCAGAGCCACAATATAGAACTGTTAAACAAGATAGCACCTGTTGAGATGGAAACTGTTGATGGTTTGCCTTTATTGTCTGGGCCTATCACACATGAGACTGTTCCTCTTGAACTTCACATCGACTCCAATCACCATGAGACCATCAGTTTTCAGCTGATTGCTTCTCCAAAGTTTCCTGTCATTCTGGGAATTCCTTGGTTTGCTGCCCACAACCCCTTTATCAAATGGGGGTCACACACTATAACATTCACTTCAGACTTTTGCAAAACACATTGTCTACAGAGTCAGTCCTTCACCCAGGAAGCTCAGGTAGAGAAAGCTGCTCCTCTGCAATACCTGGCCAAGCTGCTATCACAAAATGGTCAATTTCTAGATGTCTGTGATAAAAAGAATGCTGATCAATTGCCTCCACATCGCTCATATGACTGTCCCATAGAGTTGCTACCAGGGGCAGAGATACCATTTGGTCGCATTTATTCTCTTTCTGAGCCAGAATTGAAGGTTCTTAAGGAGTACATCAATGACAATTTACAAAAAGGTTTCATCAGACCCTCCACATCTCCAGCAGGGACAGCTCTGTTCTTCGTTGAAGCTATCCTCTCCCTTTAATCCCTGAGCTGCTTGAAAGACTTCAATCAGCTAAAGTGTTTACTAAATTGGACTTAAGAGGCGCTTAGAACCTCATCCGTGTCCGCGAGGGTGATGAATGGAAGACCACCTTCAGAACCAGATATGGGAACTATGAATACCTGGTCATGCCCTTTGACTTGTGCAACACTCCTGCTACGTTCCAGCATTTCATAAATTATGTCTTTAGAGATTTGTTGGATGTTTTTGTTGTTGCTTACTTGGACGATATACTTATCTTTTCAGAGGATCTAGAGAAACATCGCAAACATGTGTGTAGCGTGTTGAAACGACTAAGAAACAATTGTCTGTACATCAAATTGGAGAAGTGTGAGTTTGAACAAACCCAAATCCAGTTTTTAGGCTACATCATTTCCCCAGAAGGACGAAGTATGGACCCTGCTAAGATTAAAGCTGTAGTAGAGTGGTCCACTCCAACTAACACAAAAGACATTCAAAGATTTGTGGGGTTTGCAAACTTTTACAGGAGATTTATAAGTGATTTCTCTAAAGTCATTGCACCAATCACACAGCTGACAATGAAAGGCAAATCCTTCTTCTGGTCACCGGAGGCACAGACTGCATTCTCCAGATTAAAGACCTTTTTTAACCTCTGCGCCCATCCTTGGAGATAAGATGCTGCTTCATCCTTGTGCCTATTATTCTTGTCTACGGTTGACTGCTGAAAAGAATTATGATGTTGGATATAAAGAATTGCTGGATATTAAAGATGCCTTTTCTGAATGGAGACACCTCCTGGTAGGGGCTTATCATCCTGTCACTGTACTTATGGATCACAAGAATTTCGAATTCCTCTGTTCTGCCAAAAGGTTGTCAGCTCGACAAGTATGATGGACTTTGTTCTTCTCCAGGTTCAACTTTGTAATCTCCTACAGACCGCACAAGGAATGGCAAGGCTGATGCCCTATCTAGGACCTTGTCCTATCCCCTTGAAGAAAACAAGCCAGACTGTACCATCTTACCTCAAAAGAACTTCCTGGGGGCCACTACATCCAATAAGTTTCTAGCTCTTCTTAAAGATGGGTACGGCAATGACCGGCTCCTTGCTCATCCACCAAGAGATGTTTGCCTTACTTTTCAGAACGTTTTTTGGACTCATTCCAATTGCATATATGTCCCCGAATGTGCTAGAGTTGAAGTACTTAGACTGGTACATGACTCCAAACTTGCGGGCCATTTTGGTGCCACGAAGACGAAAGATCTTTTATTCTGCTCCCTTTGGTGGCCTAGTTATAAGAAAGATGTGAAAAAATATGATGCTTCTTGTCTCACCTGTGCCAGAAACAAGATTTCCTGATCTTCTCCTCTCGTATAATTACAGCCTCTCCCAGTTCCATCATGACCTTGGGGGTCAGTTTCTATGGACTTTGTGGTAGATCTTCCCCCTTCTACTAATATGACTACTTTCCTAGTTGTGGTAGATGGTCTTACTAAGATGGCTCATTTTATCCCAGCCAGAGGAGTACCCACAGCAGAACAGACGAAGCGAAGCTTATGACCCGAGAAGTCTTCAGTAGAGATGGTTGAGTTAATTGCAAAGCCCCTGAACATAATATCAAACATCAAACAAAGCTGAAGATGTAAAGAAGGGTTGAGGGTATACTACGAAAAAAGTATGTCTCTAACAATAGTTTTTCCACAAATAAAGTTCAAAGTCAAGTCAAAATTTCGAAAATCTGAACTTTGACTTTAATTTTGAACTTAATTTATATAAAAACGACATGTGCTAGAGCAAAACTTTTTTTTCCAATTGTTCCCCCAACCCTTTTCTATATCTCCAGCAATTTTGGTGATGATACCATGTTCAGTGGCTTTGCAATGAGCTCACAAAGTCAGCAAGTCGAAAAATTCGACCATCTCTAGTCTTCAGGTTGCATGAAATACCAGAAAATTTGGTGTCTGACAGAGGGATGCAGTTCTTATCTAAATTTTGAATAAGCTTCTGCACAGCCCTTGGTGTCTCTATCAACTTATCATCTGCTTTTTATACCCAATCCAATGGACAGACTGAGAGAACCAATTAGACTCTGAAGCAATATCTTCGCTGTTTTGTCAGTTACCTGCAAGACGATTGGGTGGACTATCTCCCAACTGCCGAATTTGCAAATAACAATTCTAAGCACAGCTCCACTACCCAGACCCCTTTTTTCTTGAACTCTGGCTCTCGCCCGATTTTTATCCCTAACCTGCCAGTGTCAAACCCTGCTGTTACCACCCGATTGACAACCTTACGTGAAACTCAAGAGAAGTTAATTGAGACTTTATGGGAAGCTCAGGAACGTTACAAGAAGCCAGATGATAGACACCACAGAGCAGCCCCTACCTTTCAAATAGGTGACAAAGTCTGGCTGTCTACCCGGCACTTTAAAAAAATGTTCTATCCTCCAAGTTGGGACAAAAGTTTTTGGGACCCTTCTCCATTGCGGCTTAAGTCAATCCGGTAAGCCTACAGCTCCCTAGCAGTATGAGGATTAATTCTGTCTTTCATGACTCCTTGCTCAAGCAGTTTCAGGAGAATCCCTTCCCTGAGTCCTGCTTCCACCTCCTCCTGTTGATGTACAAGGAGAAGAAGAATTCATTGTTGAAAATATTCTTGACTCTAGGGTTTTCAGGAACAGACTGCAATATCTTGTTCAATGGCAAGGATATTGTTCGGAAGAAAATTCTTGGGAACTTGAAAAAAATGTGCACCACCCAACGCTGACGAGAGAGTTCCACTGCAGGTTTCCTCACAAACCAGGCCCTCAGACTTCCAGAGGCCGTCTTGGTAGGAGGGTGGTACTGTCAAGATCCGAACCCGGGGACACTACGGTGTCTGGCTGCAGCTCTATTCCCTGAGTTAGCGAAATGTTTGCTTCAGTACCTTGTTGGATACCCTGTTCTTAGACATTTGTTACCTAGTTCTCATAAACCCTGAACCCTTGGCCCCTCCATGGACTTCCTATAAAAGCCAGGTCCCAAATTGGAATATTGTGCTTCCAGCCAGTATCTTGCTTCCTGTTGATCCTGCCATTACTTGAGTCGCTGGTTCAGCTGAACTCCAAGCATGACCGAAGATCGTTACAATGTCTGTTATTTGGGTGCATCAGCAGACGTATGAACACGCTAGGTCAGGTACAATTGGTGACCCATTAGGGCGACATTAGTTCCTTAAACATCAATACCAAACCGACAGCCTATCCATCATTGTATTAGACCGTGTGCATACACATACTAGAGGCGGCAACGTAGACCAACTGCTCCTGCAAAAAGAATCCCGGTGGATCCACCAACTCAAAGCCACCAGGCACTTGGACCAAAATGAACAATAGAGCTTTAGAATTTTCTTGCAAGACCCCTTGGAACAGCTTAATTAGATATAACAATGTCCATCTGCAAGTAGCATACTAACTTATAGAGCCCTAGGTAAACTTACATATCCCTTGGATTGGTCTACTACCCTTGAATAGACGCCACTATTCCCTTTCCGAGTCATGATTTTCCTCCCCCTAGTTCTGTTTCACCCTGTCCATTGTTTCCCTTTTCTCAGAGATGGGTTTGTATTTACTACACTTGTTATTCAATGTCTTCCCCTGCTCTGCTTTATAAGCTTGGATATATATATACAACTACTGTAAGTATTGTAGGTCAATCTATGGACTACTATAAATGGACCTTTTCTGTATAGACTTTGTTTTCCAAAATCTAAGTTTAATTATTAATATGAAATTTCATGTGATACTGTAAAATGTATTGACCTATTTAGCTTTGATGTCTGTCTCAAAATATATAATCATGCTATGTTGTAGGCTTGAACATGGAGGTCTTTAAATGTACTGTGTTACCCATGTACTTTATACATTGTAATTTACAGGGGGTATTGTCCTCAACCTATCAGTATATAGTAGACTTTAGTAACTACTTTAATTTGCTCTTCCATATTTTTGATGTTAATGTTACTTGCTGATAGGAGACCCCATCAGGACTGGCCACGCGGGTTGTTGTCATCACGCGCGGTCGATCTGCCGAAAGATCGGCAGCAAATCTAAACGTGTGTGCCCGGCTTTATTTATACTCCGATGATCGACCAATATACTCTGATGGTACAATGATTACTTAGTCTAATTACAGTCTTTCATTATGTTATTGCCTTTACCAGAATGGTATCGTTGTGTTATCAAAAAAAACCCTGGGGAAGTCATTCAAGACGAAACGTGCGTCAGGGTTAAACCCATGCGTCATGTTGATGCCTTATTGCATGTAGATATATGGTTGGAACAGTTTATGCAGATATAAAGTGTTATGTCTGATGTGTATTTTATTGCTGTGATTAAACTTGTAAACTTTTAATACTCTTATTTTTTCTACCTAAACCTACAAATGAAGCCTTAAAAGTCCCCATGTCCTTAATCCCTCAGGGCAAATCTTACCTGTGTTGGTAGGTTCTTCCTACTTTCCTGGTGTTTTCTTTTCAAAGAGGAATCATACACATCTAATCCAGACATTTTACATGTGATGCATAATAGTCTAATGCCGCATCATGTATATAGACCTACACTAAATTTCCATTGTATCTATCTTTAAGATAAGTTGGTCTTTTAAGTCTGGTAATCCCCCTTCCCCTAACTGCTCTCCCATGTCAAAAGGAATCCTAAGATTTTTAATACCTACTCTACAATGTGTTCCTACTCTTCCCAACACAATACATCCCCACTTGTCTTTGTTTACTTCTCCATTATTCTTACTCCTCAGATTTAAATAATAATGTAACAGATCCAGCCCTGTGTGTATAATTATATTGACCACATGGCCATTCAGGCTGACATCACAGGTAAGGGAAATAAGGGAGTATCAAGGCCTCTTCCTGGGCGGACACCGGGACAATGGGGTGAGGGAGGTTAGCAGCATGGAAATTCAGAGATGCAGGGTAATTCAGAGATTCAGATATTACATTTATTAATTACAAATTACAGAATATTACAGATACCTAAGTAAACTAATACCCTTTAGTAAACTTTGGAGATACACATATAACAAGAAATAAAAATAACACATCATAGAGTGTAAATAAATCCTTTAGACCAAGGATGTCAAACCCAAAATATAAAACTGTGATGAAGTCTTGGGCCAAACTCAATATTTATTAAAAAAAAGTAATACAATTGAGGAAGTCCTTCCCTTTAGATATAACAATGAACCTTTTCATATGGAAACAAACTTAAGTTTTGCTTAACCTCCTGGGCATTACGCACATGGCACTCTTTTAAAAAAAATATTCTCCACCGCGATATCCTGCCCTCCTGGAGGTCCTATGTACAACTCCAGCATCACTGGAGACACTGCAGTTGTGCTGGAAAAAGGCGACCATTACATGGAGATCTATGGCGCTTCCTACCCCTGCACCCTATTGGCGTACACGCTGATGCACAGGATCGCTGGGGGAATCCATCAGACAGGTAAGTTTCATGTCATGATGTCATGATGGATAAAACTCAGCCCGAGTTAACTCGGGCAAAACGCCCAGAAGGTTAAACATTGAATGTGAAACAAGCAAAGCATTATGTGACATTAAATGTAAAAAAAAGACACATCTGTGTCATTTGTTTCTGAACCTCCTGAATGTTGTGCATGCTTTTTTAAAAGTAGCATACAAAATGCTGATGCAATTTTTTTGCTCTGTGGGAGGTCCCCAAATAAAGTGAGATAAAAACAATAACATACCTCTACAGTTGTCACCGCGAAGGACACCGGTTCAGTGACTCCATTGAGATTACTATAAATGGACCCACTATTGGGATTAAAAATAGAAATTCCTATCTGATGGGGCACCAAATGGCCCACCTAAGCTACATAGATAGGATTTTTAAGGCACAGAGCATCAAAATCTCATAAAAATTTCTTTATTGTGTATCAAAAAGATAATAATATATATAAAAAAATGACAATTAAGAATAAAAACATTTTAAACAAATTCAAATCATAAATTGTTACAGGAATGCATAAACAATACCCTGTCTGACGCATTTCGCACCCAATGAAGGTCCCTTGATGAGTAAAGTTATAATATTATTAATGGAGCATTAGCTGGTGCATATATACATAGGCATCAATCAATTTACTTGGTCTTACTTGGTTGAACAGAAAACATTTACTAAACCCACAAAGGAGAAGAAGAGAAACATACAAGGAAATAAACAGACCACAATGTCAAAAAAGGGAACAGGTGCTGTCACATTTAACAATATTTTGGGGGGTTCTTTACTTTAGACAGGGTACCCATGTGTGGCCAAGAAGACTTACTGATGTTCTTAAAAGAAAGTACACTTATGCAACCATCTAATTGCACTTTAGGATTTGCTATATTCTGTCCACATTTGCTTGTATTTCAATTCAATTGTACTGGTTATAAGTCACATTACAGTTTAGGAAAGTTTTAAATAATGTATTGCTTTCCTACTTTTCTTATCACAATAATCTACACTTTTTTCAGGTTTGTGTTCCTTTTCATATACTGTTATATGTACAGTATGTGTATGTATATTTGGATATACAAATATGCATTTTTTAGGCTCTAGTAACAGTTGAAACTTTAGGTTCATACCCTCAATGTCTCAAATTTACAGTGGCAGTAGGACAAACAGAATACTGTTTTAGGGTGAAACAGGAACAGGAGGCAGCTCACTTTCTCCTCCCGCGTAGTAAATAAAAGCAGTTGCCAAACCAATATAATGGATTTTGAAAAAATGTTGGGATCATCTGTGATGATACATTTACGCCCAAGCCCATCAAGCACGTCTCAAGTCATCTCAGGTGACGACTGAGACGACTTGATATCTGTATGCAGTTTTATAGTTATATGTCCTCCAGGCACCATAAAAATATCCTTATCTTTATGTCCAGTGTACTTCCAATTTAAATTAACAGTAGATTATGCTATTCAATAGTTTCAGCATCACATCTCATTTAGATTTTATGTCGACAGCCACTTGGCAAGTGCATTGGAGTTCAACTTACACCACTTATATATTTCAGGAATACATATGGGGATTTTAGATATTAATTTAGGCAGCATCTAACATTAGCACTGGCTATAAATCAACAGGACTGTGTCCTACCTTGTGGCTGGCTCCAACCCAAGTTTATGTTTAGAAGGTACAATCGCCACCCGCATTACAAAGAGAAAAAGAAGAGCATAAATTCACAGACACATTCATTAACTGTGAGTCCATTATAGGAAATAAATATATATTGTTTTCGGCAATTAAATGTTTTTACTTGCACAGTCTTTTGATTTTCTAACCATGAACCATTTTTACTTTTTTCACATTATTTTGTTGATCTCTATCTTTGCCATTTTGAAACATCAGACTTGTTTTTAGAGTGAAGCAAAAGGCCAAATGCTGGCAGATGTCCTAGTATGCAGAATTAAAGGGCATTGTTTCCTCTGTATTTAAGAAATGGCATTTTTGTCTCCAACCTACACTGTAAGGCAGATATTATGATTCAAAAAATAGTTTATCCTTTTAACTTAAAGGCTCTGGACCATTATCGTAAGGGACCCTATAGTGATAAACCCCAACATATTAAATTAAACTGTCCCTTACCTCTGAGCTGGCATAATGGTTTAGAAGTGCACAATCCTAAAAAATATAAAATTGTCTGCTGTCCCCTCAAGCCCTTGGAGTTTTTATGTACCCTGGTTTCTTTACGCACAACAAAAGAGTCACCCCAGTGGCAAGATGTAATTGAAGCAAGGAGACATGGTGGAACAAAGAGAAGTGATTACAGGTTAACAGGGGTGCAGCTGGAAATGACGGTCGCATAGCAATTTCTTTTATGAGGCCCCACCTCATAGACCAGCCACGCCAA
>CM070039.1:48613209-48626862 GCA_036250615.1 Ptychadena robeensis
CAACGGTGTTTACAGGGGGTTACCACGCTGCCATTTTATATTCGGTCCGCAATTTCACCTCCAAAGGCCCTTGATGGTCGCCACTTGCACACCTGCATGCCCTGTAGTGGATCAGATACAGGTGTCACCCTGTGGTGAGTATTGACACACTTATTAGGGGATGTCAATGCTATTAAGTTAAAATAAATGTGGACTAAAGGGCATACACGTTTTTGGGTTTATACAGTGGAGGAAATAATTATTTGACCCCTCACTGATTTTGTAAGTTTGTCCAATTGTGGTTATGGCATTGTAACTCCCCTTGGCTTCTTTTCTCTAGTAGTCAGGGGGAGCCTATTATTTTGTATATTGTATGGTGTTGTATTTCCTGTGATGCCCAGTACATCATGTATATTTTTAATTTGAATACATTTTTATCCATGAACGGTCATATCTAATAAAGACCTTTTTATATATGTACTAGTAACTATAGAAATTCTTTCTGGTGCCTTAAAAGCCCCACGTTCTGCCCCTACATTTGTTCTGATGTTCGTTTTTCTAATAAAAAAAAAGGGGGTGTGGCACTTCCATTTATGGAACCTGTTAGCCAAAGTTGATAAGTACATTTCAGGGGGGTACCAGATTTATTTTCGTTTATTAAGTTTACAATATAAGGCTTATTCAAGTTCTTGCAATCTTTCCAGTTTTCATTATCCTGTTATGAAAGCTGTTTCGCTCTTCAACACCTTCAATTGGCTTCCTGTTCACTGGCACAGTAAAGAAATGTATACAGCCAATTTAAAATATACACTACAAATATGGTAATAATGTAAAACTTAATATCAACAACGGGCGGGCGAACGGGCGGATTGGACTTTTAAAGAAGTTCGCCGTCCGCCTGTTCGTGGGCAGATTCAAATTCCCCACTGAATTTGAATCTGATAAGCTGGAAGTGACGTCACTTCCGGGTTATCGAGTCGGCTTCTCACTAAAAGACCAGTTTCATGCCCGGTCTTCTAGTGAAAAGATTCTTCCTCCGGCAGGATCTCGCTGCTCCTGATCCTGCCGGAGGAAGAATAGAGAGCTCCTTCTCGCTGGCGAACAGGGCGGGTCGAACACCCATACTGCTTGCCGGCTAGGAGGGCAGTTCGACCATCACTAATAACAGATCAGAAAGTGGACCCATGTTGCGTTCCTGATAAGAGCCCTTTTATGCAAAGAGCCCTTTTTGACCAATTCATGCAAAACTCCACGTAAGGGTTCACATACTTTTTCTTGCAACTGTATGTGTACTGTTTATGGATGCTGGTACTATCAGTGTTTCTATTGACTGGTAGATGTAAGGTAATGTAAGGTGGACCTTTAAATAAAGTACAAATCTGACAAAATAATAAAGAGGTAAGCTGTTTTTTTGTAAACATAAATGGAGAAGCACAAGCCAAAAATGGGGTGAGACAGACCAGGAATATACCACATGTTGCATGTTTTTCCGACATGCTGGTAAATTCCCGGCCGATACCATTACTTTAATTGGGGCCAGCAGTCCCCATTCCAACTAATGACAGGCACACAAAGTGTGCTGCCGATCAGCTGAGAGGCTGGCTGCAGCGGGATGACGCCATTCTGCTGAAGTCGATCCCTTATCTATTGAGGCAGAATGGCCTCATGTATGGCTACCTTAGAATAAAACATGACAGATATTATCAAATAAAAGACCAGGTTCTCACAATACAAGAAAAGTGAAACAGTAAACATCTCATAAGTTGAAAAAAAAATTTCAGAGAGATTAAATTATTTTTTTTTTTAACCAGTAAAGAAGTATTCAGTTACATAGATAACTCTACACTATACAAACACCCGCTGTGTTTAAACGCCAATTATTTAATTATTCAACTATATATTTATTACAAGCAATTAAGCAATAATGTTTCAGTAGAAACCAGGGAAATTCAAGATGTACACTGAAAATAACATTGCCATAGTTATATTATATGCAAAGTACATCAACATCTGTGTGTTTCAATTACTGTTATTATAGCACTGAGGGACTGCATTGTGTAAATACAATAGGTCAGATCACAAATATTAATCGGGGCTGATGAATAAAGGAGTGATCTGTTGAACAACCATGAAAATGCAGTTGCTTCCTGACACTCTATTGTGTCAGCCTTTCCCTACAACTGGCAATTATCAAATAAGAGCATAACAAATGGCTGACAATTTATTTATAAATTGGTTGCTTGACTTCTACCCCTAATGTGGCAATTAACGTGACAGAGTAACAGATGCGCTACAAGGGAGCTCAATCTTTTTTTAAACTGTGATGCCCACTATTAAAGTGAATGCCACTTTACTACAGATCAGTTTAAACTGATGGTATGGTGCCTCAATGAAAAGGGACTTTTAATGACATACAAGATTCAAATAATATTGTTGCCTGACCCTTTTCATTGTTTTGTACTTACCATTTAAAGGTAATTTTGATATTTTGTGCCCATACTTCCATCCGTACTAGGAATTTCATAAGTTTTTAGTTTTATCAGATCTTTATCACATGTTTATCTTTATCACATATGGTTGCATATTTGATAAGAATGAAAGCTTTTATTAATACACATATTGTCACGAGATCAGTGGACCCACTATGCCACCAGACAAGTACTAACCAGGGTGCAGAGTCTAAGGAGCCCCCCAATCAGACCACCTGATCACTTTCAGGCTGCATATTATTAAAATGCTTATGTTAAAAGAAATGTCAGCATCTCATTGACCATCTACAATATGTAAAAGGAAAAAAAATAATTTTAAAAATTACACGGTTTAGTGCAATGTTATTACTTGTGACATGTTCCTACATCCATTCTCTACACTCCCTTTGTAATTACAATGACAATACCATATATTTTTTTTTTTTCCAAAACAACTTTATTGAAAAGTTCTGTAATAATTACAACATGTATGCAAATTACATAGAAGCATTTTCAGAGAACAGATATATACCATATTTATATGGCTAGTAGTCATGCTTTAAATCAAATAACTTTCACCAGATTTTGCTGTGGGGCGCTCCCAGGTTGCGTCCCTAGCTACACTTACTGGCAGCAGCAAAATTCCAAGGAGAAGTACAGAGACAGCAGACAGGTAGTGATGGCTCGAACCCGGAATTTGATGTTCGCGACCGGCGAACGTGAACTTCCACAAAAGTTTGCGAACCCGGCGAACCCGCGAAACCCGGCCATGGACTTCAATGGGAGGCGAATTTTAACAAACAAAGGGACCCTTTCTGGCCACAATAGTGCTTGGGAAAGTTGTTTCAAGGGTCAAACACCTGGTCAATGACATGACAGAGGGGGATCCATGGCAAAACTCCCAAGAAATTTTTTTCACGCAATAAAGGATTCTACAAGATAGTCAATGGGAAAATAAAGTGTAATGAGTGATTACCCTTAGACCAGTTTGATTGGGACTTATCTCCTTTGTATGACCCCTGCCAAAAAACGGGACGTTGCATCTGTCACTGTTTCTTGAACTCCCTCCCTAGAGGGGGGTCTTGGAGGATTTCACGGTCTCAGTTCTCAGGTGGGTACCTTGTGCGTTAAGTCCTGGGGGCAACCGTTAGTCGGTGTATATCAAAAAAATAAAGTTTTTCATACGACAAAATTCAACCGATCCTTTGTCTGATCACTATGAAGATCGCCTTTCATTGGGGTGTGGGACCATTTTAGGCCAAGGCATGTAATCAGGCCTTTGCGGTAAACGTATCCCCCACTGTCAGTCCCTTCGGAATCCATGCCTTGTTCATTTTAAGAAGGTGAGGGAATCCCCACTTTTTTGACCGAGGCGACTTCGCTTCTCTGTCACTATGCCGCCTGCAGCACTGAAGGTCCTTTCTGACAGGACACTAGAAGCAGGACAGACAGAAGATTCAAGAGCAAACTGGGATTGCTCTGGCCACAGGTCAAGTCTGCACACCCAGTAGTCAAGGGGTTCATCGCTTCTCAGTGTGTCAATATCCACAGTTAAGTGCGAGGTAGTCTGCGATCTGTCGGTCGAGTCGTTCTCTCAGGGTGGATCCCAAAGCGCTTTGGCGATGCATAGGACTTAAAAAGCTCTGCATGTCCTCCATCAACAGCCCGTTTTGTGAAGCGCCTGGTCCTTGCGGCACGGTCGTTGGTAGCAGGAGTGATTAGTGTCACCCTCTTCCCTAGTAAGCCACGTTGTGCTGTGACCATCGCCCTTAAAAGCGGGTTGTAGAGCAGATTGTTTGGAGCTTATCTCTAAACTGCTGATCCTCTCAGACCTCCCGTAAACCGCGTAAAAATTCCATATTCTGCTTATATCGGGTCTAGTAGTGTGGCCACCCAGTACAGATCGTTCTCCTTCATCCTTTTGATACGAGGGTCCCTCAACAGGACGACAGCATGAAGACCCCATTTGCACGAGTGGATGGATGCCGTATCTACTCATATCCCGTTCCTCCTGCTCACTGATGTTATTGAGGGTCTGTTCCTCCCCCCAGCCACGTACAACACCACGGGTCCCAGATAGGTGACCACAAGGAGCACCGTGGGATGCTCTGAGGTGGTCTTCCTCCTCCTCAAAGCCATTTCCTCCTCTGACTCCTCAGACTCCTCTTCCAGCGTTGCCGCAGGTCCGGCAAGCGAGGCTGCTAAGGCTGTTTTCTGGTGGTGATGGTTGACCATAACTCTTCCTCTTCACGCTGATCCACAGCCTGATCCAGCACTCTTCGCAGGGCATGCTCCAGGAAGAAGGCAATGGGATGAGGTCGCGATTGTGCCTTCGCTGCGACTTACAAGGTTTGTCACCTCTTCAAAAGGACGCATGATGAGCCTACAGGCATTGCGCATGAGCGTCCAGTAAGAGGCAAAAAATACCCAGCTCCGCAGAGGCTGTCCTAGCACCCTGGTGATACAAATATGTTGAAGCTTTTTGTTGGAGCAGGCGGTCAAACATGTGGAGTGTTGGAATTCCAAGCGTCGGACTGTCGCAAATCAAGCGCCTGACTGGCATGTTTCTTTCGCCGCTGAATTTCCCGAAACTTCGCCATAGCCATGTAGGAACGCCTGAAATGGGCACACACCTTCCTAGCCTGCTTGAGGACCTCCTGTAAGCCTGGGTACGTGCCACAAAGGTTGCACAATGAGATTTAACAAATGTGCCATGCAGGCACATGTGACAACTTGCCCAATTCAATGCCGCCAACAGATTGCTTCCGTTGTCACACACCACTTTGCCAATCCCCAGTTGGTGCGGGGTCAGCCACTGAGCCACCTGTGCGTTAAGGGCGGACAGGAGTGCTGGTCCGTGTGGCTCTCTGCTTCAGGCAAGTCAGCCCCAAGACAGCGTGACACTGTCGTATCCGGGATGTGGAAGCCCCTGGGGAGCTGCAGGGATGCAGATGATGTGGAGCCAGATGCATCAACAGAAAGAGGACTCAGACGAGTGAGGATGGGTAGGAGGAGTAGAAGAGGTGGCAGCAGGCTGCCTGCAAGTCTTGGCGGTGTCACCAACTCGGCTGCAGAGCCACGCCATTCCATGCTGGGAAGCTGTCAGCAGGTGTTACCCAATGCGCAGTGTACTGTGATGTACCTGCCCTGACAGTGCTTTGCAGACCAGGTATCAGTGGTCAGATGGACCTTGCCCCAACACTGTATGCCAGAGATGCCATGACTTCCTTTTCGACAAGGGAATAAAGATTGGGATTGCCGTTTGGGAAAATTTTTTTTTGACCGGGTACCTTCCACTGCGGTGTGTCCCAATAGCCACAAATTTTTTGAAGGCCTCAGACTCCACCACTGGTATGGTAAAAGCTGGCGGGCTAAGAGCTCCGTCAAGCCAGCGTCAGACGCCGGGCAAGGGGGTGACTCGTGAAATTATTTTTCTGGCGTTCAAACATGTCCTTCACTGACAACCGACCGTGGCCAGATGAGCTGGACTGCCTCAAAGCGAGTGGCAAAGTGGCTGGTGATTGAGAGGGGCAAGGGAGGACAGCAGTGGTTGAAGTGGTTGAAGATGCTGAAAGGCAGGAGGGAGGGTGGCTTTGTGTGTGTGTGCTGCTTGTAGCCATGTGTTGATCCCATAGGCGTTTTGTGATGCAACATCATGTGCCTTCTCAAAGCAGTTGTACCGAGGGGTTTTGGACTTCCCACGACTCAGTTATCTTCTTGCACAGGTTGCAAATGGCATCACTGCTATCAGCGGCAGACACACAAAAAAAATGCCACACTGCTGCTTTGCACTGACGGCATACTGGTGGTGGCAACAGCAGGGTTGATTGGCGTGCTGTCTGGCTGACCCCAGGTGCCGATACTAGCTGCCTGACTGTGCCACTAGCTCCTTGCGATGACCTAACCCTGTTACAACTCGTATCCTCCTCCTCCTCTCGTCTCTTCCATCTGAACTTTCCACCTGGTCTTCTTCTCTTGGTGTGGGCACCCACGGACTCCACAGACACATCGTCATCATCATCAAACGCTCACTTATATCTGACACCTCAGCAAAGGAAGCAGCAGCGGGTACAACCTCAACCGTCATCACACCGCACCTCATGTGTGTAATGCTATCTGTCAGAGGCATGTCCATGTCACCTACATGCTCTGGCAATAATGGTTGCGCATCACTCATCTCCTCTTCAAAAGGATGTGAAACAACTCCTCTGATGGGTCAAATGTAGCGGCTGTGGTGCTAGTTTGGTGGCGGGCACGGGCAGGTAGTGGCAACTTGAGAGTGTCAGCAGCCGAGCATGCGGGGAGGATGGTGTGTCCAGGGTCAGAGTGGTGGATGTCAAAGATTGGGTGTCCTATTGTAAAACCAGTCAACAAGTCCCCCCAGCATTTCTTGTGTTGACGGTAAGTGGCCTCTGAACACTGGCCATTATTCTAGGGCCAAAGGAATTCACCACCACACCACCACGACCCCTGCGGGATGGTCTGCCTCTGCCTGTCATTTTTATCTGTTTTGGGTACAAGGCCCTGTGGCAGCAGATAACTCTGGGTGCGGATGGACAGTTGGCACAAGGCGTGGGTAATGGACGGAAAGCCGTGTACTTTTTAGTAATACCCTTTATGAATAGGTGTGTGAAAAAAAACTTGCTTGGTATTACCCCTTCCACCAGATAACTGTGTGCTGGGCCACTGGGCACACCACCAGTTGGCACAAGGCTGTATGGATGGAAAGCCGTGCACTTTTTAGTTAATACCCTTTATGATAGGTGAAAAAAAAATTGCTTGGTATTACCCTTCCAAACCAGAAACTGTGGCTGGGCACAGGCACACACAGTTGGCACAGGCTGTAAATGGATGGAAGAGGCCGTGCACTTTTATTAATACCCTTTATGAATAGGATGAAAAAATAATTGCTTGGTATTACCCTTCCGCCAGATAACTGTGGCTGGGCACACACAGTTGGCACAAGGCTGTAATGGACGGAAAGCCCTGCAATATTTATTAATACCCTACAATAGGGTGAAAAAATCCCTGGGGTAACAAAGTGCCACCCAGATAACTATGTGGTGGGCACTGGGCAGTGTGGGCGCCCAACACAGTTGGCACAAGGCTGTAATGACGGAAAGCCTGCAAAATTTATTAATACCCTACAATAGGGTGAAAAAAAATCCCTGGGGTAACAAAGTTCCACCAGATATCTATGGGTGGGCACTGGCCAGTGTGGGCGCACAACAGTTGGCACAAGGCTGTAATGGACGGAAAGCCCTGCAATATTTATAAACCCTAAATAGGGTGAAAAAAAATCCCCTGGGGTAACAACGTTGCCACAGATATCTATGGGTGGGCACTGGGCAGTGTGGGCGCACACCACAGTGGGCAAACAAGGCTGTTAATGGACGGAAAGCCCTGCAATAGCCCCTAAAGTAGGGTGGAAAAATCCCTGGGGTAACAAAGGCCACCAAATATGAAGCACTGGCAGTAGGCACTGTGTGATATGAGGCTTGAACAATCACTGCCAACAGCCTGGCATGCAGAAGAAGCAAAGGGTAGCAAAAAAATAGCCCCTAAAAGGGCTTTTGGGGTCTTTCAGTGACTCTGTCCTGACAGCAGAGTAACAGCAATGAGGAAGAGTACACTGTAGAAGAACATAGGCAGCTAAGTTCCCTATGCAGCGCAGCTCTCTGATCTAACTTCCTCCACTCTCTCAATCAGCATGTCAAATTGGCGTCTCTCCTGTGCTGTGTTATAGGGGGTGGGATGGTCCGTGAGGTGGTGGGTGCTGATTGGCTGTATTGTGCCTGCTGACTGTGATCACATGGTAAAGTTTCTTCAATGAAAAAAGATAGGGGGCTGGTCGAACTCGCCATATGTTCGCCACGTGGCGAACGCGAACATGCGATGTTCGCCGCGAATAGTTCGCCGCCGAACAGTTCGGTCCATCACTACAGACAGGGATGTAGTCAGGCAGGCAAGAGTTACGGCAGGCGGCAAGCAGGGTAGTCGATAACAGTCCACGAAACAGTAGATAGCAGATGGATGTACTCATAGCCTGTGGAACAGAGATAATGAGACCTCTTTTTTCCTATTATCTGAGGATTCCTTAAGTAGATTATCAGGTGGTCTGATTGGACAGCGTGTGTGTGTGATAAGGAGTGCTAATCAGGTATTGCCCAGGAGAGGAGGAGGGAGCAGGAGAACATCAAAGTGCCACCATTTCTTCCACCAGCAGAGGGAGCGGATGAGGTTTTGGAAGTGACACAGCAGAACTGGCAGATGTGCCATCTGCTGTTGCAGATCGCTGGATGACACCAGGGTCCGTGACAAATATATTTAAATGAATATATGTACAAATAAAACACAAAATATAAGCTTGGAAGGAATAAAAAAGTAAGGAGAGTAAACATGAAATACATATCATGTCACTAGTGATAATTATTTAGTAGAGAAAGAAATACTAGAAAATTCACAGGGGCACATATACAAAAGGCAACTGTCATATCTTTCTCCCTCTCTTCGCATATATTTATATGAGTAGTTTAGGTTGATTGTGTTGTGATTATGATTTAAAAAGGGTAAACCCAGTTGTCTGACAATAAGTGGATTCAACCAACCACTAACCGTTAGTGAAAGAAAAGTTTTTTGTGTTATCATTCATATTAGCTGAAAATTATTAAGAAATTATACTACTGTATAACTACCTGTACCCCGTTCAAATGGTAGGTTTTGGAGGTATAAAAAACTCCAATGTGCTATAAATGATCTCAAAACTTTCTCACATGTAATGAAATCTCTTGTACAATGCATCTGAAATGCAAACAAATCTGTAATAGGGATGTGCTGCTAAAAATTTTACATAAACATGCAAATGCATAAAATTTGTATGCAGACTGAAACTGAATCAAGTAAAACAGCTTCTATGCTTGATTGGTTCACTTTCAGGCTGCATATTAATTACATGATAATGTTGAAAAAAAATTATCATCTCATTCTCTATACTCCCTTTGTACAATATCATATTTATTTAGCTAGTGGTCATGCTTTAAATCAAGTCATGTTGTGGTAACACGCGGCTACAGAATACAAAGATGTGATTGTGCCCATTCATATGGCAACACATGCATGTCTGTCCTTTCTGAATACAAATGTATGATTTTAAGCAAAGGTGTGAACAGATCCTTACAAATGTCTTTTTAACAACTGATTGTTAAATAAAACTCTACAAAAAATAACAAACACTAAAAGCAAGGAACATCTGGCTTATATATTTGGGGGTCTATAGACATTTTTAAAAATAGTTGGAACTGTGTAAATGATTGAACGTCGTAGTTATTTGGTGATTAAAAAACCTAATTATCTTCTTTGATAAATAATTTTTACCACAAAATAAAGATTCCCTTGGAAATGAAACATGTTAAGTAGCTTCATTGTATCAGAGGCATTAAAACAACCTCCTTGCATGCCACAGAGAAACTCAAACTCTTTGGGAAATTGGAAGTGTACTAACGTATTTCATAAATATAAAATGCAGCCCTATACACTATTTAGGGATGTAATAAACACCATACTGATTTATTACATGTGGTGATCAATAAGAAACTATTAGAAGATAAGAACTTATTAACTCACTAAAGGATGGCAAGGCTTGGAAAATGCAATGCCAAGGGCTACTAGGCAGCAATTCTTTCTCTTAGTGTTGATGTTTTGTTTAATGTTTCATTCAATGTAGTATTAAATGCAGCATATTACTTCTAATCATATTTCTTTAACAGAAGATATTTTTATTGTAATAAGAGGAGAATGTTTTGCTTGACATATACAGCCATATGTTAGTTGTTTTGTGTCTACTCTCTAAATTACCTGAAACATGATATGAAAAAAGTGAGCTTGAAACCGCTGCATAGATCAGATACACAAACTAGCTCTTTCCCAAACATCACTGTCCCGGGTGTATGGGCTAAGGAAATAAAATACTGATCCACTAATAAATATGTACACACTTTTTTTATCTATGGCCTATATCGAATAGCCCAATTAACCTTAAACTTAAAGAGTAATTCTAACAATTATAATTTTTTGTTACTCTCAGAAAATATTTCTACAGTATAATTGTCAATTTGTAAGCTATTATGTGATATCATATTGTAGCATTCACTGGAGTCACCAGACTTGTTTAGCTTGCAGATATAAGTCTCACTTTAAACATTCATGGGCTTTACACTACTAGCTCTGTGGCATCCCCTGGATCAACCAGATTCTTTTAAGCATTAAGTGCCATGCCCAGGCTTCTACTAATATCTCATTTAAGATAAGAAAGGAAGGTCGGCACATGCTGAGTTGATGCAAGGGATAAATTAACTAGTCTAGTAGGAGTATTTACAGTATTCTCACTATCATCTGTAGAACCAAAGATAGGGCATATATGAGGGATATAACAAGTTGCAAACTATAGATAACAATCCAAAACAAACAAGCTGAGGTTCCAACCCGGTAGAGAGGTGCTAATACTTGTAAAGGGAGAGGAGAATTATCTCTTTTCTTTAGGCTATACTAATGGTGGCAATCCTTCTTTTTAAACCCTAACCCATCAGGGAATCAAAACTCACATGGTAAAGCTGACTCCTGCAGTCATTCAGGCCAATGGCAAGTCTGATACCACAGGACGTCCAGGGGTGCCTGGAGCCTGGAGCCAATCATATCACTCACATTTATACTATCTGTGACCCGTCAGCTTGTAAGTGGGCAGGAACCCCATCGTACAAGAGAAGTTACAGAACATACTAGTTACAGAAACTGTTAAAGCAAAACGTAGAAAAGACATTAACTGTCTCATTGCCAAACAAACCTTAGAAAAGCATACCTTCTGTTAAGCTGACCATACGCCTTTAGATCTCTCTGTCAGATATCCTTTAGATCTACCAACAACTATGTATTATAGGGTCCTCTTCGATAAAACACCGGTAGACTTGATAGTTTAGAAAGTCCCTCATATTTCATGGTTTTGGTTAAACAAAAGGAGATCTAAAGGAAATCTGACAGAAATCTATAGGTGTATGGCCAGCTGTACACTACATTTTCTATATTTTATGGCATACCTACATAACATATGATCCCTGGGGCTATATTACATATACAGACAATAACTTTATAACTTTATCATGCTCACATGTTTTTCTTTTTAATTCCCTTTGTTATTTTTGTTATTGTTTACAGCTTGTCCCTACCCATTTGCTGGAACCGATGGGAGTGATACCGGCTGCATACCCAAAAAACTAATCTTAAACCTAGCTCTGGTCAATTGCCACACATATAGCAGGCATCATTCCCATCTGTTGGTAACTTTCATGTGCCCTACGGCTGACAACTACCAGCTAGGCGGACATGGGTGTTCGCCCTCCTTCTAGCCGGCGAGCAGTACGGGTGTTCGACCTGCCCTGTTCGTCGGCGAGAAGGAGCTCAATATTTGTCCTCCAGCTGGATAAGGAGCAGTAAGATCCCGCCGGAGGAAGAATCTTTTCTCTGAAGACCGAGAAGAGAACCCGGTCTTGCAGTGAAATGCTCGGTGAACCGGAAGTGATGTCAGTGATGTCACATCTGGCAACAGCAACCCGGAAGATGCGTTCCAGGGACCGGATGTGACATCACTGACTTCACTTCCGGGTTTCCCGATTCAAATTTTAATCTGTCCGCGATCAGGCTCACAGTGGACTATTTTAAAAATCCGATTTTTAAAGGGAAGTTTGGCCATCACTACTACCAGCAAGGTGGTTTCTGGACTTAATATTAAAGTCACTGGGGCGATGATGATGTGAATAACTAAAGTGAATAACTAAAGTTCACCGTAGACTAGAGATATTTTGACGATTTTGACTTAATTGCAAAGCCCCTGAACATGGTATCAACACCAAACTTGCTGGAGATGTAGAGAAGGATTGGGGATATACTCCAAAAAAAAGTATGTCTCTAACACAAATAGTTTTTGCCCAAATGAAGTTCAAATTCAAGTCAAAATTTCGAAAATCGGAATTTCGACTTTATTTTGTAACTTAATTTATGCAAAAACTCCATGTGATAGAGCAAAACTAATTTTTTTCAAGTGTTTCCACAGCCCTTCTCTACATCTCCATCAATCTTGGTGATGATACCATGTTCAGGGGCTTTGCAATCAGCTCACAAAGTTAGCAAGTCGAAAAATTCGACCATCTCTACCGTAGACCTATCCAAGCAACAAATGAAACACCATACATTTTGCTTGGTGGTGAGAAACTCCACTCCACATAGTATTTTGATATGTAAAGGCTATTTACGTACACTGTATTTATATGCTTAGTCCTCCTCACCCATAACTTTCATGTCAAAAAGTAACTTCAGCTAATAAGCTTTTATCTCTATAATCATCATTATTATTATGATTGCGCCACACCAGATGTCATTTGTGATTATTTAAATTGTAAAGTAAGATTGAGTAAAGTAAAACTATCTTTAAACATTGTGTTGTGTGTAGAATATGCTCTGGTTTTAACAAAATAGGCAAATAATTTATATTAAAAATGAATGAGCATAATTTCCCGCATTTCATCATAAAATGAAGCATACAAATTCCTTGATAAAGGTCATATTAGAAATTGAGTGTATATTTAAATTCATTGCTGGTTAAACGAATGAAACATGTCATGTAATTAAAATGAATTTACTTATGCATTATAAAAAAGCTCCTTGTTCCATTTACACTGCATTATCTTGATTTGTTTTAATGCTACAACACTTAATCACTAAATACAAAAGGCAAGCTACCAGTTAATTGTATTACTTTATAGTCTAAAAATTTAGTCTAACATTAAATGCCATGTCATGAAAAAAATGCTTTGAATTATTAACCTAATCCTTTGAAACTGTAAGAAGTTAAATGGGGTTATTATAAGGAAGAAAAAGCTTTGGGCAAAACAGCTTGGCACATATTTTTACCAAGGTCAGTAAAGGTGATAAACGGATTCTTAATGCTAACACTAACATTAAATGCTCCTGAAAGAACACAAGCCTCTGGATATGATCTACAAGACAAAACTACGATTAACTGTGTCATTTATAAAAGATAAAGTCACTTCCAATGTTAAAGGGAACAACTCTGACCATTTTGCTCACTCATATGTACACAAATACAGCAAGTTTGGAGTTCAAGTGATACCGTTTATTGGCTAACTGAAGTCATTAG
>CM070039.1:48634694-48647032 GCA_036250615.1 Ptychadena robeensis
AATAGTTCGCGGGCGAACAGTTCGGTCCATCACTATCTCTAAGATGACCAGCGCTCTTCTGGAAGCAAATATTCTCAATTATGTGCCGCAGCAATGATAAAGAATATAAAAAATAAGCTTGTACACATTGGGTCATTTGCTATGTATAAATATAGTGAGATTGACACAATGCATAATTTGTATACAACATCTCTAGTACACCTATAAGTAACTATACAGGAGTGATTGAAAGCTGAAGAGGAATATTATAATCATATAATATAATAAAGTATATATGAGGCATATCCTCATGTTTTGTTTTGAAATCCTGAAATCCTACATCCTTATATATAGATGTAAATAGATTTTAAATGTACCTAAGTTCAAAAGACAAAAACAAATGTATTTGTATTTTTACTAACTTCTGAGCTGTCACAATGGTGCAGAAGTTCAATTGTGTGGCATTGTCACATTGTTGTGTAAGAGGGTACTTGTGAAGGGTGATGGGGTGTATGTATTGTAATTTGATTACTGCCTTTGTATTTAATAGGTTTTTTTCTACAATTGCAAGAAAAAAGTATGTAAACCCTTTGAGATTACATGTAAACCAGCTTCATGCAAGTCAACAATTCTTCATCGTAGGTCTTCTGAGAGCCCTTTTCAGTGTGGCAGGGTTCACATCAGACAGTGCTTCTTGAGACCAGTAAACCCAAAATTGGTGTGTGTTTTTAGAGGGCAGAACAGCTTTCAGCAACACATCCAATATCACACTGATTGGACTCATGGTTGGCTCACTCCTGGCTCCAATTAGCTCTTAAAAAAGTCATTAGACTAGGGTTTACATATTTCTTCCACCCTGCACTGGGAATGTTTACATGTTATGTTTAATAAAAACATGAAAACATATCATGTTTGTGTAGTATTATTTTATGCAGACTGTGTTTTTCTATTGGTGGGACTTAGATAAAGATCAGAGCACATTTTATGACCAATTCATACAAAACTCCATGGAATGCCAAAGGGTTCACAAACTTTTTATTGCAACTTTTAATGTATAAACTTTAATTCACAAAGCTTTGTAAAAAAACGTTTTATAGCCTAATGTCACTTGTGATTTAGAGGGAAGCATAACAAATTAAACTCTATACTTACCCTAGTCTGAAACCTGCTTGTAGAAAAATTTAATGAGTGTCACCAACACTTTTTTAACTGGAGTTTAATAGAGTTGATGCAGAAGAGGTGGCCCCAGAAGAAATTGGCAGGTCTGCCAATACTTCACAGCCAGGGATAGGAGAGCATACCCGAAAGTAGCTTGCCCTGCAAACTCACCCCGAGCTGCATTCGGGGTAAAGCTCAGGAGGTTAATGATTATAAAATTCTTGCAGCAATTTATGTTTGAGGGCGTTGCATCACGTTTTTCTAGGCACATGTGTTAGATGCTTTTTACAGTACTGCATTACTGCATTCTCACAGAAGACCAGTGTTACTATTTACCCTGCATGAATTGTTCTTTTTAAAAAGCAGCATTACAATGCTTTGATTAATCCATTTTTGATGCCCTGCAGTCATAATATAGATTATAAAAAAAGCTAATTAATTAATGCATACATTGAAATAACGCATGCCTTTAAAAAACTAATATGGTGTGAAAGAGCCCTGAAGTTCAAGAAGAGTAAGTCTCTCTGTGATTGGTAATGTAAATCCTCTCCAACTACTATTACTATATTACTATTACAACACTATTACTATTTACTACAATTTGATGCTTTCTGCTTATGTGTGGCCATGGACCTATATTGCAATGTAATTGTGGATTGAGCCCTACAATTTCAACCACTCAATCCTCATTTGATTGAGATGCAATGAATTTAAATCTAATTGTTTTTGATCTATATACTCTATACTCTCTATACTTACCTTAGAGTTACCAAATGAATTAGAGTTAAATGCACCAGGTTTAAGAGATCTGCATCAGGATATGCCTATGTAATGATTTTTGTGGTAATAGTTGTTCTCATGATATACAGGAGGCACTGAGAGACTCATGTTTTAAGGAGTTGTATTGAATATTCAGAGGGCTATACAGGTGTTTATATCTTTTATGATTAAATTGCAAACACCAATATTGAAGGAGATGTACGGAAGATTTGTGGAAATGTAGTGTTGACCGGGGAAATCCTGGAGAGGAGGTACAGAGCCCTGGTATCCTTCTTGCAGTCAGATCACAGGAGACCATGGGCTGCTCCTCTTCTGTCTCTGGTTAGAACTCACAGAAAGGGAAATTCCAGATATGTCTAGCCAGACATGCTGGAAGCTTCTATACAGTTCCAGACATTTAAAACTATATATAATAATTTACACATGCAATATGTTAACTGTCTTGCCCAACAAAGAGGAAAATGCAAACAATGCATTGCATACCAGAAAGAAAGTATTGCTTCAGGACAGACATGGGTAAACTATGCTCCATGAGCCACATCCAATCCATTTAGTATTTTAATTCGGCCTATTGTCCCATTGGTGACAAGATGCTCACCTCTGCCTTTATGCATTATCTTTATTGAAGATAACAAGCAGAGGAGAGCATGGTAAAGCAAGATACGCAAGATTAAGCATTTTGGGCAAATTTTGTTACAGTAATTGTTTTAATAATTTAAAGTATTTTAAATATAAAGTTCTTTATAGTATTGAATTTTTAAAACTCTGTCCTGTATAACAATTGTATTTCCTTACTCAGAATGTACCCTTAAAACAAATATATAATATTATAATTTTTTAGCAATATTTTGTCTGCATTGTATATTATCTTTTTTGTTTCATTTCTTTTTTGTTTTTGTTGTATCACTACCTACACTTTAGTCAACATTTGTAATAGTAAATAGTCTAATCTCTATAACATTGATTTACAATATTCTGTAGTACCCTCTGCATACAATTAAGGGAAGTATAAAAGGTAGAAAATATATACAGGACTTTTTATTTGTAAAAGTTCTGTGAAGCAATGGTTGAGGCTCTGTTCCATTCAATGGGTGGACATTTTAACTAAATATGAATCTTTTAACTAAAATTACATTTAATATAAATTAAAGTAAGGTCAATCTGAACAACCAAAAAATCACATATACATATTATAGCTCACTCATTTATAGATTGGTGAGCTCCACTGTTTTTATGTTTGTAAGTTTTTTTTACATTGTGTTTTTATCGCAAACACTACTTTTTGTGGATTCTATTCAGTTTACATGAAGCTATATAGACACTACCATTTCAGTCAAATTCACAGGTATTTTCTGTACTTGTTAAAAAATTTTGGCAAACAAGCCAGGGTGCCATTGCTGAAATCTTTCCACCTCTGAACTTTCCACCTCTAGACGTATGAGATTTAGAATCCATGGAGAAAAGACTTGGATTTCAAAATAAATGTTCATTTTATTTACATGGGTGCTTAGGTTTGCATGCACCAATAGCCTAGTTTAGTGATAGCAGCAAGATTTCCTTTCAGAGAAAGTCAAATCAGTGGCAGCAGTGTGATGATGCTTTAAGCAATATCCTGTTGGGAAACATCCCAGGCATTCATTTTGGTTGTTCACTTGATGGATACCCCCTACCGTTAGATTGTTGAAGGTTACAAAACCCTTTCATGCTTTGTGGCAAAGCTATTCCTTGATGGCAATACCACTTTCTGCAAGGATAAGGTTTTCTGCACCACTCAAAAATTGATGTTTTAAAAAATGGTTTTAGTTGAACAACAAGAAGCTTAATGTGTTGACTTAAAATTCCACAAATTTACATTAATAAAGATCAGTGAGATGTTTTGAAAAACAAAACAAAAACAAAGATTGGTCGACGAAGGCCCCCACCACTTAACATCCAAGGATTAAGCTTTTCACAAACGTTTACTTTTAGTTCTGTTCGATGGAGAGTGGAGAGGGGATTGACAACAGATCTGTTCAGGGTTGGTACTGATTGGTGATTGGTCCCCATCACTGCCGGAGAGCTCTCCAGGAGGGAGGAGATGTTCCCTTGATAGGCGGAGGCACTGGTGGAGGGGGTGGGGTAGGGAATTTAGGCATTGGAAAAATGTCTGATCCCCAAATGCTGCCCCTCAGGTGGTACATGGTACCCTACATGGTACATTATTTTGCTTGCTGCTGCCTAATTTCTTTACTGAGCCATTCCAAATGACCTGTTTATCCTCCTGAGCGTTTCGCCGAGGTCCAGATTTCTGTACCAAAAGCGTTACGCTGTTTATCATTGAAAAAGACGTGTTGTTGGCCTGTAACTGACCAAAATCTGTCCAAAAACAGGTCTAGTAGACATCCTAAATATATAAAGTTTCAAACGCTTAAGTATTTTTTTGAAATCACATTCAATGATAACATTTAATAGAAAACACAAAAATCTGTTCAAACTCGAATTAAATTTTTTAATAAACCAAGACTGACAGGCGGTCTGATATACTGCAGCGCTGCGTAATATGCTGGCGCTATATAAATAAATGTTAATAATAATAATAATAAGACCGCGCCAGGAACAATGTCGCGCGCTGGCACATTTGCCGGCGGATTACCTACAGCTTGCCCATGGCTTAGGGCTCGCTCCTGCTGCATTGGGAGGAG
Source organism: Ptychadena robeensis (assembly GCA_036250615.1). Classification (NCBI taxonomy): domain Eukaryota; kingdom Metazoa; phylum Chordata; class Amphibia; order Anura; family Ptychadenidae; genus Ptychadena; species Ptychadena robeensis. The sequence continues at coordinate 48,639,293 of CM070039.1, forward strand.
TGCACCCTGTTGAGCCAAAATGCAGAAAAACTGTGTCTGTACTGCATTCATACATGCAGCACGAGCGCTGTTTTTCGGCGTCTTGGTGTCTCTGGCGGCAATGTGCAGCGCTGCAATGAAGACCGTACATTGGCAGCATCCCACAGCTTCATATTATCACAGCGGACGCACCACTCAAATTGGCACAGTGTCTAATCATTTGAATGGGAAGTGTCCTCTCTGCATCTTTTTCCCGCTGCAGACATATGCCCACCGCAGTGAAAAAGACGCAGTGGACGCAAGCCCTTACAAAGTTTTTACTTTATATGCCTTTTCCTTTATTTTGAACTTGATTGGATACAGAAAAATCAATCCAATCAAATCCAACATGAAAGGAAACTCATAATATGCAAATCCATGTTTTTTATTTTTGATGTGTTTTTTTTTCATTTTGAATTGAATTGGAGCGAAAAGAATCGCTCCAATCAATGCCAGAATGAAAGGAGAACCATACAGGACAAAAAAAAAAAAAACTTCCCACCCTCCCCCTCCCGATGATGTCATCGCGCACCCGCCGGCGCGATCACGGACACCGGGATCTGAAGTTCAGACATCGGGGGACACGGGAAGAGAAGCAGCAAGTCTCCTGGGCTACCTGCAAGCCATCTGAATGCAGGTAACAGCAGCCCAAGTTAATTCGGGCTAAACCATTTCAGCAACTTTATTTAGCCCGAATTAACTCGGGCTAAACACTCAGAAGGTTAAGAAATGATCATGCTATGCTAGTTTATATAAAAAGGCCATGACTTTAGATTCTAGCATCTAATCGCTGGCTGCAGGTTGAAATGGAAAGGTCATTTTTAATAACATTAAATAAAAAAAATGTCTTGTGTAACAAGCATATGTTACACTACATTTTAATAAATTTTATTTATTTTTAACTGTATGAGGACAGCCAATCACCGTAACCAGTATTCTCTAGAAACGTTAGTAATGTGTATATCTCTGTGTTAAAACAATTGTTTATTGCTGTCAGCCATAAGGCTGCATGTAGGTATTTTTTTTGTTGCATTCTCTGTTTTTAATGCATAGTGAAAGCAAGTTTTGATGCCTGTTTACATGTTGTTAACCGCTTTCTAACACCCACCTACATATAGTCCAGGCAAGTGTTAGGCAACTAATGGTAGCACATACTGGTAGGGATTAGAAAATGTAAAATGTGTAACTATGTCCCTAGTTTAGTCACACCCACAACATTCCTATATAGCATTCTGCTGGCTCCACCCCATTTGTAAAAGACTATGGATATCCAGAATTCTTTGCTACTTTCTGTATGAAAAGAGAGGTTAGGTTGGCAAGCTGTCTCAACTAGTTTTGTATGCCCTAAAGAAAACAAACAAACCATTGTAAAGGACATGTGCTATCCCTGGTACCATCTGCTGGTGGCCCTGTACCATCTGCTGGTAGTTCCCCTGGTCAGCAGCAGGCTGCTTTCTGCAAGTGTGTGCTGGGTAGTGATGGCCGAACTGCCCCCAAGGCGGACAGTTCGGCCGCGAACAAGCATGTTCGCCCTCCTTCTCGCCGGCGGACAGTACGGGTGTTCGACCCGCCCTGTTTGCCGGTGAGAAGGAGCCCTCTATTCTTCCTCCGGTGGGATCATTAGCAGCAAGATCCCGCCTAGAGGTGGGGAGTTTGAATCTGTCCGCGAACGGGCGGACAGCGGACTTTTTTAAAAGTCCGCTCCGCCCGTTTGCGGACGGACACGGCCGAAGATCGGCCATCCCTAGTGCTGGGTTGGATACACCTGCCTTCTTCATTTGAGGCCTATGTATGTGTGCCTCTCCCACCCATACAGGGCTTATTGATCCTGTGCTTGATCCTGTATGTGTTGCTGTTTTTGTTGAACATTGGGCCTGGCATCCTGTAAGCCTTCCACCTGTAAGCATTCCACCTTATTGTACCTCATCCTGTCTGCTTCAGTGTATGCTGCCTAATCTAGTCATCCCTGACAAAAATATAAAATTAAACTTCAAATTACCTCTAAACTGGTAGGATGCTAAAATACTCTACAATCCTAAGGGCCCTTTCACGCGATATGCATTTTTAAAGGCATACGTTTTAAGGCATGAGTCAACACATATATAAAAATGCATGCATTTTCCCCATTACACATCTGCAGTTGCATTTTTAAACAAAGCAATTAAAATGCGTAGAAAATGTGTGCAGCAAGGGCGTTATAAAACACACATGTGCTTATACTGCATATTTAAAAATGCACACATGCAATGAAAATGGTAACATTGGTCTTCTATGGAAAAATGCAGTACCGTAAAACACACGCGTAAAAAATATGCGTGCATATGTAGGGCCCTTATACAAATATACTGTACTTTAATGCTGTTCCTGCCCATTATGCCCATTAGGGCTTGTCCCTACTTCTGGTTGCTGGGCGTGCGTGGATGCAGCTTTTAACTGTGCCCATTCATTCATGGACAGATGCATTGACTCTGCACTAGTGGCAAGACGAAAGCGGCCAACCGCGACAAACCGTACCGCAGCAACTGCAGGGCGTCGACTGCTTGCCGCTTACCACTAGTGCAGAGTCAATGCAGCTGTCCATGAATGAATGGTTGAGGTTAAAAATCACAACATGCAATTTTTTACAGCGTCCATGGCTCGCAGCCAAAAATGCGGGAACCACCCACCTATGTGTGGAAAGGGCTATTTAAATTAATGGAAGAGGCTGTCCACGGTCGCCGCTGCATGGTTCCATACCGGCAGGCTGCGCAAATGGGGACAAGCCCTTAGATGTCACTAGATAATTGTTTTCAATGCTAAATACGTATCTCTTGGGAGCATTATTCAGTCTCTTCTATGGTCTTTCAACACCCAATAGGTGAGTATAGGTCCACTATGCAGAAAGTAGCTTCAACCTAAGCAGAAAGGTCTGACCATTGCTATCAAAATTATTAAGTAAATTAAAATTTCTCCACAAGTGGAAGCAGTGTTTTTTGTAAAGGGTTGACATGCTCAGTGCTTAATCAGATGTAAAGCTCATGTTTCCTGCTTATTTAAGTACCCAGCTTAATCTATCTATGTTAACTGGAAGACATTCATTGAATTTTGTTTTGATGCATCTGGATTGCATTAACTGAAAATACCCTCCCCATAACCAGAATTACAATTAGTAATGTAAATAAGCACAATGGACGGACCCAAAAGTAGGCTCCAGGTACTTTTCTTAGGTTTTTTTTTTGTTTATCTGCTAGAAACCATGGAAAAGGTCTAAATTAAAGCTTTGCATACAGGTCATTAATATGCACAAGATTTAGGCAAATGCCAAACATGTATCCTGGGATAAAAATAGTTTGAATGTTAAATGAGTTTTACAAATTAGCCTTCAAAATAAAATATTCATATTTAATATCAAAAAATGCTTTAGTAATTGCTGCACTTTTAGTTTTATTGCCATATATGCAGTGCGGTGTTGAAATGATGCTTCATAGATCAGCATAATTACTCTTGCATTGAAAAAACGTGATCTCAGTCATTAATCTTGATGACATCTTAAATCTTATGAAATTGTATATATTGTAGTAATTCCTGATTAAAATGGGTGTCCAATTCAGTCTAATTCTTTAGAGTATACTATGCATAATTTGAGCTCCACAAATTGTTATTCTAAAACATTTTTATCAATTTAGGTTATAAGGGTTTTCTACAAAGCAGGCTAAAAAATGAAGGGTAGTAACTTACTGGAGGGATTTAACTTTTGAAGTCTCAAAAACCAGAAATTGTGATGAGTTGCCATGGTCAGTGAACTTTAATATTTGTCTTGATGTGGTATGGTATTGGGCTAGGTTTGGCTTGGAAGGGGGGGGGGGGGGCAGAGGCTCCTTGTCCCACATTTCCTGGCCAGCCAGGTCTGCCAAAGTGAGCCTGGAATAGGCAGAAGTGGGGGACACTTGTTTGCTGCTACCCCTTTTTCTGGCCTTGCCAAGGTCCATGCATAAAGGGGTCTGGCATTAAAAAAATGGGGGACCACTTATCAATTATAAGTTACCAATTATAATTATCAATTAACCTCCCTAGCGCACTGCTGAGGTACAGATTTCTGTACCAAAAGCACACCATAGACTTTAACTGAATGTTTTTTTAATGTTGTAGGCCTGTAACTAACCAAAATCTGTCCGTACAAGGGTCTAGTAGAACTATCATTAGTGATCGTCCGCGAACCCGTATTTTCCGTTCGCGACGCGAACGCGACATTTGTAAAGTTCGCGACACGCACACGCCATACTTAATGGTGGCAACATTAAAAAACAAAGGGACCCCTTTCGGCCACAATGTTTTGGTAACTTGTTTAAGGGTCAAACCCTGGACATGACATGACAAAGGGGAATCCATGCAAACTCCCAAGAATTTTTTTTTTCACAAAATAAATCCGCACCAAAGATTTCAATGATAGTCAATGGTCGCGTCGCGTTGGCTGTTTTTTTTTCGCGTCATCTTCGCATCGCGTTGCGGGTTTTTCGCGTCGCTCATGGGCATTGAACACCTGGACAATGATGGACAGAAGGGGAATATCCAGGGCAAAACTCCCAAGAAAAATTTTTTTTTCACAAATAAATCCGCACCACAGATTTCACATGAAGTCAATGGATCCGTTGCGTTGGCGGTTTTCCGCGTCCAATCTTCTTCGCGTCGCCCCCCCCCTTTGGGCGGTTTTTCGCGTCGTTTTCGCGTCACTCATGGCATTTGCCCGTGTCACCAACCTTTGCCCGTGCACCACCTTTGCCCGTGTACCACCCATTGCCCGTGTCACCACTATTGCCCGTGTCCACTGCCCTTTGTCCGGTCACCACCATTTGCCCGTGTCACTGACATTTGTCCATGTCTCCACGCTCTCAGCAGCATGTGATGGCCATCGATCTCCTTTCTGTGTGATAGAGGGTAGGATGGTCCGTAGTGGTGTGGGTGTTGCTGATTGGCTGGAATTATGCCTGCTGGACTCAGACTCACAGTGTCAAAGTTTGTTCAATGTAAAAAGATAGGTGGTGCGCACGTATTTTTTTGGCCATGTGTTCGAGTATCGCGCGAACGCGAACATGCGATATCGCTCGGCGAACATATTTCGGCGGCGAACAGTCGGAAGACAGGTCTCTTACTATAATAATTGTGAACAAACAATTAGGTAAAAAAAAAATAAAATAAATTTTTATGTAATAAAAAAATAATAATAAAAAAGGTATCAATTTGTGATGGAAATTCATCTAAAATACACTCTTAGTATGAGGATTTCAACAGTATGTATTTATATTTGTTTATAAGAAAAGTTTAAAATAACAAGTTCAATTTAAGTGTTTTGTGTGTTTTTTCTACTTTTAATTTTATTTGGATACCATCTCATTTGTCTGTATCCAGTCAAGTGCTCTTTTAAATTTTGGCTCCTCCACCCCCAGTGTAATCTCAATCAGGAGGACGATCGTGAGAGAGTTTAAAAGACAGATGGGGGGGCTTGGGGGGGGAGACTTTTTTTTCAGTGTGCATTTAAATTTTTATTCAAACGGAATACAAGCTTTCTAAAGCGGTCTTAGTCTGATTTGAAAGCAGTAAGTTTAAAACGAAAACCACTCTAAACAGACTGGTTTGATGGTAAAAACTACTGTTTGCTTGCGATCGGCAGAATCAGCTGAGTGTTCCTCTTCTCCTGGCCGGTGTCACATCGCTACTTTTCCTGTACTCCCGGAGGAGGGGGGGGGGCGACTCGTCTTCCTCTCGACGAAACCTAAGTTTCCATACTTGAATTACGCTGATCACACTCCTCTGTTTGAGAGTAAAACTGTGATCAGAGCGATTGAATTGTGAAAACAATGCTGTTCTTGAATGAGAGATTTCTGCTGCAATCTCAGAGCAAACTCTGAGATTTCCTCAGTCCAACCACTGTGAGCCACATTCTCAATGAATACTGTTTCAGAGTGGTTAAAGAAAAAAAATCATGCTCGCAATCGCCCTCCCCCCCCCCCCCCGGTCCGCAGACTGTAATGACGTGACACAGGGGAGGTAGTTGGTGGAGAGTGATCTTCTCCTCTCCCGAAGGCCTGCAGCATTGGACTGAACCATTACGGACCGCCGAGTCAGTGATCCAGCGCTGCAGGGAGCCTCTTCAGGGGTCACTTTTTCCAGTGCACTTTTTGCATCATCCAGAGAGAACAAGCTGGGTGTCGGCTCAACCGCTCGGGAGGTTACAACAGAACTACTGACGAACCAAAGGGCTAACGATTATAAACGTTCTGTGTGAAAGTTCTAGTATAAATAACTGAAAGTGTTTGTTTTTTGGAGACACCGTTGGAATTTTTATTGCATAAAAGTTTCTAAACTTAATGTCATTCCCCAGCAGGCCCCATGTTAACTTTAAATAATCAATATGGAAAGACACCTCGATGTACAGAGATCAGGAGACACAGCAGAAAGAAATTCTAAATGTAAAATAATACTTTCCTGTTCTGGTTACCTTAATATGTCATATGTACATTATATAGATATACGCCTCCAGTAATTGATTTTGGAAATATGTAGTTGTTAATATGCTATTTATTTTTTGACAAAACACAGGAAATCTGTTCATCCTTAATATATTATATACTCAAGAGAAATACAACAGTCTCTTCCATTTAACCTATATTTAAATGTAATCCTAGCATAAAATAGGAGGGCACATTAAATACCCTGGGAACCAACATTTCAATTATGCACATGATAATACCTGGAGGGAAAAGAGAGTTTATCATATATTTTTTTTTCTGGGGGGGGGGGGGGGGTCTAGTCCTTCGGATACTCCTGTTGGAAATGCTATTTACAAATTAGCTTTACATTTTTTTTAAATTTGAAGCACTATACAAAGACCGTCTCTGGGTTTCCTGTAGTGTAAATGGTGCGCATACATTGTGCGATATTTTCATTAATTCTTTAAGGCAAGTCGTACTGATTTGATTCATACAACACCTGTAAATGCGATCAAACAATTGATCAAGTGAAAGTCAATTTCAAGAATCGGCCATGTTGGTAAAATTAATCAATCGTACTGGTATCTGACGATTTGTATTTGATCATAGTATGAACATTCAACCCATAGTACAAACGGGAACAATCACAATCGATGTTAGAATGGCAGTCGATAGTAAATCACACTACATGTACGAATCCAAAATTATCGGGTCAAAGTCAACTCTGTTCATGGCTCGCTTAAAGCATAATTCGGATACACTGCACAATTTTTCCAACCTTTCCTGACTCCTCCCCCCCAAATCTATCCTGGCTTTTTTATTTTTATCATCCCTTATTGCTAGATATTAAGTTACCCATAAACCTAAGCAGACACCTGATACTAAAATATTACTTTTTGGTCACAACTATTATTGCTAATTGGGAAATGAGTTAACAAGACCTATTATAAAGGTACAAACACACACAAAACACCTTCCTACTGTAACCTCGTGTGGATTGTGATGTGTGGGATGGTGGGAGCTTACAAAGGCACAGGAAATTTGGGTTGGAACTGTATGGCAATATGAATCAGTAAGTTATTAAAAAATACTGTAGGAAAATTTTCACTGAATAGCCAGGAGCTGCGCATTTGAGGATACTAGCCCTTTAAATATACAATGATGCAAACCACAAATGCCACGTCCACCTATCATTTTGCTACATAAATGTAAGTGGAGGTTTTGGATTGTGGGCCATCTTCTTAGCCTCCTGAAC
>CM070039.1:48647057-48659338 GCA_036250615.1 Ptychadena robeensis
GTTCGCGCCATCACTACTTAGAGATCAGCAGCTGCAGATTAGTTTGATGTCCTTTTGCTTTCAACTGGGATTGGCTCCCCTAAGTTACAATCTGGAGTGTGACATATTAATGATATTAATTTGCTGTGATAGTATTACTAAGAGTAGGGAATCCTGCTGCTTACTTATATCATGCTTTCTCAGTTCTTTCCTTTTGATCACATCTTTTTAGCTTTCCATCACATTGCAAACTTCCCTTCTCTTCTAGTATAACTTTCTTAAGTAAAGAGAAATACTTTTTAAATCTTACATCACAAAATGTGTAACTAAGAAAAAATGGAGCCCATGATAATCATAAATATTATTATATCAATATTAAAGCAAATGTCTCAAAGAGGATGAACCAGCATAGTGATGGTGAAGTGCTCCAAATCCCCCCCCCCCCCAAATATACTGTATTATTAAAAATATTTTAATATTATTAATAGCTTTTATTTATATGGCGCTAAAATATTACGCAGCACTGTACATAACAATAAGAGTTGAGATGTAACACAAGATAACACACAGAAAAAGGTTATGCCACAGGAGGAGTTGAGGACCCTGCCCAATCTGGCTTACAATGCCCCCAATGTCACTGCCATCTCCACTACTGGCAAATTAATCCTGTTCTGTCAGTCTGCCTGTGTCAATCATCCTGCAATACTGTCCATGTCACTAAATGGTGAAAAGAGTTTTCAATGCTAAAAAACATATCTGCTGAGACTTGGTAAACTAGCATTACTGAGGCAGTTTACCAAGTCTACTTGCATTTGGCTGAGTGGGGAAGCCAGTTTGGTTCCATGGTATCATTAAAGGGGCACAGTGACACAGGGATATAATGATTTATTGATTACAGGTACTTTAAAATGTATTTCTTAGGGTGTGCTTTGTTTATGAGGGCCAAAAAGATTTGGTCGGCAGACAAAAGTTGACAAAAAGTTGACAAAAGGGCCAGAGTTGGACACTTATGCTCTTGGCCAAAGTATAAAAAACCCCCATAGAAGATCCAGTAGATAGTGATATTTTGTTTGCTAAAGAAAGTATTTAATAAAATGTTAAAATTCTTGGTTTTTCCTTTTTATGCTTTGTTGTATCACAATTGTTTCAAGGTCCTTCAGCCTTTAGCAAATCATCCACGCTTCTAGAATGTTTCTGTCAATTCTTAAGAATAAAATAGCAATAATGACCAACCCATGTTTGTTCCTTTGGCCTGTCATACTCTCTACCTGTGTGTTATCTTGTGTTGTCTCAACTCTAATTTATTGTACAGCGCTGCGTAATATGTTGGCGCTATATAAATAAATGATGATGATGATAATAATAATATCTTTGAACTTAGCAGTTTCCTGTTGCATTGAGTGATTTGCTCCTGTGAAAAATAAAATGGTCCGCATTTTACATGCATTTATATTAATTACATGCCAAAAAATTAAAAAAATTAAATTAAATTTTAAAATTGCAAAAAATTTAAATGTAATTTAACAATTTGAAAATGTGAAAATGTAAAAATATTTTAATATAACAAATCTGTGTTTTAAATATGCCACCCTGAAGCCTCGTTGAAAGTTCTTTGTAAGATTAAAGGTTTGTGTCATTAAGCTGGGCACACACAGTTCCTTTTCAATTGATCAACGTAAAATATGATTGTATTACATTTAGATTTAGAGTTTTTACCAGCATTGAATGTAATAGATTGAAAACAGATATATTCCTTTCCTAAGCCCTGTGTGCATGTTCCCCAGTACCATCAAATACAAATGGACGAATGACTGAACAAATGGAAAAATTAAACCTTTTATGCCCACCTTTAGAATTGACAATTGATTATCAAACATAAATGCAACAAACCAGTTGTCTGTCACTGTGTAAACAGACCATATCCAGTGGTAAATGTGCCAGGGGGCGTATCCTAGAAAGAGTTCAGGATAGTATTTGACTACTACAGTCTGTTACTGTGCAGTTTTTGTTTAGTTTTTGTTTAGAGCCTGGACCCTGGGCTGGAAGGAAAGGAACTGGGTGGGCCTTCCCATTCTATCCAGGAATTTACACCTGCTGGACATCCTGGAGGGAGCTGGGTGTGTTTCCACATAAGGAGCTGAGACCAGAGTGTCAGTGCTCCTGACCAGATAGGACACAGACAGTGGGCAGTGGTTACAGGGGGCTCAAAGGGAGTGTGGGACCCAGGCCTGTTGCTACTGGGAGACCAGTGACATTTTTTACCTGAAGTTAAAGGGAATAACCCTTGTTGGGTGTGTGCAAGCCTGGAGGCTTGGCATTGTCTATTGATTTTATTGATTTTTATTATTGATCTTTTGTTTCTTTTGGATTGCTAATAAGCCCTGCAAGAATGTGTTTTTTTTGTGGACAATAAACATAGGCAGGGAGCCTATGTTTTTGTGGATGTACCTCATTAACAGCTGCCATTTGAAGCTGAACCCCAACATCAGATAATGACTAACATACACAGATACATTGTAACAGATTATTTTATTAGTGATAAAAAACTTCTTATTTCCAGTTATCCAATTGGATGCACTAAAAAGGTAATGGGAAAAGCAAATCATTGCATCTAGCAGTGTTGAGAACTCCCTGCTGATTTAGAGCAGATTAAAGGAGGATGATGAGTAAGCAAAAAATAATAAATAAGCAATGTAAAGTCTTGCAGTGCTCTATGCCACACTGCTAGACATGTGTTGCAGTACGAGAGATTGGCAATGAGATTCACTTCTGAAAAGAACATAATCTCGGAGCCTTGTATAGAGAAGAGCAACAACCCAACTATGTTGTCAATGTAGCTAAAATAAGATCTTTATGAAAAGCAGGGAGATTATCTTAAAATATTTCATTGCTTGTTCGTGAAGGAATGAGGGATAAACCAGTGGCGGTTTTACGCATGGGCAACATGGGTGGTTGCCCAGGGCCACATTGTGATGGGTAGAGATGGATGAACTGTCCACAAGGCGAAAAGTTCATTGCAAACATCACATGTTCGCTTTTCTTTTCATATGTTCCCGGCGAACAGTATGTATATTCAACAGTCCCCTTTCGCTGGTGAGAAGAAGTTTACTGTTCTTCCACCGGCAGGATTAGGCGCGGAAAGATCCAGCCAGAGGAAAAAAGTTTTTTTTCTGATTTATCTTGTTAATAACTTTTAAAACAAAAAATCATTGGTTTGCTGCGCTTAAAAAGGTGACAACTTTTAGCAGCCATTAGGGTACTGTTCATAGCTATGTCCTTGGTCAGCGTGTTTGATCAAGGAACCGATGGCACCACTGATCTGTAATATGTTGTTTTTTTACAGTTTTTGTTGTTCAAGTAATTACTATATCTCTTTTGTGCTCGTTAAGGCTCGATGTTCCCAACTGGGCACTCCTGTCCAAACTTTTGCAGGGAACTCTGTGGGCATTTAGATTACGCTTCCATGACAGATTTATCGGGTGAACGGTTCATGTTGCATTTGCCAAACAGTGGTTATCGCTTGTTTACCTGGCATGTAAATGAACCATAACTTGTTGAGGCCAAAATTATTAGATCCTTTATGAAAATTAGAAAAGTCCCTTGATTCCTCCATGAAAATGACCAATTACAACAAATACACTATAAAAACGAAGTTTCTTAGGATATTTTATTGATACACTGAGTTAAAACAAGAAAGGGCAAAATGAGACATCAAAAATTGTTTGCCCCCTGGCCATTAAAAGTCAATAGTGATAGCCGAACTTCGGCCAGGTCCGTCCGTGAACAGGTGTGAACATTTCAAAGTCCACCTGCTGGCGGGAAGATTCAAATTCCCTGCACAGTTCCCGGATTTGATACCCGGACGTATCATTGACGTAACTTCTGGTTTGAGTTGGTTTTCTTTCAAGAGAGACCAGCCTCTCTCTGTGGTCTCTCCTGAAAGAATTCTTCCACTGGCGGAGTAGTCACCTACTTCCCGCCAGTGAACAGGGCAGGTCGAACACCCATACTGTTCGCTGCCATCATTAATAGTCAATAGTGTACCCTTGCCACAACTGACAACCATCTCCTAGAACAGTTCTTTACTAGGTTGGCACAGGTCTCAGGATTTTGGCCCATTCCTACATTGCAAATTGTTCACTATCTGGCAGCCTCTACTGGCCTTAAATTCCTTAACCCCCGTATGGCATCTACACAGCATTAAACATGACATCTGCCACAGACTAGTGCAGAACAGGTATGTTTATTGTTTTAGCATTTTGGAGAGATTTTGAACTATTTTTACCACACCAAGGTACTTGAGGTTTTTAAACCCCTTTTTGGCTTTTGTCTTTAGGTGCACTTTAATTTAATTTTGGTAACTATGCCCTACAAAAAAAAGTAATTTGGAAATACATAAATAACTTTTAGATTTACAAAACAGGACAGATCATGCTATCAAAGTAGTACACTAATTGAAAAAGATACCCCATTATCTGCCACTGCCATTGAAAGCCCAGAGACTGATAAGGATGCTGGGCTATTTTGGACACATGGCTCATAATACTAGATAGACACCAAACATACGGCAAATAAATGAGGCAGCCAAACCAGTGACATAAGCCATTAAATGTGATGTGTTTGATGAATGTGTGCTCCTGTGGAGGGACTACAGTGCATGCAGGGTGAGTGCACATCAGAGTGATCTTCTAATTGATCTTCTGTACATTTTAAAATCCATCTCAACTCAGTGAAAATAAGTGTCAGTGTGTATTGAAAACATTAAGGTCAAAGTGATTAAAAAATAAAAAACTAGCCTTGTAATAATTCATATGAACATCAATACGATACTTTAATTTTTCTATCTTAAAGTGTAATGCTTTGCATTGTATTATAGAGGATTTAATAGATATTCAGTAAAATTAGTTTAAAGGGGGGGGGGGGGGGATAAATGTAACTAGAATATAGCTAATCAAAAGGTGACATCAAAAGCAGACCCTGTAGTTCTCTTGTTTAAATATTTAAGGAAACTCTGTATGTGTAAAAATACTTTGAAAAGGTTTGACACAATAATGTGTTGTGCCACCTGAATAGCGTCATTATGTTTTCAAAGCATATTTCTTCTGCACTCTTTTGATGCTGAGAATCTAAGAAAAGATATCTTGTATCGTATGAGATAGATAAAAATCTTGTGTGATGATGCTACACAATGCTAAAATGTGTTTTTCTATCATTTTACAGTGGTTTCCATGGGCCGCTGCCCTTTGCTAATAGTTCTTTGCCTAAATAATGTTGTTCATATGTGGTTTTAGCAGGAAGACTAATTTGTTCTCTGGTTTATGACATTAGTAGGGTTGTAATACAAAGGACAGAACATAAAGCTTTCTCCATTATCCATTATATGAAGACATAACCCGCAATACCAAAAATACCAGCAATAACCAAAAATACACATGTACAAGATGTTCCATTTCTTTCTCTCATTCTGCATATAACATCAGTAAACAATAGTCCTTTATGAATAATGATTTTGGTGCCTGAGCATCTGACTAAACAGACCCAGTTTTACAATATTTTCCAGTGTTTTTAAGTTATAAATCTTCATAATTGAAAATCTTTTTTTTTCATGGGCAATGTCTTCATATTCTTATCACTTTTCAATATAAAAAAGAGAGATCTATATAATTATGAAATATACTAAAACCAACAGTATTATGACACCACCTCATATCACTAAATCAGGTGATCTAATGACTTCCATGGTTGCGAGTGTATAAAGTCATTTGTGAAATAATGGGTCGGTCTTGGGAACTCCAGCATGGTAATTCCACATGTACAATTAATCAATTCATAAAATGTATTTTGTTAATTCACAGTCAAACATTTAGTGGTGTTATAGAAAAGTTAAAGCAATTGATATCAACAAGAAGTGGCACTAGAGAGTCAGGTTAGAACTTAACATTACAAGGAAGTCAACTTTCTGCAAATGCAAGAGCTACAGTGCATAAGGGTATGGGTTTAAAAGAGGTACCAGTGGACTCTAGAGCAGTGTAGATGTGTTCTCTGGAGTGATTAATCATGCCTCTGTCTGGGTCTGGTTGAAAAATAGGTAAAAAATAGTTGTGCACAATTGTCAGCAGTAACACAGTTGAAGTGATATCAGTGACCACAAAGACCATCAGGTGTGTGTATGGTTAAAGCAAAAATCACAGAGTTAAAATGGGTCAGTATGAGGGGTGGGTGATAAGGTTTTGTGTAGGTGTGCAGCTGCTAATATAAAGGAGTAGTGTGCACCCCCTGTTAAAGAACAACAACATTAGATATACAACCTACTGCCACAAAGTTAAGTTCAGTAAATGACAAAGGAGTAGAGAAGTGATCATGGCATCTACACTGCTGTATACACATGGCCTTGTTGGAGACCACTTTGGTCCTTTGGTAAATGCCACAAAAAGAGGACTGCATTATACCAAGTTTAAAGTTTGGAGGCAGTGGAGTTATGGGTGGGGTTGTTTTCCAGGAGTTAGGCTTGGCCACTTAGTTCCGGTGAAGAACCTGTTATGCTTCAGGATACCAAGACATATTGAACTATTTCTTGTTTTCAATTAATGAAAGCTTATGGATTCAAAATGGAATATTCATGTGTGTAAAAAACGGGCATCCCTACACCTTTGGCAAAATAGTGTAATCATATCCCTATAAACCTATTTGATAAAAATATATAAATAACAATAAAAATATGTTAAATAACAATAAACATTAGTATTATATATCTGCCACCTGGGTTAATTTTTTTGATGTTTAATCCTCTTGATCCTCTAAAATGTGGTTTGGAGGTCAGCACAATTTTACCACATTCAGAGACCTACCAAATAAAGTTGGAGGTAATCATGAAATGCAGTCTATAGCCACATGTACAGAGGCAGTGATGACCACAACATTCTTCTAGATAAGAAAGCATTCCCTTGGTATTGATGAGCACTAATATAAGGAGTCTTGCGATAAGATGAGAATGTCATATAACAAATCTTAGTAGAGTGAGGAAGATTTATAGTTTTTCTGTGTGTGTCCCCATGGAAGATTACCCTTTCCTTCTGTCCAGGTGACAGATGGCAGAAGTGATCTCATAAGAGACAGTGACAACATTTATCTTTTTAATAATACAAACAATGTGAAGAATAAACCTTCAGAGTAGTAGAAGAAATGAAGACAGCATGTATCATTTGAAAAAATCAAATAAATGGGTCACATATATCATTGAAAAACTATGAAGCATTAACAATTTCTGAAAACTATTTAAAACTAAAAATATAACTGAGCTTTAACTGACTTTTCACAAACTTTAATATCCATCCAAGCAATGATAGGTAGTTTGTTTAGTCTTAGAAGAACCATGTTGGGCATAAACCTATTGCCTATGGTTTGACAAAACAAGCACATATAAGTCGTTTAGTAAAATAGCAGACACTGGGTTTCTTTAATTCAACTGAATATGAGTTTAGAAATACACATGTTCCAATTCTAAAATGCTTAGTTCCAGTAGAAATGTCATCTACAATGGGAAAATTTTGAATGGACAAAAGGCTGAGAAGTTACCTTACCAAGAATGCCTATAAATTAGATGCCATTACCTTAATGGATGAAGTTAGCAGCCAGAATTCTGAATCTCAATGCCTGCACCAGTAACAAATAAATTCATGAATTACAAATACAATTTTAAATAATTTAATAACGAAAAATCGTATTTAGGAAAATAAACTAGATATGAATGGGACATGGTAAATAACCACATGCATCACAATACAAAATAATCCTTGCTCAACTAACTTGGAGCAGATAACCATAGCACGTCTAATAAATAAAAGATTGCTCGCTCCATATGTTTGTGGTCTTAGCCATGCCCCCTTATAACCTTCTGTTACAAACCTACAGTATTTAAGTTAGAAATATTATATAAAAGGTTGTTCTTGTGAGTGATGCATGCTGGGAAATGTAGTCCTTTATATTAGGACTATCTATAAGGTGACATTAGAAGCAGGATGACTTTGCAGGATACTGTGCCACTCAAAGAACAATAAAGCATACATGGAAAGTCGACTTGACTTAAAACCAGAATAAATAAAACATTTTTAAGAAATGGAATGTTGATCTGCTACATAACAAGTTTAATGTGCATGCATGTCCTTACATTGATATGTGTTATGTGAATATAACACTTCTTTGAATGTAAAAGCAACTTACTTTTTTTATTGCAGCCATTCTTGTCCTTTTACTGTCATTGACTGTGTGCCCATATCTAATCTAACTGTAGATTGGTATTCAATGGGTCAATAAAAATTGTTGATAAAAGTGAAGTAGTAGCATCTGTCTTATATGTGCATCATTAGTAATGGTATATTAATTGGGCACTTGTACTGGGCAACATACAGTAAGTACGTTATGAGCAATGGATACATTCTGTATAGCTGGAGAGCTCTCAGGCATTGCAGTTTCTCTCTAATGGGCTGAAACATTATTCCTCGAGCTGTGCCAATTGTCCTTGATGCAGCTGGTCAAGAAAATCTTTATCTCTGTTTAGAGACATTAAAGTAAAGCTGTTGTTAATGATAAGAATTGTATTAGTTTCACAGTAAAGAAAGATAACTTATTGCTGTGTTGTTCTTGCAACCCCAACATTTTTTTAACAAAAGCTTTCTGGTGATTTATTGACATGTCAGAAATATTGGGTATCTGTGTATTTCAGAATGGTGTTCTCATCACACTTTTTAAAGCTGAACTAAGCTTAAACTTTTTTTGATAGATGTGGTTTTAACCCAATGGCTAATGGCTCCAATGTGCTGGGATAATGAACACTATACAGCAAAGAAGTGTCACGCAGAGGTAAGGTGGTTTGGGTCTGGTAGAGCTCCATGCTATTGGGTTGTTAACTGGCATGAAATCTGTAAAAACAACATGGCAACAGTACAGAGTACAGTACAAAATAATTTTAAACATTCTTATTGTTCTTTTGTATGTAGGAGTTTGAGCACTTGTGATGAACGGAAATGTTTTTCCACCCATGCACAACCCTGGACATGCTGCAAACATAAACCTCCCACCATGACTAAAGGGATGCCTAGATATGTGTAGCCTGGAGATCCAGGAGCTGCAGAGAACAGGCAGAGAAATCTTCCATAAGATATACATGCAGAGACTGAACTATTCACACAGGTAAGAGGGGAAGGCAAAGATTTACATTACAGCTGTGGTTACTGAGTAATGTTGAGAAAGAATATTTGAAATTCGAATATATATTCAACAAATATCCAACATTCGAAAATTTACAATATTTCACAAATGTGCACCTGGATATTCACAATGGCGGATATTCATTATAGTAGCGGCATACATCGTGCATAATTGTGCACATTGCAAATGGATATGCGCAATATGCACAGTGCTCGTACTGGCTAAGATCACAGAATGAAGAAGAAAAAATGTAAGGTTTGTTCTGAATCTTTGAGAATAATTGTGAACAGCTACGCATGATGTAAGGCATTTTACAATTTACAACAGTGGTGGCCAACTAAGTTGATATGGAGGGCCACAAGTGCGGCCCTCAGCATAACTAAAGGGCCACACATAACTATGTCAATCTATACTGACATTTTTTAATGAAGAAATGACATCAGGCAGAGCTGTTATTTCTTCATTATTTTAAATTTTTAAATAAAAGAAACCTTGTTTTAAAGATACTTCAAGCATTAGGGAACATTGTAGTGTGGTAATGCACAATGTGTGTCATATACATCATTAAAGGTTATGTGCCGCAATATTGGTCGCTGATTGGCTTTTACGTGCACTTATTACGTAAGTTTATCACCTCTCCTCCTCTTCTTACTCTAAAAAGATCCCAGACGAGGACCTGTTACCATGGGATCGGTGGACAGGCGAGTTCCTGCATTAACAGTTAGGTTTCGGGGACTTCATGTAGAGGACTGAAGGGGGCCGCCAAAGAACGCCCAAAGGGCCTAATGCAGCCCCCTGGTAATTTTCCTTAATATATTTGCGAAATTATGCGAACTCGAATATACCATATGTCGCTCACCACTATTACTTAGGAAGATTTGAGTCCTCTTGCTGACTTAAAAGTCTTTTATCTCTTGTAAAAAAACAATGTCACCTTTCCTCTGGGAGTAAACTAGTGTCACTCAGTGTGGATTGCTGGCTAATGCCACTAATTACTCACAATTACTTTAAACCATTTGTGTAACTGGAAGTAATGCTTTTCTTTCTGCTTTTCTTTTGGGAAAGCTCTGAGCTATGCTGCTTTAATCTGTATGTATCTTAATGGTCCCCATGCATGGGTAGATTCCTGTGCGATCGACCTACAATCGATCACAGCTTGGTGGCGCAGAGCTGAGATCCGGAGCCAAGAACAGGCTCCCCTCCTTTGCAGTCCTTTGTGTCCTACTCTCTGCTCTGTCTGTCAGATCAACCGGGATTGTCTGTTACCAGGTTGAACTAGAAAAGATAGACAACTCAATTCTTTAATAGACTCTAGGACCGTTAACACACGTGGTGCTCAATTGTGCTTTAATCTATATATAAAAATCAAGCTCTGTATGCCTAGCTTAAGTAACAGAAACCCATCACATCTACATGTTTCGAAGGCACCAGTAATGAGTAACAGTCCATAATGCCTTGTGAGATTGCATGTATACTTTAAAATAGAGTCATAACAGCTATTAAAAGAAAATTATACTCATCCCTATTACATACAAACGTCTACATGTAATGGGATTAGAGGAGACCAATTTTAATGTAAATTAATAAAATTAATAAAATTATTTATTTTTTATTTTAATAAAAATAATTCCATCTGTTTTATCTAAAACATTACTAGATTAGTCATTAGGAGGAACTATAATTAAGTCTCCTCTTTCCAAAATTACAAATAGTACTGGCATGCTAATTGTGTGAGCCAAAGAAGACCGATCTCAATGTGAATGACTCAAATAACTTTTTTTGAATCCCTTTTAATTAAACGATCTTTTCAAAAATAGGCATATACGTAGAATCTCTTCTATTTCTTGTGTTCTTTCCTGTAGAATGCTTAACTTACACAGAAGCTTAAGCACACACAGAAATATCTCATTAAAAATAAATAATCCTCTATTTGAATTTGAAAAAAAGATTGCCAAATGTATCTCACTAAAAAGGAAATGATCTCTGTTTCTCTGACTCCTGCTCCTGATGTGCAGTGCCAAGTACGCCTGTAATTACCTCCTATTAAAAATAATATATCGCTGCTATTCCTCTAATTTCTGCCCATGATCTTTCCTTGCTGTCCCACTGCTAGACATACCCACAAATATTTTCTCTTGCTTTTATTAAAACATTTTCTTTTTCTATATTAAACAAAGTAATCTCTGCTATGTTTAGCCAATCCCCCTTCTTGAAAAAAAGTCATAGCAAACCTGAACTTAATTTTGCTTCTTTGGTTCTCCATTCTGCTATGTTTTAATTGCCTAATTAAAGTTATTTTTCTATTGCATTGTGTCATCTCCCTTAAACTCCCTAGCTGTAACCCAGAGTATAGCTTGGAGTCGACTTATTTACCAAAAACGATAACACTCAGGGTAGCTTACCTTCTCCATGTTAGCACCATCCTCCAGTATCAGAGGTCTACATGCTCGTCACAGGACCCACCTCACAAAGTCAGTGATTATGCTGGGGAGGTTTTTGTAAAACAGGCATAGGCCTCTTGGCTCATCACATCTGGTGTCATTGATAACACCGATAATAAACAGCAGGGTGGAGAGCAGGCAGGAATATCTGTGCCACAAGCTGTAGAATGTTATCTGCTTCATAAAGACTGTCATCTTGATTACATCAAATTATGAAACTGATTTTTGCTGCATAGTTTATGGACCTGCAAACTTTTCTTATTGTAAAGACCTAATTCTTTTTGGAACAAAAAAAACAGCTAAAGATGTTAGAACTAAAGATATGTGTGAAATTTTATTTACAATAAATTTATTTATTAGCTCAACCATTTTAGGTTTTTGTCTAATAAAATGGGTACTTTTTAAAGATTCCATCTCTAGAAAGTATAAACTAAAGAAGATTAAAGAAGTTTTTAGCCACAAAGGGTCACAAATAAAGCTAAGGAAATAAACTGGAAAAAAACTATTAATTGGACTACAGAACACTTAAACAGAAAGACATGACACCCAGATCCCAAAGGAACCTAATGGTTTCAAGCTCTTATATTTATAGATTATTTTTCGTAGATTCTTGTGGTGAATAGTGATGAGTGAAAAGTTCACCTGGCGGACAGT
>CM070039.1:48668863-48679149 GCA_036250615.1 Ptychadena robeensis
GGGGATCTACAAGGAGGGTGCTGGTGGGAAAAGGAGAACTCAGACAGTCTCGGACGGAAAAAATTACCCCTTCCTCCCTCCTAGACATCTAGGCTGACAGCCGAGATATCTAAGGGGACCTACCGTATTAGATGATATACTATGGGTGGGCTGGATAGATGTTAACCAGTCCAATGTGGGTGGAGAGCTGGATCCTCGTTGGAAAATCTACCCACATGGGAGGCCTAGGAGTGACATACATATTATCAGACATGAAAGGAGCAAAGCTCCCAAATGGTGGAAGGGAAAGGAAGAAAAGAGTAGAAAGGCCGTCTTACCAATGAAGGGATAAAGGACCGCTACAACCTCAGGGGTCAGGTACCGACCCTGAACTGCTGATTCAACCCAAAACACCAGCCCCTCTTGTAGTCCCATCAAAGGACCTACACCTGTGAAGGTGTACACATTCATAGTAATTTATTTAAAATTGAAGGACTGTATTAACTACATAAATATGCAACGTGTGAAGTAAGCCTGAATTCAAGATAACGGATGCCAAGGAGAGGACTTTACTATTTCTGTTATTATAAGGAATTTAAGGTTTTGCAGTTGACTGCTGGGTTGCTCTATTTTCCCTGTTTGATCTACAGTGACTATTACTGATTTTTTAATGTGGTTTCTGATTAGCTCTGACATTTTATCTATTTGCAACGAAAAATTATATTATCTAGATTATTAAATGGCAATCACCTACAGTATATAGTAATCACTGACCCTCAACAATCTTTTATGTACTTTAAAGACCACTTGCTTCAGACCGGTTCTCTCACTAATTGTTTACTTAATGAAGAAAAGCTAGTTTGTCTATGTGTCCATAGAGTTGTTCTAGAGAATTAGACTAATCTGTCTACTGTGACAATTCTAAAAATGAATCATTAAATCTATTTAGACTAGGAAAATTACAGTAAATGTTTTGTATGGTGAAAATATATAGCAATGAATTTAGCTGTTTCTTAGCAATATTATTATTGACTTTGTGAAAGTATATTTATAAAGCAAACCAACCTGTATAGCACAGAATGGATCAAAACATGAACACGTGCCATAGAGGCTTTAAACTGAGGAGTGAATAATGCCTCTACAATAAATGACAGTTCAGATAAGAGACAAGAAACAATAAGAAAACATGACCAAAAAGTTTTTTGAGGAAGAGCGCTGTATATAGGTTTGTAAATATAGATCTCCACAAACAGAAAACGTAACAATTTACCACCGACTTTATCAAGTTCGAAAAAAATTACATGGCACCCATGAAAATATAAGAAGAGACGATTTGGCACATGAACATTATGGGGAGATTCTTTATCCACTATAGTTGAATATTCTTCTTTTAATTAATAGGAATTACCACAAGTAGTGGACATGGAAGGTGAGGAGACATGAGCCAGAATATTTAACACTATCCCAAATGTGGGGAAAAAATGGGTAAGAAATATGCTTGAGGAATAAAACAGGTTTCTGTTGTACTATTCATGCTGACCCAGTGCGGGGCCAGTGTGAAAATGCAAACGCTCTGCAGCCTGCATTTTTGTGCTGGAGCACCTGGTGTTTTACATTCAAGTTTATGGGAAATGCAAAGCACAGCTTAGCACAATGCATTACAGCAGGGTTTCTTTGTGGGTAATGCAATCCTGGACATTGCCTCATTGCATCAAAAACGCGGCTAGTGTAAAGGGTTGCTCTGACACACAACTGTGCACTGGGAGCTTCATTGAATGGGTCAGGCAGATGAGCACCAAGTGAACAGGCAGATCAGACTTTTACAAAAATTCCGACATCCTTGTGTTCATGGTGAAACTCAAATTCCACCTCTGTTCATGTGGAATTTAAATCGGGTAAAGTGACATCACTTCTCGCACATGGAATGTGATGTCACTGATGTCACTTCAGTTTTCTGCCCGATTTTTTCTAGTGAAAAAATTCTTCCTCGGGCCAGGTCTTTTATTTATTTATAAGCAAAGCGAACATGTGGTGTTCGCCACGAATTGCAGACAGTTCATCCATCTCTACCAATGATAATGTTTGGTTAATAAGGGATGATGGTATGGGTTTTTAATTTGCTGGGCAAGGCCCCTTCATTTCTCTAAAGGGGCATCTTAATGCATTGTGATCCCAAGATATTTTTGACAATTCCAAGTTCCTAGCCTCTTGTGAGAACAGTTTGGTGAAGGTATTTCTTTGTTTAAGCATGACAGAGCTCCAAATCACAAAGAAAGATCCCTAAAGACATTGTTGTATGAGTCTGGTGTAGAAGAACTTGACTGGCTTGGGCCCTGCCATCTACCCTATTGAAAATCTATCCCTTTGAAATGAACTAGACTGGAGAACTTCTTGTCCAAAAATTGTGCCTCACAAATGCTCTCCCAGATGAATAATTAATTCCCACAAACACGCTTAGTGGAAGCTGTTGTAAAGAGATCTATTTATTTAGAATAGGGCGCCATACATTTTTCAGAGCTAATTTAGCACTCCCCTTCTCAAAACAAATAAGTAAGTATAGACATTTGAAAGCCATCAAATGTCTATGTGTTTTAAATTCTGTTTTTATGTTTGCTGAGCACTTTCACATTTACGCGAGATACCTAAACACACTTCTTACATATCAGTTTTTCACACAAGTCCTCTTTGTGTGAAAAGAAGAAGGTAGCTTCACAGCCTGTGATTCTTTCCAGTTACTGGTTGGTTTTCTCATCCAGTTGTTACATAAACCAGAGTGTTGGTATAAATGCTTAACAAAAGACATTTGTAAAAAAGCACAAGGCCAGCCAAGAGGCAGGGACAGGGTCATAAGTGGTGTTAAGCGGCATATTGTATATTTGAGTTCACGTAATTTTGAGAATATATTAAGGAACAATAAAAAAAATTAAATTCTATTTTACTGCATTCTATTGCCTTACATCGCGCCTAGCTGTTCGCAATTATTCACAAAGATTTGCGAACCAGCTTTACAGCTTCTCTTCTTTCTGTGATCTTAGCCAGTACTAGTATTGCGGATATTCATTCGCAATATGCACAAATATGCGCAAAGTATGCCCGTAAACAATGATGAAATATAATATAATGAGTATCTGCCATTGCGAATATCCGAGCGCGCATTCGCAAAATATTGTGAGTTCTCGAATGTCGGATAATTGTCGAATATATTTGAATTTCAAATATTCTTGCTCAACACTAGTCTCAGGGTCTTGTCAACCTATTACAGGACAGGGGACAAAAACATTGAGGCAAAACCACCAGATATTATTTGAACATTCAAATAAATTTTACATTCAAATATGGGTTTTCTGGAGTGGTATTTTGGAGTTTTCTGCTCTTTGTTGTATTGTATTTTATTTAATGTCAGCAAAGGCTTTGTGTCTTCTGTTTGGGGCAAATAATAGTATTTTCTTGCTACTGACCATCAAAGCTTTATTTGAAGGGAGAAAGTGCAAGAACACTACACTGCTCCTAAACTACCATACATTATGTTATTTATATTACAACCCCCTCCCCTATCCATTCACTCATCACCATCGATACAATTGAAGGCATTAGCAGATAAAGTGACAGGAGAGAAAGAGACAACCTTCACAAAGTTCACCATAAGGATGAGCTCTAAGTAGGGCCATATTTAAAGGTTGTGAAGCCTATGGCACATCTAAAAGATGAAACCTCTGATAAGCACCTGATCTAGATCACTCTCTATTACTACCACCAATTCTTGTTAATCATACTTGACTCCACCAACCTGACTTTTCCATTCTCAAATAAAAAATTTTTTTGTCTCAACCTCTATCTGCAACCTCTCTGTGACCAAACCCTCTCCCCATCAAGACAACCTACCAGCAAGTTCACTCTTTTTCAAAGTCAATAGGAAAAGGGGGTATAATCCCCTTAAATGCAACATTATGATACGGGGGTTTGTCCATGTAAATAACACTTTTCTGATCCTGGTATAATTACATGTTTGTGAGTATATAATCACATTAGACATGTCTTTATCAGCAGTTTTTTTCATATTGTAAAATGTTTAATGCACTAAGAAGTGGCACTCTCTTTCCATGTTTTTCTTTACATGCTTGTTTGCCTTATGGCCGTCCTGTCCAGTATGTGATGTGCCCTCCAGACCAATAGTAATGTGTGAAAACCCAGTCCCCCATTACCACTTCCCCCTCACCTATGGTCATTCACTTAGTATATAACACCACCCCCCACTAGGACTTTCCCCCTGACAGCCTTTCATTAAGTACATCACCCCACCCACCCCCTGACTGCAATTAATGACTTCCTTTACCCACTACAATGCACACAACCCTTCTCACTCCCCAGCAACAAATATCATACATTTCACACTGTCATCACTCATGCTACCCCCAACTCCATGTTTTATACAGCCATGGCACAACATCAATCCCCACTTCTACCCAACCATCAGTCATATCAAGTCCCCCTTTCCCTCACTAGAAAAAATATTACTGTGTACAAAACCTAATCTCCCCAAAGTGCCATTCACTAGTTATATTAAACTCCCCCAATTGCAATCCCCTCCAAAGATCTAGGCACCAGTGTTTGTAGAACATGTTTGGTCCCTATTGCAGTATACAGCCCTGTCTCTAAGATTACCTAGCATTACCTAATACAACAGTATTTACAATTTTTCCAAATCTTTAACAATTACAATAACACTTCCTTTGACTCTGCCAGCAGGAATACATTACATACTTACAATGCTAACATATAATACAGGACAGATGTTTTTATTATCTGCACCATCTGCTGTTACAGCTGAATTGAAAAATAAATTAATAAATGTATTCATGTCATTAAAATATAGAGATTAATATAGATTTAAAATAGACTCAGCCAGAACAATAACAACTGGTAGAGCAACATGTAAACTTATGAAGCAGATATCAGTAGAGGACAGGTTCTGTAAGGTCAAAGAAAGAAAAACCCTTTACATTTCTTTCCATAAACAAATTCATGTTCTGCATATCTTTTGTAATATTCTGTTTTCAGGACAAGATATTATAGTTATTATGAAACAATGTTTTACTTAGGCACAGCTGGTGAAACCAATGTATCTCTATCCTCATAATATCTTGCAATGGACATGTTTTAATTAAAGCCCAATCTTTTTCTTTCTTTGCTGAACATAATCATAAACACAATTACTCTTTTGTATTATGCATGATTTGGTTTAGTGGTTTTCTTTTAGGCTAAATTATTGCAATTTAAAACAATTAAAATATCCCTCCTCCAATCTTCAAATATGAAAGGCAATGTATTCTTTTGTGTCTTCCTTTTACCTTATTTGCTAAAAAGAAAGGCATCTAGTCCCACCCCTTAAGTCATCAATTGTCAAGGCAATAACTTGAAGATAGCTAAAGCTGGGCATACACATCTCGATTTTTTGTTCAATTTTAGTGCGATCAGTTAACAAAAGCGATCGAGCAATCGGATTTAATAAAAATTGAAGCATGCCAAAAGTGTCCGAGTGATCGATTTAGTCAAAAATCGGAAAGAAAAACGATCATTCACGGATCCGTTCTGATGGATAATTTTAATAAAAAGCAAAGGAATCGAGTGCTGTAAGTTGTCTCATGCGATCGTTTTAAGCGATCCATCTATAAATCTTGTGGAAATTACCTTTATTTGTGTGCTGTTGGTCACTGGCCAGCTCTTCAGCTAACACCACTCCAAACTCATAAATGTGTGAATTTGAGACTTTCAGGATAGAATCGCCCAGAAATTGAATGCATGGTATGTTGCAGTTTGCAATCGTTTTCGCAAATTAAAATTGATTCCGGAATCGGATGGGCGATCGGATTAAAAAATTATCGCAGGAAAATTGTGACGTGTATGCCCAGCTTAATGCTTATGGCAGAGAATATCTTCGGTTGGAATGGTTTTTCTCTCTTTTTTCACATTTACATCAGTACTGACCTGATCAAAAGACTGGGGGTGGAGATAAAAGGAATTAGTTGATGCTTAGGGAGGTTTGTCTTATTATCTGAGTTCCCAATATAGAGATAATAACTTGAAAGGGTTTGGACAAAGAAACAAAGAATAGAAGAAAAGGAAGAAGTACCTGGCTTAAGAGGATGGGAACTCATGATTTTGGTTGCCAGGATAAGAGTTTTTCCATGTAGGAATCTTGCACCAACAACCGCGATGATTCCTGGCTAAAGAAGTTTTCTAGCACCGTCTCTATTAGGCGTGTCCTTCTGTTTTTTTGGTGGTCAATTGAACGATTGTGTCATCTCTTTCTTGGTTTGAACATGTGTTTAGGAGTAGGGTTCTGATGAGGCGCCCATTGGTTGTAGAAAAATGTGTTTACTTTCATATTTATATGTGTATTATGACAAAAAGACAAGTAGCATCAACGTGTTTTGTGGTCCTCTGACCAATTCTTCAGGATGGTAGATTATTGAGTTGTCTCCTGGTGCTTTAAGGACTGTTTTAGGTCGGGAGACAGCTCTTAGTTGATGCTAAGATCTCTTCCACACACAAGATGGCACAATTTAAACAAACAGTGGTCATGTTGGTTTCCACGAATGCATGCTGATACAGCCAACACAGTGGCAAGTGTATAAAAATCTAATTGCAAGCATCTTTGTTCTGCTATGATTGTAATAGGCAATAGAATAACAATGTAAACATTTTCCTAATCCAAGGATCAGTAAGTGTTCTGGTTCTGAAAAATCAAGCATAGCATCAAGTCCAATTAAACCATCATAACAACAGCATACAATTGGCAAGAAAGGTGGAATCAAGACTTGCGAGGTCATCAATAACCAGTGGAAAAGTTGACTGAAACACCCAAATTTAAGGTAATTCCCTCAATAGAGCTGAATTAAAACTATATTGGCACATGGCACACTGGACTTCATTCTACAGGCTCTTGTCCACAACCCAAACCATTTCTTGGCAGATGTATAGACAGCAGAATTTAGTCTAGGCGTGCCCACACTTTTTGGATAGCTAATAGACAAGCAAAATAAAAAAGATTAAATAATAATAAACAGGAGCAAAAAACAAAACAAACACCTGCTGTTATTAATAAGTAAAAACAGCTTTAAAATGTTAAGATCAACACAGTTACTAAAGACGATAAAAAAAAAAAAAGAAAACAGCAGTGTTTTTAGTAACTTGTGTTAATATACTGTATACCAACAAAGAGAGACCAGCTAAAAATAATTGCACTTTGATCTACTCCTGGTGGCTCCATGATTGACCCTATTGGCAATCCAGATTTAGCCCATTCCCTTTCATTATACCAATGTTCCCTTTCTATCTATGGTACTCTTGAAACACCACACCACACAATTATATTGCTAAAGTATAAAATATGAAAACTAGAAGGGTTTATTCAAGTGGACTTAAATTCACAATAACTTGGGATCAAATGCAAAGTTTTATTATTCTTTTTAGGTCTCCTTTTTCTTTTTATCTTTTTAACACAAATGTCTCTCCAGGATTGACCTACAGTGCTATACACAAGATGGCATATTTCACACATATTGCGGCCATGTTAGCTACCATAAATACAGTATTTTGTACTCAATAATATGCAACCCCCTCCCCCCTAAGATCAGGGTCAAAAATTTACACTCCAAGCTGTTACTGCAAAGCAGTAGTACAGCCAAAACATTGTAAAAGTTCAATCCTATCGCATTTAAACACTGTTTTAGTGTTTAGGCACAATTTAAAAAGTTAATTAGCACACGTTTAGTTATGATATCTTGTTCAAAGGCTTTGCAATTAACTTTTCACAATAAGTTTGAAACCATCTCTAATGACAACCCTGGAGCTGTATTTACCCAACGTTCTAACATATTCCTGGGCAACTATGCCACCCCCATAAGATTTTTTGGTAGAAACCTGAAAATAATACCAAAATGGAAAGTGCCACCAAGCAAATAACAACTACTGATACACAGATTGATCTCCAGGTAAGTAGGTAGTATTTTGTTTGGGTCGTAATGCATTGCTTATATGTTGATTGTTTTGCTTTGGGCATCATCAATCAAAGATCATCCATCTTGTAAAAACAATTTAAATAAAACCCTTAGGCTGCATCCCCTTTTGTGCTGCTATATTTGTGCAAGAAACAACCATACCCATTTTCATAATCATAATATGAATACATCTTCTCCTTCATCTGCAGTAGGCAGTGTGTTCTAAATTATGACTCTTCCAATTCATGGAATAGCAACCTAAAATTTGCCTCTGATTACTGGAAATAGCGATATTGTAAGTATTATTGATCAGCATATTGCTGTGGAGATTTTGGCCGTATTCATTGCCAAGTGAACAAAGGCAATCACCTTGTTACTTTTTTTCTCAGAAAACAAAAATCACATTAGCAAGATGGTCAGCAAGTTCTAAATAAGATTTTAAAGAACAATTTTATCTACAGTAATATATTTTAATAAAAGTCCATGCATTTTCTTGCTTATATGTATCTTATGTGTGGGATCTGTTTTATATACAGCAATACATTCATGATACAATGCAGATAGTATTATAAGATGTAAGTATAGATCATTTTAATAAATACATTTAAACATATTAATTTCTTGTGGGCAAACCTTATGAGTATGTACTTTTTTTTTTTTTAGTATTGAATAGTTGGGGTAAGATTCACCACTTGTATATCTTATTGCTATCAGTGTTCTGTCTGTGTCCTCAATGTTGAGATTTCACATAATTTAGTGACACAATGACAACACATTTGATAGAACAAAACAAAAGAGATTTGCAGAAACCTTTTCCTCTACTAAATAAATGTGCTGTTGTAGCTGTCTAAGTTATTTATATAGACACATTCTTTCACTTCCTATAAACTTATAGCACCCTACCACACAGCAATACAACAGTATTCCAAGCCTGTGTCCTCTGTATAAAACTGAAAATATTCTCTGGAGCTAAGCTTTAACTAGAAAGACAGAATCAGGGTTTCTTTTTACCTTCTAATCTTACAACTACAAAAACAAAATGGTTACTGTACTGGGGCCCAGTAGCCCAGTATTGTTCGGACCATAAGACACACAAATTTGGGGGGAAATAGTGTCTGCGTCCTATGGTCCAAATGCATGACCCCCAGCCGAGCAGCCGCTCGGCCACGGATGGTCGCGCCTTGGCTACCCGCCAGCTCTCCCGAGATGTCAGATGAGATGCGGCCACAGCCACATCCCTCATCTGCACTCTACTGCTTCTACCAGCCATCTTTGCCTGTCAGCTAGGATCCACCTGCAGCTCACAGCTGACAAGAAGGGAGAGAAGAGTGAATAATTCACCTTGCCCCCTCCCCTTCTGCCTGTAGTGTGCTCTCTAGTGACACCATTGTTGAAGCTAAAATTGGGTACTGCAGGAATTAATTTCATTAACATTTCAATTTTTTTTTTCGTTTTTTCCTGCTCTAAAACAGGGTGCGTCTTATGGTCCTGTGCGTCTCATAGTCTGAAAAATAGGGTATTCTGCATAATAACCTTCACAAATAACTAGCCCTTACAAATAGATTTGTAACCCTATCATGGTCTTGACTTATAGTATGAAAACACTGAACTAGAAGATCACTTTAGTTTTTACAGCTGCAAATCTATACAACATGCTGATAAAATATATGTATTTGCTGTTCTCTATACTTTTTTACATTTTTACATTTTCGGAATATCTTTTCTAGTGTTGAGCATGAACATCTAAATAGGGAATTTTTTAAGCGACCATCTGCACTTTTGAGAATTAGCAAAGATCTCAAATATATTATATTCGAGACTCCAGGGAATGCATTGCATTTTCTCAAATAATTGTAAATAATAAATGTGTTGCCATGACATTGCGATCGCAATATTCGTGTATACAAGTGCCGATATTCGCAAGAAGTAAATGACAGGAGGTCTTGAATTTTTTAATTTGGAGAATAATTTGCAAAATGTTGAGGATTCAAATATTGCCTATGCTGCTCATCACTAATCTTTACGAGGAACTATACTCAAAAACAATGCTAAAAAAAGAGATTGATAGCAGAAAAGCAATGCAATGAAAGGGTCTCTGAGAGATCACCAGGTTCTATTCAGGTATGACACTACAATCTGTGATTTTCACCTTAATCCAAGCCCACATTTGAAAGGGATAGAGGCTTTGCCTTTCTGACATTGTTCACCCCCAGGACTTTACCTGAGACCAAAGAGACTAATAAAACTCCCAGGGGACCCCAGCAAGCAAGTCCAAAACCTAAGAACAGGTCAGGGCTTCCGGTTCCG